>SJXQ01002527.1:58035-119770 GCA_006408695.1 Aepyceros melampus
ACTTTCTGCGAGGCAGTAAGTGAAGGGAGGAGGGTTGCCTGAGTCCAGCTATGAACAGTATCTCAGAGTCGGCTTTGCCTTCATCCCATGTATGTCCACCCCACCACTATCTCCTCCCATAAGATGCTGGTGCAGGGCTCCCTGGTTGCTCTGTTCTTCCTCCTCCTCCTGGAATTTAACTTCCAGGAAGAGAGTTTAATTTAGTAAGAATGGCCTCTGACGTGCAGGAGTCATATTAGCAAGATATTCTGGGAGTAAGTGTTCTTATTTGGACTCTTAGACAGCCAACTCCCCACACAGTGGCCCCAGTCAATATGCTAGGGTAAGCCTTGTCGCATTGTGCTTCCCTGGCTGCTGGCAGAGCTCCTTAGAATGGACAGATATCTGGTTCCACATCTGGAACTCAGAAAGTCTTCTGTCAAAATCCTACAGGGATGAGTCAGAGTCTCTCACCGTTATCATCCATCTTTTCAACATTGATTCCTGCGTATACATTCCTGTGTGTGTTTTGGTTAATCTAGAAGTACTTACAGACCAATATCTATATTTTCTCTCAAGTATCAAGAATCCATGGCTTATCTAATTAATCTGGAAGAGTAAAGCGTCTCTGACCCAAGTCATTAAGTTCTATGGTAACCACCACTACCATCTTGAGGAGATAAGCTTTGCAAATGAGCAAGTTTCATGAAGTCAGCAACTTATCATTGAACAGCAAAGCCAACCAGGAAGGAGGTCTGGAAGGTAACTCCTGATACATGTAGGATAAAACTCTCAACAAAGCAGGCTTTGCAGAATCCTAACATACCATTTTCACAATGGAATTTGGATTATGACCTAATGACTTCCATCCCCTGCAACCTAATGTCTTTGGTTCAGGATGGACTGTCTGGGTCACAAAAGTAGCTAAAAGATAATGTTCTGCTTAGACATATGGCTGCCTGCAGGTGGCTTGTATTCCTATAACCTGTAAGCACAGTAGCATCCCTGTTCAGGCACCCACTGGAACTCCTGAACTTGCTGTAGAATGTCCTGTGGTGTTGACCTGATGGCAGAGAGCCCTCTCTTCAGCTTGCATAGCTTCTAAGCCCAGGGTTAGAAGTTGCTTTTCCCCTAGGGGTTCCTGAGTAAGGGGAAATGTGGTGAATGGGCTCGAGAGGGAAGTCCCCCGTGGACTGCCGTTCACACGGTCACATTTCCTTCAGGCTGCTCTACTAGCTTACGGTCATTTCAACCCTGAATTTAGGGTTCCTCTGGCTTTGGACCAGAGGCCACAGAAGGTAACTTTGTAAGTTACCTTAACTTGGTAGGTCCCGGAAGGTAACTTTCTGGTAGAACCTCATAGACTGTGAACTCCTTAAACAATAGAGCACTTCCTTCAACTTTTCCTTCCCTAGAAGCAAAACCTCATCACCTTATTTTAGGTGAAAGCAATGATTTTTTTTTTTTTTTTAAACCAGGAGGTTAAATTTCATCAAATAACTCTGTGGTGGAAGGTTAATTTTCCTGTGGGCGAATGATTAGGTTGTTGTTTCCCTTATCTGCCAATTATCAACAGTGTTTTTTTTACAAACAGCCAACCTCTGGGCTTTAAACATGCTATGCAGAAGATCCTGAATATTTCTGCCTAGCCCAGAAAGTCAGACTTTCAGACTCTGGCTGAAAGTCAGATTTGTACCAGCCTGTTGCACAACTCTGCTCACAAGTCTCCTAGGCCCCTCGCTGTGATAAGCCATGAGCTAAGTCTTTCCTCCCTCCATAGAGCTTGTCTTACTTGTCACGATGTGAGCTGATTCCTGGTCTATCTGCTGTCTTGTTTCCTATGATTTTCTCCCACCTCCACTCCAGTTCCACTTCTTTCTGGCTCATCCTTGAACATGTCAAGCAAGCACCTGCCTCAGGGCCTTTGCACCTGTTTAACCCCATGCCTGTGACGTTCTTACACTAGACCTTCCCATGGTTCACTCCCTGACTTCCTCTAGGCTTCTTCTGTGACATCACCTCCTAGGACACCTTTCCTGGTCATCCTATATTTTATCCTATACTGTCATCCTTAATTTACATTTACATTTTACATTATTGTCTTTATGGTTGAATTGGTTTTCTGTGACTGTGCTGTGCTTAGTCGCTCGGTCGTGTCCAACTCTTTGCAGCCCCAAGGATTGTAGCCCACCACATGGACTGTAGCCTGCCACATGGACTGTAGCCTGCTAGGCTCCTCTTCAGGCAAGAATACTGGAGTGGATTGCCATTTCCTCCTCCAGAGGATCTTCCCAACCCAGGGATCAAACCCAGGTCTCCTGCATTGTAGACAGATTCTTTACCATCTGTGCACCAGGGAAGCCCAGAAATACTGGAGTGGGTAGCCTGTCCCTTCTCCAGGGAAATCTTCCTGACCCAGGAATTGAACTGGGGTCTCCTGTACTGCAGGTGAATTCTTTACCAGCTGAGCTACCAGGGGAGCCCTGTGACCACTGGAACAAATTACCACTAACTTTGTGACTTAAAGACAACAAAAGCTGCTCTCTCATAGTTCTGGAGGCTCGGGGTCTAAAATCAAGATGTGGGCAGGGCTATGCTTCCTCCGAAGGTTTCGGGAGGAGCCTTCCTGCCTTTTCCAGCGTCTGGTGGCTCCAGGAGCCCTTGGCTTGTGGTTGCGTCACTCTAGTCTTGGCATCCGTCTTCACATCATCTCCTCCTCCTCTGTCTGTGTCGTCTCCTCTTCTGTGTCTTATAACAAGAAATTTGTCATTGGATTTAGGGCCCATCCTAATCCAGAATGATCTCATCTTGAGGTCCTTAACTTAAGGACATCTGGAAAGACCCTTTTCACAGGTTCAAGAGGTCAGGATGCAGACAGGGCTTTGTGCAGGGGCACCATTCAATCCATGCAAATGGTGTATTTTTCCTTTCTTATTTTCAGTGTCTACCCTCTAGACTGTCAGCTTCATGAGAGCAGGACTCTGTTTTGTTTCTTGCTGTATCTGTAGATTATAGGATAGGGCATGGTACAGTTTATGTTCAACAAGTGTCTACAGAGTGAAGTCTCCAATAGATATTTTGTACATTGTGGTCACATGCAAGAATGTTCTTAGGGTTTATACCTCTGGGACAAATCACTGTGTTTTGGGACATCTTCAACTTAAAAAAAAAATGGTTATTTCACTGTGCAGTTCCACAAGTGGCACAGGAGGATTCCTTGGCTTCTTCAACACTTGGCATTTTCAGGTTTTTAGATTCCTGCCAGTCTGAGGGGTGCAAAACTATCTCCTTATAATTTTAGTTTGCCGCTCTAGGGCTAGAACACATATTAAACTCACTTTTAAAATTTTTATTATTTTTTATTGGAATATAGTTGCTTTACAATGTTGTGATTGTTTCTGTTGTACAGCAGTGAATGAGCTGAGCATATACATACATCCCCTCTGTTTTGGATTTCCATCCCATTTAGATCATCACAGAACACTGAGTAGAGTTCCCTGTGCTATATGTTAGGTTCTCATTAGTTATTTATTTCATACACAGTAGCATACATATGCGACTTCTGCTGATGGACATTTAGGTTGCTTCCATGTCCTGACTATTGGAAACAGTGCTGCAATGACCATTGGGGTGCATTATCTTTTTGTTTTATGTTTATTATTGGGGTGCAGTTACCTTATGATATCGTGTTAGTGTCTGCTGTACAATGAAGCGAATCAGCTATGTGCACACCTATGGCCCCTCCCTCCTGCGTCTCTCTCCCGTCCCCCACATCGTTGCAGAGCAATGAGCTGAGCTCCCTCTGCTGCACAGCAGCTTCCCACCAGCCATCTGTTTACACACGGTGGCGCAGATGTGTCAACCCATTTCACCCTCCTTTCCCACCCTGGGCCCGCATGTCTGTTCTCTATGTTTGAGTCTCTATTCCTGCCCCGGAAATAGGTGCATCTGTACCATTTTTCTAGGTTCCACATATATGTGTTAATATGAATTATGGTCTTCTCAGAGTATATGCTCAGGAGTGGGGTTTCTGGGTCATATGGTAGTTCTATTTTTAGTATTTTTAAGGAACCTCCATACTGTTCTTCACAATGGCGGTATCAATTGACATTTCCACCAATAATGTAAAAGAATGCCCCTTTCTCCACACCCTCTCCAGCATTTATTGTTTGTAGATTTGTTGATGATGGCCAGTCTGACTGGTGTGAGGTGATGCCTCATTGTGGTTTTAGTTTGCATTTCTCTAATAATTAGTGATACTGAAAACAACTCTTAATTAAGAGCGTGGGAGCAGAATCTTGAAGTTCTTACCTGTCTTGGTTTAAAAAATCTGAAACAATGAGTTTGTGAATATATTAAGTGAACACACTAGAGCTGACTGAAAACCATGCTTGAGTTTGTAGCCTCCAGCTCTCTGCTAAGAATTCATTGGTGTTCAGTGTTCCTTTTAAGGGGTGAGAATTATCAGTCCACAAGGAGAAAGAGAGAGCAGCCATTGTTTGGTAGGGTCTTTTCTGATTGGGCGATGATTCCAGGTGTCTCTGAGATTCCCTGTGTCAGTCACCAGTTGGTAGAGAATGTGGCTGTGAACTCGAATTCTTGGAGAGTCTGTGAGTCTAGATATGAGGACAGGAGGAGAGTTCAAGACGGGACCACTGAAGGGCTGGGCTGCCTTGGGGAGGCTGGATGGCTGTGAAGTGTGAGTTGGGAGTGGTGTGGGTGTGGGTGTGGGTGGAAGGGGTCATGACTTCCTAAAAGAGCAGCACAGATCCTGAGAGGTTTTCTGCCCATACTTGCAGAGTCCCACTACCCGCCCCGCCCCATGGAACTAGTGCCCACCAAGGTGGGGTAGCCCATCCCACAGGGTATCGACGTGGCCACTGTGGTGGGAGACACATGCAGGAGCCTCTGTTTATAGTCGCTGCTGATTTGAGATAGAGGGGATATTACCTTGTAATCGTACATAAAAGGTGCAGTGAACCAGTGACATCCTTTCTGTGTGTCAGTGGCTCTAGGACTACAGAGGGGGTATGGGAAGTGGGGTCTTACTTTCACACACACACACACACACACAATAATCAGATAAGGAATCAACCCCTCCAAACTCTAAATGATTAAGAAATTTTTCCAGAGATGGAAAGATGAATTTTTATCCATCATTGTTAGACACTGGCAGGGCAGTGTCTAAATATAAATATCTCACTCAAAATAATTATCTTGCTTTGAGATAATAACTGACTGTGATGTTTTCAGGGTCAACGAGATATCTTGAACTTTTGTTTATCTTTGTTGTGTCCTTTTTGAAAGGTAAAAAGAAAGTGTCAGTCATGTCTGACTCTTTGCGGCTCCCATGGACTGTAGCCTCCAAGGCTCCTCTGTCCATGGGATTCTCCAGGCGAGAATGCTGGAGCGGGTTGTCATTCCCTCCTCCAGGGGATCTTCCCCACCCAGGGATCAAACCAGAGTCTCCTGCATCACAGACAGATTCTTTACTGTCTGAGCCACCAGAAAAGCCCTACATGTTTTAAAAGATATTTTTATAGTATACATACGATTATATTGGGCTTCCCAAGAGGCGCTAGTGGTAAAGAGTTCACCTGTTGAAAGGTAAAAAGAAAGTGTCAGTCATGTCTGACTCTTTGCGGCTCCCATGGACTGTAGCCTCCAAGGCTCCTCTGTCCATGGGATTCTCCAGGCGAGAATGCTGGAGCGGGTTGTCATTCCCTCCTCCAGGGGATCTTCCCCACCCAGGGATCAAACCAGCGTGTCCTGCATCACAGACAGATTCTTTACTGTCTGAGCCACCAGAAAAGCCCTACATGTTTTAAAAGATATTTTTATAATATACATACGATTATATTGGGCTTCCCAAGAGGCGCTAGTGGTAAAGAGTTCACCTGTTGATGCAGCAGACACAGGAGATGCAGGTTTGATTCCTGGATCCAGAAAAACCCTGGAGTAGGAAATGGCAACTCGCTCCAGTATTCTTGCCTGGAAAATTCCATTGACAGAGGAGCCTGGCAGGTTACCATTCATCAGGTTGCAAAGAGTTGGACACAACTGAGCACAAGGAAAGAAGAAACTATTATATTATGTTCATAATTTATAAATAAGTTAACATCTATTTGGGACATATGTTCAGTATAGTGAAGAGTTCTTTACTGGTAAGCATGAACAAACCTTGACAACTTCTTATTTACAGAAGTAAAACCATTAGGGTGTTTGGTGCACATGATAAGCATTGCTAGTGCTCACTTATGTCTTGACCTCCTTCCTCCCAAGCTCCCGGGAGACAGTACTGCCAGCCTCTCCCGGGTAGAGGAGGAGCCAGGTGACAGTTCTGTGTGAGAGCAGAATGCAAGAGTGCTGGTACAAGGCCCTGCTGTCTCTTTCTTCCCTGGCTTGTGGAGGAGGCCTTGTATTGAAATTCAGGACTGAAAGATTAAAGCAGCCTGGTTCATGGTGTCACCACCTGGTTGAGGAGAGTTGAGGTGATTAGGACAGTTGCCCAGGAATGAGCAGGCAAGAATGGAATTGTCTTGTCACTGAGATGCTGGGGCTCTTTCTTATTGCGGCATCACCTGTTTATGCTGACTAGCAGAGCAGCTGTCCCAGGCAGGGCTCAGAGAGCAAACTCAGATAAATGGAGGTCCCAGGTGGCCTGCAGTCCGCTCGTCAGTTAGATGGCCGAGGCAGCCTTGAACACCGATGGACAGGTGCAGCCACTGGCCTCTGGACTTGTTTGGAGCCATAGGGAAACTGAACCGGCATCTTACGTAGTAACTTCTGCCCTGCCAGTGTCTACTGTGCGTGGAGGATGTGTGGTTGCCATGTGAGTAAAGACGCCATATCTCAGTTCTATCTGATGTGATTACAAGGACCTCAGCACACGCTGCTCTCAAGTGGCTCATCCCCGGTTGGGAGAGGCCTTTGTGGTGAAGCCTGATGAGGCCCCTTGCTAGTGTCAGGGCTGAGGTGGCTGCTGTGTGGTCTGAGTGAGTTCCTGGAGAGTGATGTCAGCCTTGCTTTTGGTCAAGAAGAGAGACCAGCTGAGCAAACCAGCACCTCCAGTCCTCACCCCCCTTCTGTTCACTACTGTTCACCTCCTAGTGGTACACTACTGTACCGCTACAAAAAAGCCAGTTTCCTCCAAAAGGGACAGATTGAGGAATGACCTCAGGTTGCTGCTCCTGTGTTTGTTTGGGGGCCACATTTTAGGTTTTACAATGTCATTTTAAGTCTTGACTCTGGGCCACACCACTCTATATGTGCTTTTTATCTAGTGCTTCTCCTTCTCACTCATGAATGACAGACACCTCCAGCTCCCTGTTTGCATTGTGGGATGTAAAACAAACAGCTCTGGTGATCACCTTTGGGGAAGCCCTCATAATCCTCCCACAAGTGAGGCTAGATGATAGTGGCTTCTAAGCTAAAAACCATTGCAACACCAAGAGAAAATCTCAGGCCCAGCCCAGGTTGGTTTTAGATTTGGAATGAGTTTCTGGAGCACAGAGAAGTCATTCTACAGAAGGATCCTCAAACCCAACTACCAGATGATACTTACTCAGTCCACTGAGGACTCAGCCTGACTCCCAGAGCCTGGAGTCATGATTTAATTCTGCATCTGCAGGTTCTGTCACCCTCTTGTATCCAAATACTAGGGCTCCACTGTCACCAAGTGAGGGTGCTTCCACCCAGAGCTGTGTATCTTCCAAATGTCCCAGGAACTGACTTAAAGAAGACCTATTTCAGGCTTGGACTTCTCTGGGCCTGGGATTTTCTCTTGGTGTTGCAATGGTTTTTAGCTTAGAAGCCCTATCATCTAGCCTCACTTGTGGGAGGATTATGAGGGCTTCCCCAAAGGTGTAGAAGGTGAAAGAGCTGTGTGGACCTCGGCAGAAACCTTATTATTCATTCACTGTGTTAAAGCCTAGGGCGCTGCTTTTCTCCTTAGAAGAAAGACTAGTTCACTTTCTTGACTCATCCCCGGTCATTATTCTGGTTCTCCAAAGTACTAGCCAGCTGGTTCCCTCGGCTGGTGCTGATGCTGGGTGGAGGGGAAAGGTGTGGCTGGAAACATGGGGCAGGAGGGGGAGCCAGGTGTCTTTCCCTCAATCCATCCTAGACTCCTATCTCCTTATTGGCTGTAAAGGCACCTCCAATCCTGTCCATTAATGAACAACCACGTGACTACAACAGCTGCTTAATATGGGCTTGCTTTATGCTTACCTGGGTTAATAATAAATACTAATACAAATAATAACATAAAACAATATCATTATTGGCTCACAGAAATACAGCTGGGACATCTGTCTCCTGGGACAAATCCTTTGGCCGTATCTGTCCTAGGGCTAGTGTATCCAAGGGATAGGGCTTCCCTGGTGGTTCAGTGGTAAAGTAACCACCTGCCAATGTAGGAGATGAGGAGACATGGGTTTGATTCCAGGGTCAGGAAGATCCCCTGGAGAAGGAAACAGCAGCTCACTCCAGTATACTTGCCTGGGAAAGCCTATGGACAGAGGAGCCTGGCGGGCTGCAGTCCATAAGGTCACAAGAGTTGGACATGACTAAGCAACTGAGCATGGGCGCCAGACCCAAGGGGACTGCATTGCAGCCCGAAGCAGTGATCCAGTTACACTTGGTCTTCCCAGAAAATTCTTGTTTCTGTGTCCTCAGAGGCATGCTCCTTCCTTGAGCCTGTGAGGAGAAGAAACCTCAGGCTCCCCAACCCAGAGCCACCATCAGGGTGGGCTGGGCAGTGCCTGGCTGGCATTGTGCATAGAGAAGGCGGCATCGTGATGGAAGAGCAGCCAAACTGTGGAGGTGGTGATGTCTCTCTCCTTCCCTCGCAGCTTCCCATCTTAATGAGTCCTCTCTTTGCTGACTTCCCCTGCGGTGGCACTGCTTCTGCATCTCCCTGATCACTGCCCCAGAGAACAGCTCACTGCTGTAGCAATGCCTCTCCTCACTGCTGGGCATCCACCATGCACCTGGAGGAACCTCCCTGAAACACAGTTGTGTCCTAAGTGGCGGCAAGAGAAAGATGGAGCGTGAGACACACATCTGTCATTTCTCCAGGGAGAATGCCTTTATCTCATTAGTAGCAGAACATGTCGCATTGGTCAGGGTGCCACGTGGAGGGGCTGAGATGCTTCTGTGGGATGCCATGGACATGTGTCTGGGTAGGAGACAGTTCTACTTGTAGAGCAGAGGGGGCCTTCTCTGGCATATTCCTCCATTTGACCCTTTTTTCTCCGAAGATTCCACATGGATTATGCCACAGGCTGGCCACCAGGAAGGCAGGCACCCCAGTGGGTTAAGGTTGCTCCAGGTCCCTGAGGGGCCCTCATCTGACTGCCAACACCTCTTTGATGAGAACCAGCATGAATGTCCAGCCTCTTCTGGTGTACATGCAGATGGCATGTGGTGGGTTGGTCATACTGGCTAATTAGTATCTCTTTAAATGCATCTTAGAGGTTAAGATGCTTTGAGTTGAGTCTTAGTGCTTGGAGTTGCCACATTTGGTGATGACACTTTACTCCCCCTAGGAAATAAGCAAACAACTTGCTCCAAGGCCATAGGATACTTCAAGATTCATTCAGTAAGAGTCTGTTTAACTACAATGAGGTATCACCTTACATTGTTCAGAATGGCCATCATCAAAAAAAATCTACAAACAGTAAATACTGGAGAAAAGGGAACCTTCTTGCACAATTGGTGGAAATGTAAATTGATACAGTCCACTATGGAGAACAGATTTCTTGAAAAATCTAAGAATAAAACTACCATATGAGCCAGCTATTACCCAGTTATATCCCACTGGGCTATACCTGGGCATATACCCTGAGAAAAACCATGATCTAAAAGACACATGTACCCCAATGTTCATTGCAGCACTATTTACAATAGCCAGGACACAGAAACAGCCTAGATGTCCTTCGACGGATGAATGGATAAAGAAGTTGTTGTACAAATATGCAATGGAATATTACTCTGTCATAAAAGGAATGAATTTGAGTCAGTTCTAGTGAGGTGGATGAAACTAGAACCTGTCATACAGAGTGAAGTAAGTCAGAAAGAAAAAACAAATATCGCATATTAACGCATATGCATGAAATCTAGAAAAATGGTACTGATGAACCTGTTTGCAGGGCAGCAATAGAGACGCAGAGAACAGACTTGTGGAGCCAGCAAGGGAACGGACAAGGTGGCATGAATTGAGAGACCAGCACTGAAGCTTATACATTGCCGTATATAAAACAGATAGCCAGTGGGAACTTGCTGTAAGATGCAGGCAGCTCAACTCACAGCCCTGTGACAACCTAGATGGAGTGGGAGGGAGTGAGAGGTGGGGAGGGAGGTTCAGGAGGGAGGGGATATGTATACCTAAAGCTGATTCATGCTGATGTATGGCAGAAACCAACCCAACATTGTGAAGCAGTTATCCTCCAATTAAAAATAAATACATTTTAAAAAGAGTTAGTTTAAGTCCAATGTTAAGGCTCATGGGGTCTTAGAGGGATTCGTTTGCCATAAGATTTCCCTCCAAACTCTATTTCCCAGTTGAGTTCAAAGTTGATATTTTATAGACTTTCAAGCAATTGAAAAGCCATCAAGTTGAATTTTAAAAATTTAAAATGGACTTACAAACAGAACCTTTACTTTTGCAGAGAATAAGCTATTAAGAAATGGATTCCTGTGGTGAAGCTGTGTCTGGGGGCTCCTGGGATTAAGCTGCAGGCAGAACTGCCAGGCCATGTTATGAAAGCCCCCTCCTCGGCCCCCTCTTCTTCCCTGGGCTGCGGGGTTTCACCCTCAGGAAGAAGGAGCCTGGGTAGCTCCAGTGTCTGCCTCTAATGGCCTGTGTCCCTTGCTCCACAGTTGCCACATTCTGGAGTGTTGTGATGGGCTGGCCCAGGATGTCATCGGCTCCATCGGACAAGCCTTTGAGCTCCGGTTTAAGCAGTATTTGCAGTGTCCTTCCAAGATCGCTGCTCTTCATGACCGGTGAGTAGTGCTGGGACACCATTTGCAGTGGCCTCTCTGCGTTTTCTGCCCTTTCCTCTTAAAATGACTTAAAAGGAGAAAAACCACAAAACAGCTCCGTGAGGAGTGCTCTGAACAGACAGTTAATCACAGGGCTTCCTGGGCCTGGAGACACCTGGCCAGTGCTGGGCTGGGGCTCAGAAAACCGACAGATGGAAGCTGACATATGGGTGATGCTCCCAATGTTTAGAAAAACATTTTCTTGAAACTATAGTGACAGTAGCTAAGGTTACCAAAAAAAAAAAAAAACCATTGTAATATGTTTTTATTCTGTTTCCTCTGCAAGCATGTGATGTCTCCATATGCTGTCTTCTTGGGTCAGTGTCACCCCGGGTTCTACCTGTGCTGTTGTTGTCATCATGAGGATTAGACAGAGTCCTGATACGGAGGCTCCTGTCATGAGGCGCTATGCTTGGGATGACCAGCATGGTTCTGCTTTATTAGACTTTGTAGCTTTCAGGCTCAATGGCTGTAGGGTCCTGATCTTTGTCTCAACAGTTTTTTTTCTGTAGGGAGAAGACTCTTGAGAGTCCCTAGGACTGCAAGGAGATCAAACCAGTCAATACTAAAAGAAATCAACCATGAATATCCCTTGGAAGGACTGACGCTGAAGCTGGAGCTTCAATCCCTTGGCCATAAGATGCTAGGAGCTGACTCATTGGAAAAGACCCTGAAGCTAGGAAAGATTGAGAGCAAGAGAAGAAGAAGTGGGGGACAGAGGATGAGATGGTGAGATGGCATCACCAACTCAATGGACATGAGTTTGAGCCAACTCCAGGAGACAGTGAAGGACAGGGAAGCGTGGTGAGCTGCAGTGCATGGGCATCACAAAGAGCTGGACACAACTTACTGACTGACAATAAGTTTTCTTTGTAAAATAGGAATAATAGAAGCTTGCAATATTTTAAACATTAGGTTCAGTTCAGTTCAGTTGCTCAGTCATGTCTGACCCTTTGTGACCCTATGGACTGCAGCATGCCAGGCTTCCCCATTCATCACCAACCCCTGGAGCTCACTCAAACTCAGGTCCATCGAGTCGGTGATGCCATCCAACCATCTCATCCTCTGTCATCCTGTTCTTCTCCTGCCTCCAGTCTTTCCCAGCATCAGGGTGTTTTCCAATGAGTCATTTCTGCACATCATGTGGTCAAAGTATTGCAGTTTCAGTTTCAGGATCAGTCTTTCCAATGAATATTCAGGACTGATTTCCTTTAGGATTGCCTGGTTGGATCTCTTTGCAGTTCAAGGGACTCTCAAGAGTCTTCTCCAGCACCACAGTTCAAAAGCATCAATTCTTTGATGCTCAGCTTTCTTTATAGTTCAACTCTCACATCCATACATGACTACTGGAAAAAACATAGCTTTGACTATATGAACTTTTTTGGCAAAGTAATGTCTCTGCTTTTGAATATGCTGTCTAGGTTGGTCATAGCTTTTCTTCCAAGGAGCAGTTGTCTTTTAATTTCATGGCTGAAGTCACCATCTGCAGTGATTTTGGAGCCCAAGAAAATGAAGTCTGTCATTGCTTCCATTGTTTCCCCATCTATTTGCCATGAAGTGATGGGACTGGATGCCATGATCTTAGTTTTTTGAATGTTGAGTTTTAAGCCAGCTTTTTCACTGTTCTCTTTCACCTTCATCAAAAGGCTCTTTAGTTTCTCTTCACTTCCTGCCATAAAGGTGATGTCATCTGCATATCTGAGGTTATTGATATCTCTTCTGGCAATCTTGATTCCAGCTTGTGCTTCATCCAGCCTGGCATTTTTCATGATGTACTCTGCATATAAGATAAATTAACAAGGTGACAATATACAGCCTTGATGTACTTCTTTCCCAATTGAATCAGTCTGTTGTTCCATGTCCAGTTCTAACTGTTGCTCCTGACCTGCATACAGATTTCTCAGCAGGCAGGTAAGGTCATCTGGTATTCCTGTCTCTTTAAGAATTTTTCACAGTTTGTTATGATTCACACAGTGAAAGGCTTTAGCATAGTTAATATAGATGTTTTTTCTGGAATTTGCTTGCTTTTTTGATGATCCAGTGGATGTCAGCAATTTGATCTCTGGTTCCTCTGCCTTTTTAAATCTACCTTGAACATCTGGAGGTTCTCAGTTCATGTGCTGTTAAAGCCTAGCTTGGAGAATTTTGAGTATTACTTTACTAGCCTGTGAGATGAGTGCAATTGTGCAGTAGTTTGAGCATTCTTTGGCATTGCCTTTCTTTGGGACTGGAATGAAAACTGACCTTTTCCAGTCCTGTGGCTACCACCAAGTTTTCCAAATTTGCTGGCATATTGAGTGCAGCACTTTCACAGCATCATCTTTCAGGATTTAAAATAGCTGGAATTCCATCACCTTCACTAGTTTTGTTCATACTGATGCTTCCAAAGGCTCACTTGACTTCTCACTCCAGGACGTCTGGCTCTAGGTGAGTGATCATACCATCATGGTTATCTGGGTCATGAAGATATTTTTTGTATAGTTCTTCTGTGTATTCTTGCCACCTCTTCTTAATATCTTCTTCTTCTGTTAGGTCTATATCATTTCTGTCCTTTATTGAGCCCATCTTTGCATGAAATGTTCCCTTGGTATCTCTAATTTTCTTGAAGAGATCTCTAGTCTTTCCCATTCTATTGTTTTCCTCTATTTCTTTGCATTGATCACTTAGGAAGGCTTTCTTAGTTCTCCTTGCTATTCTTTGGAACTCTGCATTCAGATGGATATATCTTTCCTTTCCTTTCAAACTTGCCTTTTGCTTCTTTTCTTTCCTCTGCTATTTGTAAGGCCTCCTCAGACAACTATTTTGCCTTTTTGCATTTCTTCTTCTTCAGTTCAGTTCAGTTCAGTTCAGTCGCTCAGTCGTGTCCGACTCTTTGCGACCCCATGAATCGCAGCACGCCAGGCCTCCCTGTCCATCACCAACTCCCAGAGTTCACTCAGACACACTCCCATCAAGTCAGTGATGCCATCAGCCATCTCATCCTCTGTCGTCCCCTTCTCCTCCTGCCCCCAATCCCTCTCAGCATCACAGTCTTTTCCAATGAGTCAACTCTTCGCATGAGGTGGCCAAAGCACTGGAGTTTCAGCTTTAGCATCATTCCTGCCAAAGAAATCCCAGGGCTGATCTCCTTCAGAATGGACTGGTTGGATCTCCTTGCAGTCCAAGGGACTCTCAAGAGTCTTCTCCAACACCACAGCTCAAAAGCATCAATTCTTCTGCGCTCAGCCTTCTTCACAGTCCAACTCTCACATCCATACATGACCACAGGAAAACCCATAGCCTTGACTAGATGGACCTTAGTTGGCAAAGTAATGCCTCTGCTTTTGAATATACCATCTAGGTTGGTCATAACTTTTCTTCCAAGGAGTAAGCATCTTTTAATTTCATGGCTGCAGTCACCATCTTCAGTGATTTTGGAGCCCCAAAAAATAAAGCCTGATACTGTTTCCACTGTTCTAGGGGATGGTTTTGATCACTGCCTCCTGTACAATGTCACGAACCTCCATCCATAGTTCTTCAGGCACTCTATCAGATCTAATCCCTTGAATCTATTTGTCACTTTCACTGTATAATTGTAAGGGATTTATTTATGTCATACCTGAATGGTCTAGTGTTTTCTCCCTACTTTCTTCAATTTAAGTCTGCACTTGGCAATAAGGAGTTCATGATGTGAGCCACAGTCAACTCCTGGTTTTGTTTTTGCTGACTGTATAAAGCTTCTCCATCTTTGGCTGCAAAGAATATAAGCAATCTGATTTTGGTATTGAACACCTGGCAATGTCCATGTGTAGAGTTGTCCCTTGTGTTGCTGGAAGAAGATGTTTGTTATGAACAATATGCTCTCTTGGAAAAACTCTCTTAGTCTTTTCCCTGCTTCATTTTGTACTCCAAGACCAAACTTGCCTGTTACTCCAGGTGTCTCTTGACTTCCTACTTTTGCATTCCAGTCCCCTATGATGAAAAGAAACTTTTTTTGATGTGTTCTAGAAGGTCTAGAACTAAGGTTAAATGTTTCATTTAAACATTAAATGAAATAGTAAATGTAAACAAGAATTGTGAGATGTTTAGTTTATTAAAAAAACTGTTCAGTGTCTACTCTTGAGTTTCCTTAGGAGATAAGAATATTCCATGCAGCACTAAAAAGAAAGTAATGAGGCATATTGATCATTCAGTCACTTCTCCTACTGAAAGCTTATTACAATGGTGTGTTCACTGTCAATAAAGGTTAATTTCTCCTGAATTTACTTTTCCTCCAACTTCTACGGCTATATTCCAGACTTAGTTGTGAAGGCATTATATTCCTCTGTCTTCATTATCTCTCTGAAGTCTTCATCTTTCTTGAAAGAGAGTTTTAATTTTTTTTCATCTGCTGGAAAATTTCTTTTAAGGTATTCATTCTGGGGGTGTCTATGAAAGCCCAATTTTTCCTGCTTGACAAGGACTTCTGCAAACTCATATAAGCTGTGTAAAAAAAGAGTTAGAAAGTAGTGGAGATCCTATAGCCTTCGCAGGACAGTGGGTGAACAAAGTTCTAAATTTTATATTATAACGGAATATAGTCATTAAACAGAATTCATCAGTATATGTGTATTATCAAAATGAATCTCAAACATTTTAAATGAAGTAAAAAAAGATATGAACCATTTATGGAAATTTTAAAAACACATAAATGTATATGTAGCTTATGGATAAATGCATGTGTATAAAGAGTATAAAAGTAAAGAGTTCGACCCACGGATCGAACCCATGTCTCTTGCATCACCTGCATTGGCAGGCAGATTATTTTCCACTGTGCCACCTGGGAAGCCCAAATTTTTGTACACAGAAGCTAGGTGCATGGATGCATGCTAAGTCGTGTCCGACTCTTTGTGACCCCATAGACTGTAGACCACTAAGCACCTCTGTCCATGGGATTCTCCAGGCCAGAAGACTGAAGTGGGTTGCCATTTCCTCCTTCAGGGGATCTTCCCAACTCAGGGACTGAACTCACATCACCTATGTATCCTCTATTGACAGGCAGATTATTTACTACTGAGGCACCTGGGAAACCTACAGGGGCTTGGGGTGGGCTATAACTAGTTTTGTTAAGTGTATCTCTCCCCTGACATTTTATAAGAACAGTATTCCAGTATGTAAAAAGAATTTTGCAGTGAACACCTGTACAACCAACCACCTAGATTCTACTATTAACATTTTACTGTTAACATCACATACTTATTCATCCAATGTGAGTCTGACAAATTTTATTTCTTTAAAAAGAAAGGAATCAAATATAGCAAAATGTTCACACTTGTTTAATCTCAGTGGTGGATGTGTAGGTGTCTTTTATATTAATTTCAAAATGTTACATAAAAGTCAAATAAATACTATTAAATTAGTATGTACAAAAATGGGTGGGGAAAGTTAATTGAACTACATGCTTCTCTGGACATATACTTAAGGTGTGAAGTCCTTACATGTTTCTATATATAATAAAATTTGAAGACATTTTGGGGAAAGAAAATGAAGTAGAGAGATCTTATCTATGAGAAAACGTTGAATCCAATATGCAAGTAATGGTATAAAGTTTCTAAAGCAGAGCATCAACTAGGGGTCCTGTCTTCCCTGGCGTCATTCTCATCTGGTCTGACAAGCTGCTTGTGTCCACTGAGCAGGTCTGAGACCTATCAGGTGGGAATGTGCCACCTTCTGGCCCTGCTGGGGGCATGAGAGAGCACATCTTGCCTCCAGCTGCCACACTCTTTGTCCCCTCCCCACCCTTTTCCAGAGACATTGGACTGCAGAAGTCACTGGTCCATTTTCCTTCTAGATTTCCCAGAGGCCAGCAAGATAGGAGATTCTGTTTGTGAGCAGTTCGCCTTGGGTTTCCTTCTCGCTTGCTCAGGCCATTTCTCTTCAAACTGGGAATGAGCTGGAAGTGTGAGCATTTGGTATAATCAGTTTCTTTGCCCGCATTCCTCAGAGCAGAGATGGGGACAGATGAGTGTGGAGTGAGTGTGGTGGCGTTAGGGCCCAGTGAGTTGCCTCAGTATTTCAGAGTTTCAGGTTGGTGCACATGGCTTCCTCTCTCTTCTCTTGCTGCTGGTGGTTGGATGACTTTACTTATTATTTGTGAATTATTTTTTGCTCATTGTATTAATTATTGAGAGACAGACTCTATATCTGGAATCATCACCCATCTCCAACTGGAAATCAAAAATAGTGCTTTTAAATGAATGGAATTTTTGGTATGGTCTGATTTTCCTTAGAAGATTTTTCTTGCCAAAATCCAGGGTCCTTTTCAACACAAAACCAGAGAAGACAATTAAAAAGAATTCAAATGTAGTCAAATCTCTTTTGATTATTAAAAACTTTTTTGATATATAATTTATGATGAAAATACCCTTTTGGAATATATAGTTCTGTAGTATTTAGTACTGTCAGAGACTGTATGACTATCATTCCTAAATAATTCCAGATTATTTTCATCACCCCAGCAACTCCATACTTATTAGTATTATTTTCATCACCCCAGCAAACTCCATACTTATTAGCAGTTAATTCCCTAATTGCAATCTTCTCTCCCCAGATAATCATTGCTCTACTTTCTGTCTTCATTGATTTGCCAGTTCTGGATATTTTATATGAATGGAATCATACAATATATGCTTGAGTTCTTTCACTTATTGGATTGTTTTCAAGGTTAAGCTATGTTGTAGCATGTATTAGTATGGCATATTTAGGTTTAATATTCTTTTGTGTACAATTGTTACCTTTTGTTTATTCATTCCTTGGTTTATGGATATTAGGGTTGTTTTTGCCTTTTAGTTCTCATGAATTATGCTGCTGTGAATGTGTACAAGTTCTTGTGTAAACAGATGTTTCAATACTCTTGGGTATATAACTAGGAATAGAATTACCTAGTCATATGGTAACTCTGTGCTAAAGTTTTAGAAACTGCCAAACTGATTTCCAAAGTGGTTGTACCATTTTATATTTTCACCAGAATATATGAGTTTCAATTTCACTGATATTTGTTATTGTCCATCACTTTGATTTTAGCTATCCTAGTGAGTACAAAGTGGTCTCTAATTGTGATTTTGATTTGCATTTTCTTGATGACTACTGATGTCAAGCATCTTTTCATGTGCTTATTGGCTATTTGTATATCTTATTTGGAGACATGTCTGCTCAAATCCATGGCCTATTTGAAAAATTATAGTTGATTTACAGTGCTGTGTTACTTTCTGCTATACAACAATATGAGTCAGTTATATATATATATATATGTATATGTCTCCACTTCTTTTTAGATTTTCTTTCCATATAGGTCATTGTAGAGTACTGAATAGAATTCCCTGAACTATAAAGTAGGTTCTTATTAGTTATCTATTTCATATACAGTAGTGTGTATATGCTAGTTCCAATCTTACAGTTTATCCCTCCCTCCCTTTTCCCCCCCAGTAACCATAAGAACGTTTTCTGCATCTGTGACAAGTTCTGTTTCATAAATAGGTTCATTTGTACCATTTATTTGTTAGATTCCCATGTATAAACAACATCATATGATATTTATCTTTCTGTGTCTGACTACTTTACTCAGTGCTGAGTAATATTCCATTGCATATATTTGCCACGTCTTATTTATCCATTCCTCTGTCGATGGACATTTAGGTTGATTCCATATCCTGGCTATTGTAAATAGTGCTGTAATGGACATTGGGGTGCAGGTATTATTTCAAGTTATGATTTATCTCTGGAACTATGCCTATCAGTAAGATTGCTGGATCACATGGTAGCTCTATTTTTAGTTTTCTAAGGAATATCCATAGTGTTCTGCATTGTGGCTGTACCAATTTACATTCCCACCAATGGTGGAGGAGAGTTCCCTTTTCTCCACACCCTCTCCAGCATTTATTGTTTGAAGATTTTTTGATGATGGCCATTTTGACTAGTGTGAGCTGATACCTCATTGTAGTTTTGATTTGTATTTCTCTAGTAATTAGTAATATTGAGCATCTTTTTGTGTGCTTTTTGACCATCTGGATGTCTTCTTTGGAGAAATGTCTTTTTAGATCTTCCACTCATTTTTGATTGGGTTGTTTGTTCTTTATAATGAGCTGCATGAGCTGTTTACATATTTTAGATTAATCTCTTGTTGGTTGCTTACTGTGTTTGAAAATATTTTCTCCCATTCTATGGCTTTCTTTTCATTTTGTTGATGATTTCTTTTGATGTGCAAAAGCTTTTAAGTTTAGTTAGGTCCCATTTGTTTATTTTTATTTTTGTTAATCTTGGAGATTAATCAAAAAAGATCTTGCTGTGGTTTATGTCAGAAAGTGTTCTGCCAATGTTTTCCTGTAAGCATTTTATAGTGTCTGGTCTTTCATGTATGTCTTTAATCCATTTTGAAATTATATTTGTGTATCATGTTAGAGCATGTTCTAATTTCATTCTTTTACATGTAGTTGTCCAGTTTTCCCAGCTTGCTTATTGAGGACATTGTCTTTTCTTCATTGTATATTCTTCCCTCCTTTGTCATAGATTAGGTGACCATAGGTGTGTAAGTTTATCTCTGGACTTTCTTTCCTGTTCCACTGATTTATATTGTTGTTTTGTGCCAATACCACATTGTTTTGCTTACTGTAGCTTGGTAGTATAGTCTGAAGTCAGAGAGACTCATTCCTTCAGCTCTATTTTTTTTTCTCAAGATTGTCTTGGCTCTTCAGCATCTTTTGTGTTTCCATACAAATTGTAAAATTGCTCTTGTGTAATTCTGTGAAAAATGTTATTGGTAATTTGATAGAAGTTTCATTGAATCTGCTGATTGCTTTGGGTAGTATAGTCATTTTGACAATGTTGATTCTTCCAATCTAAGAACATGGTATATTTCTCCATCTGTTTACATTATCTTTAATTTCTCTCATCAGTATCTTATAGCTTTCTGAGTAGAGGTCTTTTGCCTCCTTAAAGCAAGGTTTATTCCTAGGTATTTTATTCTTTCTGATGCAGTGATAAATGGGATTCTTTCCTTAGTTTCTCTGATATTTTGTTGTTAGTGTATTGGAATGCAAGAGATTTTTGTATATTAATTTTTTATCCTGCAACTTTACCAAATTCTGTTCTGGTAGTTTTCTGGTAACATTTTTAGGACTTTCTATGTATAGTATCATGTCATTTGCAAACAGTAACAAGTTTACTTCTTGTTTTCCAATTTGAATTCCTTTAATTTCCCTTTTTTTCCCTCTGATTGCTGTGGCTAAGATTCACAAAACTATGTTGAATAAAAGTGGCAAGATTGCATATCCTTGTCTTATTCCTAATCTTAGAGGAAATTCTTTCAAAATTTTCACTGTTGAGAATGATACTTGCTGTGGGTTTGTCATATGTGGCCTTTATTATGTTATATTATCTCTATGTTTACTTTCTGGAGAGTTCTTCTCGTAAATGGTGTTGAATTTTGTCAAAAGCTTTCTCTGCCTCTGTTAAGATGATCATCGAGCTGTTATTCTTCAGTTCATTAGTATGGTGTCTTATATTGATTGACTCACATATGTTGAAGAATCCTTGCATCCCCACGATAAATACAACTTAATTATGGCTCGATCCTTTTCATGTATTGTTGGATTCAGTTTTAAGTATTTTGTTGAGGATTTTTGTGTCTTTGTTCATTATCAATGATGTTGGCCTGTAATTTTCTTTTTTTGTGTGATATCTTTGTTGAGTTTTGATATCAGGGAGACAGTGGCCTTGTAGAATGAGCTTGAGAGTATTCCTTCCTCTATAATTTTTGGAATAGTTTGAGAAACATAGTTTTTAACTCTTTTCTAGATGTTTGATAGAATTCATCTGTGAAGCCATCTGGTTCTGGACTTTTGTCTGTTGGAAGTTTTTAAATCACAGTTTCAATTTCAGTGCTTCATGTGCTCATATTCTCTATTCCTATATGTTTCAGTCTTTGAAGGTTGTACCTTTCTAAGAATTTGTCCGTTTCTCTCAGATTTTCCATTTTACTGGCACATAGTTGCTTGCAGTAGTTGCTTATGGTCCTTTGTGTTTCTGTGGTGTCTGTTGTAACTTCTCCTTTTTTCATTTCTAATTTTACTGATTTGAGTCCTCTCCCTTTTTTTCTTGATGAGTCTAGCTAAAGGTTTATCAACATTATCTTCTCAAAGAACCAGCTTTTAGTTTTATTGATGTTTGCTATTTTTTTCTTTGTCTCTATATAATTTATTCCTGTTCTGATCTTTATGACTTCTTTTCTTCTTGAGAATCGTTGAGATTTTGTTTGTTCTTCTCTCTCTAGTTGCTTTATGTGTAAATTTAGGTTGTTTACTTGAGATTTTTCTCATTTCTTGAGGTAAGATTGGATTGCTATAAAGGTCCCTCTTAGAACTGCTTTTGCTGCATCTCACAGATTTTGGATTGTTATGTTTTCAGTGCCTCTCTAGATGTTTTTTGATTTCCTCTTTGATTTCTTCAGAGATCCGTTGATTGTTTAGTAACATATTGTTTAATCTCTACATGTTTCTTTTTAACAAAGTTTTTTTAACTGTAATTGATTTCTAATCTCATAGCATTGTGGTCAGAAGAGATGATTAATATGATTCAAATGTTCTTGAATTTACCAAGTCTTGATTTGTGGTCCAAAATGGTACTATCCTGGAGAATGTTCCATGTACCCTTGAGAAGAAAGTGTATTCTGCTGCTTTTGGATGGAATTTCTTATAGATATCAATTAAGTCTATCTGAAAGACTCTGATGCTGGGAGAGATTGGGGGCAGAAGAAGGGGACGACAGAGGATGAGATGGCTGGATGGCATCACTGACTCAATGGACATGAGTGAGAAAGGAAACACTCACTCAAGTCCAGGAAGTGCCAAGAATCCCATACAGGATGAAACCATGGAGGAACAAACCAAGACACATATTAATCAAACTGACAAAAATTAAAGACAAAGAAAAAATATGAAAAGTAACAAGGGAAAAGCAACAAGTAATATCCAAAGAATCCACATAAGGTTATCAGCTGATTTTTCAGCAGAAATTCTACACCAGAAGGGAGTGGCATGATGTATTTCAAGTGATGAAAGGGAAAAACCAACGACCAAGAACACTCTATCCAGAAAGGGTATCATTTAGATTTGGTGGAGAAATCTAAAGCTCTACAGACAAACAAAGCTAAGGAAATTCAGCACCACTAACCCAGCTTTAGAACAAATGCTAACAAACTTCTCTAGGTAAAATGAGACCAACAACCTAAAACATTTTAATCAAACTGACAAAAATTAAAGACAAAGAAAAAATATGAAAAGTAACAAGGGAAAAGCAACAAGTAATATCCAAAGAATCCACATAAGGTTATCAGCTGATTTTTCAGCAGAAATTCTACACCAGAAGGGAGTGGCATGATGTATTTCAAGTGATGAAAGGGAAAAACCAACGACCAAGAACACTCTATCCAGAAAGGGTATCATTTAGATTTGGTGGAGAAATCTAAAGCTCTACAGACAAACAAAGCTAAGGAAATTCAGCACCACTAACCCAGCTTTAGAACAAATGCTAACAAACTTCTCTAGGTAAAATGAGACCAACAACCTAAAACATGAGACTTTGTACATATATAGACTTTGTACATATGTAGACTGCTAGATCAGAACTGGTGACAGCAAACAAAAACTACAATAGATACACATATAAAAAAGAAAAAGCAACACAAACACAACACTAAAGATGGTCACCAAACCACAAGAGAAGAGAACAAAAGAAGATGCAAAGGAAAAAGAACTACAAAAACAAACCCCAGACAGTTAAGAAAATGGCTATAGGAACATGCATATCAATAATTACATTAAATGTAAATGGATCAAATGCTTCAACCAAAAGACACAGACTGGCTGAATGGATACAAAAACAAGACCAATATATATGCTGTTTACAAGAGACTCACTTTAGACCTAGAAACACATACAGGTTGAAATTGAGGGGATGGAAAAAGACATTCCTTGCAAATGGCAATCAAAAGAAAGCTGGAGTAGAAATACTTACATCAGTCAAAATAGACATTAAAATAAAGATTGTTGCAAAAGACAAAGGTCATTACATAATGATCAATGGATCAATCCAAGAAGATATAACAATTATGAATGTATATGTAGCCAACACAGAAGCACCTCAATATATAAAGCAAATGCTGCTGCTGCTACTGCTAATCGCTTCAGTTGTGTCTGACTCTGTGTGACCCCAGAGACAGCAGCCCACCAGGCTCCCCCGTCCCTGGGATTCTCCAGGCAAGAACACTGGAGTGGGTTGCCATTTCCTTCTCCAATGCATGAAAGTGAAAAGTATAAGTGAAGTTGCTCAGTTGTGTCCGACTCTTAGCGACCCCATGGACTGCAGCCACCAGGGTCCTTCGCCCATGGGATTTTCCAGGCAAGAGTACTGGAGTGGGGTGCCATTGTATCCAGAATATTATTATTTTCTCCAGCCCTTTCTCTTTCTGTTCTCTGTCTGGGACCCCTATAGTGTGAATGTTGGTGCATTTATACTGTCCCAGAGGTCTCTGAGAGTACCTTCATTTCTTTTCATTCTTTTTTCTTTATTCTGTTCTGTGACAGTGATTTCCATCACTCTGTCTTCCAGCTCACTTACTTGTTCTTCTGCCTCAGTTACTCTGCTATTGGTTCTATCTAGTCTATTTTTCATTTCAATCGTTGTATTATTCACTTCTGTTCATTTGTTCTTTAAGTCTTCTAGCTGTTTATGGAACATTTTATATATATTCTTCATCTGTATCTCCACTCTTTTTCAGAGATTTTTGGATCATCTTTACTTTCATTACTATGAATTCTTTTTCAGGTAGATTGCCTATCTCTTCTTCATTTAGTCGTTCTTGTGGGTTTCTATCTTGTTCCTTTGTTTGCAACATATTTCTCTGTCATCTCATTTTGTATAACTTCCTGTGTTTGTGATCTCCTTTCCACAGGCCTCAGTATCGTGTTTCCTCTTGCTTCTGGCATCTTCCCACTAGTGGATGAGATTTGTCTAAGAGCTTGTGTAGGCTTCCTGGTGGAAGGGACTGGTGCCTGCCCTCTTGTGGGTGGAGCTAATCTTGAACCTCTGATGGGCAGGATCCTTAGTCCATTTTTAAGATTGCATTATTTGTCTTTTTATTGTTGACTTGTAGAAATTCTTTATATATTCTGGATACAAGTCTCTTTCCAGATATATAATTGCAAATATTTTCTCTTACTCTTTGTGTTGTCTTGCATTTTCTTAATAATGTCCTTTGAAGGACCATAGTTTTTAACTTTGATGAGGGGTCCAAGTAATTTATTTATTTTCTCTTTGGTTGCTTTTGCTTTTGGTGTTATGTGTAAGAAACATTGCCTAATCCAAGATCATAAGGATTTACATCTATGTTTTCTTCTAAGTTTTAGCTCTTACATTTTGATCTTTAATCCATTTGAGTTAATTTTTGTATATGGTGTGACTTAAGGGTTCAACTTTCACAAATGACTATCCAGTCATCATAGCACCATTTGTTGAAAAGACTGTTATTTTACATAGTGAATTGTTTGGGCATCCTTGTTGAAATCTATTGACTATAAATGTATGGGTTTATTTATGGACTCTTAATTCTATTCCATTGATTTATATGTCTATCCTTATGCCAATACCATATAGTCTTGAATAGTATAGCTTTATAGTTAGTTTGAGTGAGGTAGTATGTGTCCTCCAACTACATTCTTCTTTATTAACATTTGATCCTGTTCACTATTCTGGGCCTCTTGCAATTTCAAATGAATAGCATAGCTCGTTTATTTTTACCAAAGAAGACAATTGTGATTTTGATAGAAATTATCTTGAATCTATAAACCTATTTGGGTAGTACTTCCATCTTAACAGTATTACATCTTTCAATTCATGAATGCAGGATGTCTTTTCACTTATTTAGAATTCCTTAATTTCTTTCAACAATGTTTTGTAATTTTCAGTTATGAGTCTTACACTTGTTTTGATAATTTTTACTACCAAAAGAATAAATCTTTTATTCTTTTTGATACTATAATAAGTGAAATTTCTTGTTAATTTTGTTTTTATTGTTAATACATAAAAATAAAATTGATTTTATGCACTGATTGTGTATTGTGGAAACTTGCTGAATTCATTTATTTTTTATTATTCACTTAGCTCTAATAATTTGGGTGTATATGTATATTCCTTAGTATTTTTTATATACAAGATCATGTCCTGGCAACTAAATATAGTTTTATTCTGACTTACTAATCTGAATGCCTTTTATTTCTTTTTGTTATATAATTGTCCTGGCTGGAATCTCTAGTACAATGAATAGAGGCAGAAAGATGGGACAAACTTATTATGTTCCTGATCTTAGGAGGAAAATATTCAGAATTTTCCCATTAATCGTGTTCTTAGCTATGGACTTTTCATAGATTCTCTTTTTTGGGTTGAGAAAAATGTCTTTTCATTCCAAGATTTTTGAGGGTTTTTTAAATCATGAAAAACTGTCAGATTTTGTCAAATGATTTTTCTGTGTCTAGATATGAGTATTTGGCATTTGTTTTTATTCTATTGGCATGATATATTATATTAGTTGATTTTGAATGTTTAAACAACCTTGCATTACCAGAGAAATATCACTTAGTCATGGTGCATGATTATTTTTTTGTATTTTGCTGGAGGATTTTTGGCTTTCTAGTATTTTGTTGAGGATTTTTCCATTCATATTCATAAAAGATATTGGTCTTCAGTTGTTTTTTTTTCTTGCAATGTCTTTGGCTTTGGCATCTGGATAATTCTGGCATCATTGATTTAGTTTGAAAACTTCCCTCCTCTTCTGTTTTTTGGAGGAATTATGAAGAATTGCTATTAATTCTCCTTTAGATATTATATAGAATTCACCAGGAAGCCATATGATTCTGGGCTTTTCTTAGGATGCAAGATTTTGATTACTAATTTAGTAATTGTTACAATTATCTTCAGATTTTCTATTTTTTCTTGAGTTATTTTTGATAAATTGAGTCTTCATAGGAATTTTCCCATTTTTTGTAGATTATCTAATTTGTTGGTATATAATTTTTAATAGTTTCTCTTATAACTCAGAGGTTAAAGCATCTGCCTCCAATGCGGGAGACCCGGGTTCAATCCCTGGGTTGGGAAGATCCCCTGGAGAGGGAAATGGCAACCCACTCCAGTATTCTTGCTTGGAGAATCCCATGGACAGAGGAGCCTGGTGGGCTGCAGTCCATGGGGTCCAAAGAGTCGGACACGACTGAGTGACTTTACTTACTTACTTACTTTACTTATAATCCTTTTAATTCATGTATGGTTAGTAGCAGTGTTCCCTCTTTTCTTCCTAATTTTGGTACTTTGAGTCTACTCTCTTCTTTCTTAGTCGGTCTAGCTATAGATTTGTCAATACTGTTGATCTTTCTAAGAACCAAATCTTGGTTTCATTACTTTTCTCTATTGATTTTCTATTTTTATTTCTACCTTAATCTTTACTGTTTTTCCTTCTGCTTGCTTTGGGTTTAACTTTTATTTTCTAGTTTATTAAGGCAGAAATTCAGGTTGTTGATTTGATATTGTCTATTATCATATAGGCATTTATATCTCATAAAGTTCTGTGTAAACACAGACTTTCCCTGTAAGTCTTAAACCCCTCAAAGCCATCCACGAGGGTTGAAACTAACTTCTTCCAAACTCCTATTAATGTTGAAGATTTTACCTCTTTCCATGAATCATGAGTGTTTTTGATGGCGTCTAGAATGCTTAGTCCTTTCTAGAAGACTTTCAATTGACTTTTGTTCAGGTCAATCAGAGGAATCACTATTTATGGCATCTATAGGCTTATGAAATATGTTTCTTAAATAATAAGACATGAAAGTTGAAATTACTCCTTGATTCAGGGACTGCAGGATAAATGTTGTGTTAGCAAGCATAAAAACAACATCAATCTCAATTAGAACTCTTGGGTGACCAGGTGCATTGTCAATGAGTTGTAATATTTTGAAAGGAATTGTTTCTTTCCAAGCAATAGGTCTCAACATCGGGCTTAAAATATTCAGTAAGCCATGCTATAAATAGATATGTTGTTGTCCAGACTTTGCTGATCCATTTATAGAGCATAGACAGAGTAGATTTAGCATAATTCCTATGGACCCTAAAATTTTCAAAATGGTAAATGAGTACTAGCTTCAACTTAAAGTCACTGACTGCATTAGCCCCTAGCAAGAGTCAGTTTGTTCTTTGAAGCTTTGAATCTGGACATTGACTTCTCTAGCTCTGAAATTCCTAGATGGTGTCTTCTTCCAATATGAAGCTATTTTGTTTACACTGAAAATTTGTTGTTTAGTGCCACCTTCATTATCTTAGTGAGATACTCCAAATAACTTGAAATTGTTTCTATCAATACAGCAGCATTTGCTGCTTTGCTTTGCACTTTGGTGTTATGGAAATAGCTTCTTTCCTTAAATCGCATGAACAAACCTCTGCTAGATTCAAGCTTTTATTCTGCAGCTTCCTCATCTCTCATAAATTGAAAATAATTAAGATTCACTTGCTCTGGATTAGGCCTTAGCTTAAGGTAATGTTGAGGCTGGTTTTATCCTCTATCCAGATTGCTCATAAAGGTCTCCATGTAAATAGTACGACTGTTTACTTTCTTATTACTTCTGTGTTCACTGGAGTAGCTGTTGTTGCTGTTTGTTGTGGTTGTTTGTTTTAATGATTTTCCTAAACCAACTTGATCAAGTCTATATTTTGTTACATATGACCACTGACAACTCAGCTCAGTTCACTTATTAGACAGCTAATGATCAAAGAGAAATTTAAATGTCTGAAACCACTAAGTCTCCCAGTTTTTGCTGAGGTGCTCTGTGTGAATCTTGGGGAATTCCTTCAACACTTGGCTAGGCAGTTGACAACTCTGCTTTAGCTTTGACTTTGTGCTTGTGCAAAACTTCAAGGTCAGTGCAGATGAGAACTAATGCCTTTTTACATCTTTTCTGAGCAGGCACACAACCTGGATGTGAAAACAGTTTTATGCATACATGTAGATGCCTAGATTCCTAGAAATATGTCAAAATTTATAATTTCCTAGCTTTTTCTTTTAAGCTTTTTGACTAGCTTACTCTTTAGCCCAAATGTTATCTATTGTTTCAGGGAGTCATAGTGTTAAATTATTATCTCTAATTTTTTTTGACAAATGACCTTATGGAAGAAGCTGTTTTCCATAGACAAGCTCTGAATCAGGTCAAATAAAGACAGTTTTGGGAGTGGAGTCTTATAGAGAATGAAACAAAGGTCATAATGACTGTTTTCTGGGAATAGGAATTTACAGGAACCTAAATGCATTTTTGCCTCCTCCCATGTCTAGCTATTTAGGCTGCTGGTTTTCACTGTGACTACTGGATTTTGGCTTTTAAGTCTACCATGGAGATGGCAACAGAGCAAGTTAAAATGCAACAAAGCTTTTGTCCTGACAGCTATTTATGTCTTTTTTTGGTTTGTTTAATAAACACTCTCTGCTGCTGCTAAGTCACTTTAGTCGTGTCTGACTCTGTGTGACCCCATGGACTGCAGCCTGCCAGGCTCTTCCGTCCATGGGATTTTCCAGGCAACAGTACTGGAGTGGGATGCCATTGCCTTCTCCAAAACACTCTCTAGATTGGTACAAACTTCGGATTAATTTCCAAAGTTCTAAAAATGTTGATCATGAAAACATTTTTTGCTAGCTTTCTTGTTGGCATTACAGAGGAGGGAATAATTCAGAGGTCCTTACTCTGCCATTTTCCTTGATGTCACTAAATCTCCATTAATGTTAATTTTGTTTTGGGTAAATTTCATGATATACTAAAATGTGTGTCTATACCTCAAGAAGCTGATTATCATTACATATAAACTATGTCTTTCCTTATTAAAATGTACTTTTAATAAAGGAGTTCTTTTCTGCTTCAAATAAGACTGGAATTTTCTAAAAGGTAGCCCTGTGAATAAGGCAGGAATATTTGGCTGAATCATTCATCTGCTTTTTATATGTGCTTAAGATCTGGATCGTTGAAGGGGGAGTGACTAAACTCTGCTTTATGGGACTATAGTTACTAACGTTAGATTTGTTTTGTTTTGTTTTGTTTTGACAGTAAGCTCAAATGTTGGCTAAAGTTCTTGAAAAATCCTCTTTTAACAGAATGCAGAGTCTAGATGAGCCGTGGACTGAAGAGGAAAGTGATGGCTCAGACCACCCGTATTACAACAGCATACCAAGCAAGACACCTCCTCCAGGGGGCTTTGCCGACGCTCGCCTGAAAGCCAGACCCCACGTCCTGACACGGCCCAGGTGACTCTCACATCTTTCCTTGAATGGTAGCCAACTGAACTTCATTTCCTATTGCTTTCTTCAGCTCTATTTTCATGCTGAGGTGCTATCCAGACAGAAAAACTCACAAACTTCCTCCCCTTGAATTTCATAAAGCAGACAGTAGGGGAAGCTTTTGCTTTAACATCACAAGATTTAGTCAAATGCCTTGGAACTCCATTGTGATTCCTGAGATACAAGTCTGCAAGTTCCCTCTTCATCCTAGGACAAATCCCATTGTATTGTGAACTTAATGAGGAAAAGAGAGAGTTCAAGACTTTTGAAAGCCTGGGGTTCTTTGAGTTCTCTGGAAAGAGAAAGAATGTAAGCCTTTAACATAAGGTGTTTTTTTTTTTTTTTTTTTTTTTTTAGGTTTTCTCTTTTATTTATCTCCCTGATTTTCCCTCTAATTCAAAATTCTAGTAAGGCATTCTCTTTCTAGAGTTATGGTATCTCTATGATATCTGTGTTAAAGGGAATTTTTTGATGTCACTTACCTTATGTGGATGACAATAAAAGTGATAAATAACACTGAAGCCAAGTGTCAATAGCTCTATAAGAAAGAATTGACAAGGTGGCTTTGCCCAGGAATGAATGGTTATAGGTGTATATGCTGGGTGGGAACTATGTTCTGACACATAGATATTCTCTAACTGAAATCTATTTTAAGACATGTTGTGTGATGTGACTGTATGTAGAGAATTCAATTTATGGTCACACTTAGGGAAGGGAGGTGGGGGGGCTACTGAAAGCAGGGAGCATCTGTAGTTTTGATGAGATGTAGCCTCTTTTTCACACCCACACAGACTAACTTCCTAAATCTTCATGTCAACTGTGAGGCATGAAGGGAAAGCTGAGTACAACAGACGTGCAGTCCACTGGCCATTGAAGTCCCTTCTACTGTATTACGGCTTTCAAAGGCGGAGACGCAAGACAAGGAGGACTTTTTCTTGTTTTGTATTTACATATGTCTATAGTTTGCAGGAAAGAGCAAACTTACTACCAGGGAAGACACTTAGGAGACCCGTTTGGTGAAGACTGGCAGCAAACACCTGTCAGGCAAGGTGAGAGACAAGGTAAGGTGGACAAGAAACATAAAAAATACTTTTCAAAAGTGACGTGCTCCCTAGTGGGTAGTTCCTGTTCTGTGGAGTGGCAGAATGGCTGACTGGAAATAACTGCTGTGGGTGGGGCTGCAGTTTCCCAACTGGATCACAGAAATAGAAATAATGGCTGTCAGGGATACCAGATCAAAGAAATAGAAATAATGGCTGTCAGGGATGTCAGAGGGCATGCATGAGATAATCCATCCCTGAGTACCAGGACCAGCTCACTCTTCACCCATCCCAGTTCTTCCTGTTCTCCTGCACACTGAGACTGTGCATCTAAGGCCCTTCTCTGGCAGGAGGGCTTGCCCCACCAGGGACTGAGGAATTCACCTCCCCAGGGCCAACTCCACACCCAGTTCAAATGAGGCTAAGGTGGGAGACTCTGGAGTCAATACTGAATCCTGGTTGCTTCTAATGGCAGCTTGTAGTTCTCCCTTCCTTTCTTCTGCCCCACCTCCTCCTTCTACGGTCACCTTTAGGAAGAACGGAGTGACATCGGCCCTGGCAGAGATGGCACCTGGATACGAGTCTGTCACAGGGCCTGGGTCCTTTTAGAGGACATTTTGCTTCTTATCAAACCTATAAGCATGCACCTACATCCCACATTAAAAATAGTATGACTAATTAAGTACTATTTAAATTGCCAACAGCAGTCTCTATTCTCTAGACAGTTATTTTTAGACAAGCATACACATGTATGTATCTATACATTTTAAAGATTTCTTTTAATTTTAAGCATTTTACCTCCTCAAACATTTTGAGAACTTTTGATGGTTCCAGGATCCTGGCTACAGGGTCTGAAGGAGATGGAGTGATAAATGAAGAGCCGATGTATGCTTCTATGTATATATTTTAACCATTTGTTGGTTTACCATTAAGGTTTTCACCTACATTATTGCCTTTGTGCCAGTGGGTAAATGACAATATATTTTTAAAATGTTCCTCCCATGAAATAATTTTATGTCATGCCTACCCCAGCTGAAAGTTGACCTGTTTGTGCTGCCCAGTTAATAATCCATAAAAGAGTCAAACTACATGACTCTACCTCAGAATAGGATGGAAATAGCAAATTAAAGTTATAACTTTGCCAGAGGCACTTTTTTACATTTTCAACTTTGTTCTGTATACATTTAAAGCATTTTATACAACAATCATGTACTTAGACATAGAATAACTATTAAAGACTAAGAGAGACAGATTACTTACATTAGATATTGACTGTATTGAAAAACTTGTTAGATTTATTTGAAAATGAGGTCTTTTTTTATATCCAAGTTATTCCAGTGAGATCAAGAACAGATGATATAAGAAATTCACCAGAGAAAATATGAGCCTTATATAAGTTCTTGGCCTGGAACTTGAGACTCATAACTCTTAATGAATTTCAGATTTTATTGGAAAGCACTAAATACCTTGTCCATAGAACAAATAAACCCCTATTAATCTGCTAGCAGACATTTCCCCTAAATGAAAACTGAACTCTGGGTACCACTACCAAGGAGTGTATATCTCCCTGCCCTGTACTCAGCACTCGCAATCATCTGAAGTTGATGACTTTCTCAGGACACTTGCATTCTCAGGCTTATAGGCAGAGACAGTGGTTTGCCAAAAGTCCTTCAGTGGGCTCTTGAGAAAGCTTCTTAAAGAGTCCTGAACCCACTCTTGCTGGTTGAATTGAGCTGACTCTCATGCCTCACCACTTGGAAAGGTGACCTCTTTCCAGGTCCAAGGTGGTCTTGAGAGTATCTGTGGAAATTTGTTAGAAATAATGACCTGTACAAAAAATCAGATGCTGACCTGAGCAGGGCCACACCTTTCATTCATCTTGGATGATGATAGCTGTGACCCCCTCCCCAAGTAAGGCCTCAACAGTCTTGCTTCAGTTGGGAAGTCCCATGATAGCACAAGCCTGATTCTGTTTTTAAGGCAAGTGTCTTAATTCATTAGGAAGCAAATGGGGGTAAATATTGCTTTATTTCTAAAAATGGGGCCAGAGCATTGGAAATGCACTGCATTTCTTTGGAGTTAATACATGAAGCATTCACCTACACTTGAAAAAAGAGCAGTGAAATTAAGGCTCATTGTTCTGCTCAGTTATTTTGCTCTCAGTCCTTCGCAGAGGGAATGAGGAGGCTGAGGGAGCTTCTGTGGCGGGTGTAGTTCCCCTGCCCAGCCCGCCCCCTGGCCTGAGTCAGATGGGCTGGGGTCTTGACAAGGCTCCTAACCTTCATGGTGTCCATCATCCTGGGCTAGCAGGTCCCATTTTGACAGGAAGGAGTGGAGAGTATCCTAGCCGAAGCACAGCAGGGTAAGAGGGTCAGAGAAGAGAGTTAATAGATGGGCATCTGAAAGAAGGATTTTCTTATGAATGGACTAAAGGAACTTCTCTGTGAAACACTGGGTGGCTTAACATGAATAGCATCATGATCAGAAGAAAAAGGAGGTCTATCTTCTTATTGCAGGATCCTTGGACATCTACAGCATGCCTGAAGGGAAATCACATGTGGCTCCTACGGGGGAAGCCCCCACCTATGTCAATACCCAGCGTATCCCCCAGCAGACGGGGCCGGCCACGGGCAGCAGTGCAGAGAGCAGCCCGCGGAAAGACCTCTTTGACATGAGTGCGTTTCCATTTGCTATTGTTTTTTTTTCTCTTTTAAGGCTGTTTTTTTTTTTTTTAAAAACTTTTTCTTTTGTTTGAAATCTGTGCAATTATTGAATTTTCTTCCAGTGTGGTTTTGATTAAGGATGCTGATTAGCTGGTTTTTTTTTCTGTGTTATGATTGAGTTTTTCAAGGGTTTGAACTTGGCCGACCCCTGCTTTCATATTACAACCTTCTCTACAGTTCTCTGCAGAAGACAAAGCAACTTCCCCCTCTTTTTATAATTAACTTTGTCTCAATCACATTGAGACAAATGACATACATAAATGAATGGATTCATTATTTCTTCACTTAGGTATTAATTGGATATCGTGTGCCTTAAATACTGTATCAGTTTTAAGGATGCCAAGCTAAAATGCCTTGGCCCCTATTTTCACAGAGCTCCTAATCTGCTGAACAAAACTAACATGTAAGCGAGTAATACACCCACGTGTTTTTGTACACACACCCACTTTCCCTCTCCCCTTCTTCCTCTCCACTGAACACCTACCAGGTGTCAAATACTATTCTATTTACTGGGGATATACAGAAAAACAAAATAGACAAAGTCCCTGTTCTTATAGAGTTTAAATAACCACCATGTGTTACAGATAGTGACAAATGCTCTGATGAAAAATAAAATGGGATGAGAAGAGTGACCCCAAACTACTGTTGCTTGCACTCTAGGGTGATGTGTCAGGGACCTCTGTTTGTCACATAGCTTGCGAAAAATAAATCATCTGTGAACTGGTTAATGAAAGTGTATACTGTTGTTAAAGAATTGTGAAAGAGCGTTCCAAACTCACAGATAGCTTTACATCCCCAGATACCTTTTTCAACTTCCTTGAGAATTTTACATGCTAAAGAGGGAGTGAGAGGAGACTAGCATTTAGTGAGTTTCTACCATGTGACAAGGTGCATATTATTTAATTTTTCCAATAGTCTTATGGGTAGATATTATTATTATCATTATTATTACTCTTTTTGTAGAGGAGGAAATAGAGAATCCCAGAAGTTTGGTAAATTCACTGCTGCTTCAATACTTGGTATTGTATGTGGGTGAGGATAGGATTGAGTGCTTTTATGAATAAATTGCACCATGACAACAATAGTCTATTTATACCAGGATGACAGACAAAAATTCACCAGAGCCAGAAGAACTGCAGAATCATCCAATCCAATCTCTTCATTTAAAAAAAAAAAATGTGGAAATAGCCTAGGAGGTATGAAGCGACTTTGCAAAATTTATAACCAACTGTTAGCTCCTTGATCCTCTGCTCCAGTTTAAACAATGTCTCCCAATTTCACTTTAGTAGTTGAATTTTGGCAGACCATTTTCACTGCTGAATTTAGTCAAGTTGCCAGTGAATTCTGGCCCCAGAGCCTGAGGAGAGTTAGATTAGGCTGAGGTTTGAGATGGGAAAAATGAAAGCCCAAGCCACCCTTTTCTCATCCCTCAATTTCCACTCCTACTCCCAAAACTAGAGAAGGGGAGAGAGAAAGTAGAAAGAGCCCCGGAGAAGCTAATATCTAGTGAAAAGTATTGCAGAAGCAGACCCAGTGCTTTGTTTATCTTGAACCCCAAGTCCAAGTGTTAGTCACTCAGTCGTGTCCGACTCTTCGTGATCCCATGGACTGTAGCCTGCCAGGCTCCTCTGTCCATGGGATTTCCCAGGCAAGAATGCTGGAGTGGGTTGCCATTCCCTTCTCCAGGGGATCTTCCTGACGCAGTGATCGAACCCAGGTCTCCTGCATTGCAGGCAGATTCTTTACCATCTGAGCCACCAGGGAAGCAGTGTCTTGAACCAGTATATCTAAATAACAATAGTGATAGTGGTGCTGATTGTTCTGGTAACAGTACTGATGGTGGTGGTGATGATGGTCGTGAAGGTGACGATGATGATGACATGGTGATAGTGGTGTTGGTGATGGTGATGCTGATGCTAGCGGGTCTGAGATGATGGTCCTGCTGATGACGACGTTGTGGTGATGGTAACGGTATAGAAATAGAATACAAATTTTCAACCACTCCGAGTAATCAGGGAAAAAAGTAGAATGGAAAAAGAAAACACACAAACAACTTTAGCCCATAGTTTTAACCTCTTCTTTTTTTTGAGGGGGGGTGCCCAAATCTGTAAATCATTTAATAAGTTGTCAAAATGCCTTAGTTTTGGTTTCCTTTATTCACTTCTGCCCATTCTCTGCTAACATTTAACAAACGGTTTTATTTTAGTGCACTCCCTGAATGTTTATAGGGTACAAACCATGACCCAGGAGCAGTGTTGGTCTCTGGGGGTGTAGCTCTGTCCAGGAGAGAAACTTTCCTGGTCTTGTGGTGTTTGCATTTAGCATGTTGGCAGTGTGGTCCTCAGTAAACCTCACAACACCTTACTTTTGTGTAGCACTGTGTGCATTTTTCAGAGTGCTGTTGTACATACAGCTTTGTGTGAAAATCCAACATTGAGATTTAATTAGATGTGCCTGTCGACTTCTCTCACTGCTGATATTTGTTGCTGTTTAGAGCAGTGCCCTGCAGTGAGAAGTGTGTTCTGAAGGGCATGGAGTCAAGCTCAATCTCAAACATTCATACAAGAGCCTTTTCCCCCAGGAAAACAAGTGAATGTCAAAGGGAGGTAGAGCTCCTAGCCTGGGGCAAGTCACACAAAGGACTGCTAATAAATGTTGGTTTTCTTCTCTTTGAAAAAATGCACCTAATACAAAGATTTTGAAAGAAACATTTGTTGGGCTGGGTTTCGGTTTTGCACAAAACCTTGCAATTTGTCTTTTCCTCTGTGTATTTTCTTTGGTGTTGACAGATTTTTATTCAGAAGAGAGCACATTTGGTGAAGAGGCTAGTCAAGGTACCAGAGAAAGTAGATGGCATGCAGTATGCCTGGCCTCTTGCAGCATGCAAAAACGAAGTCATTCTGACTAGTGAGACAAAAGGTGTGGTTGAATCTTTGGCACAAGACACAATGCCCAGCTGTCTTGGGAAAGCAGAGTCATCAGAAAGAGTCATGCCAAGTCTGGGGCTGTGTTTTCAAATGCCATTACGATGAATCTTGTTATCTCACCAGCCAGTCAGTTTTCTCTACTTTACTTTTTTTTTCTGATCGAAGTTGTCTTTGCTTTGCCAAACCTCACATTGTGTTGTTTATCTTTTGCTCTCCTTGGAATTGACGTGTTGTTGGCACATGTTGTTGGCAGAGCCTTTTGAAGATGCTCTCAAGATTCAGTCCTTGGGGCCTGTGTTGAGCAAGGCAGCCTCCATGGAATGCATCAGCCCCGTCTCACCCAGAGCACCAGATGCCAAGATGCTGGAAGAACTGAATGCAGAGCCTTGGTACCAAGGGGAGATGAGTAGGAAGAGGCAGAGGGGCTACTAAAGAGAGATGGAGACTTCTTGGTCAGGAAGAGTACCACCAACCCGGGATCCTTCGTCCTCACTGGCATGCACAACGGCCAGGCGAAACACTTGCTGCTCGTGGACCCAGAAGGCACGGTGAGCACAGGGCAGAGTGCGGCCTGCACTGGCCCCCCTCCCTCCAACAGTCTCCCCTAGGTCACTGCACTGGGGACCACTTTCCCTTCTCTACCCACATATGCCTGCTGAGTCCTGACAGTCACTCCTCTGGGACCCTGGAGACCAGGCCCAGAGGACTTACTTTCAGGCCAGAGTCAGATTACTGGAGCCTATGATTAGAGCCCCATGCAACTTATAAGACTTGGAAATTCACCAGAGCCCAGGTGGAAAGCCTTAATTCTCGTGTTCTTTAAAGTGAATACAAAAACTGTGAGTTTCCCTTCCAAACACAGTCATAGTGAATCTTTGTTCGCAAGTGCAGGGTTCCCGGGCTTTTGATCCGTCCATTCCATTGAGTCGCTCAGTCTTGTCCGACTCTTCGCGACCCCATGAATCGCAGCACACCAGGCCTCCCTGTCCATCACCAACTCCCGGAGTTCACTCAGACTCACGTCCATTGAGTCCGTGNTCTCCACTGCATGGATGGCATCCACAATGACCGCCAGGGATGTGTCTGTGCAGGCCAAGCTCAGCACAGGGGTGAAGTCGCAGAAGATCTGCTGGATCTGATTGGAGCCACAGAAAGGCAGGGTGCCAATCCATGCAATTTCAGGGAGCACCAGGAGGAAGCCACAGAGGCAGGATCCAGCTGTCAGATGGATACAGAGTTTGGAAGTCATAATGGTTGGGTAATGGAGGGGATTGCAGATAGCTATGTACCTGTCAATGGCCATTGCTGTCAGGACACAGCCTTCTGTGATGCCAAGTGAGTGGAAGAAGTACATCTGCAGAAGGCAGCCGGCAAGAGAGATGGTCTTCTGCTCACTGACCAGGCAGGAGAGCACCTTGGGGATGGTGATCGTGGTATACCAGATCTCCAGGAAAGAGAGGACATGGATGAAGAAATACATGGGAGTGTTGCTGTCAGGACACAGCCTTCTGTGATGCCAAGTGAGTGGAAGAAGTACATCTGCAGAAGGCAGCCGGCAAGAGAGATGGTCTTCTGCTCACTGACCAGGCAGGAGAGCATCTTGGGGATGGTGATCGTGGTATACCAGATCTCCAGGAAAGAGAGGACATGGATGAAGAAATACATGGGAGTGTGCAAGGCCACATCCAGCTGGGTGACAATGAATATCATTAGGTTTCCAGTTATGATAAATCCATAGATGAGAAGCAAGAGAATAAAGAATAAGAGGCCACCTTCATGTAAATGCGGGAACACAGAGAAGAGGAACTCAGTCACCCTTGTCTGGTTCTCATTGGTCATCTCCTGTGTCACCTGGGAAGGGAAGAAAGGCGACCAAAAACTCCTGAAATTGGGATAGCGATTACTTATTGAAAATTGCTTTGCTCTTTTCTGTAATCAGTTACTTAAACTGATGCTGGGGCCTAAACAGGCCAGTTAGAAATCTCTCGAGTTGCACCTCTATGCAGGAACATCTGAAATGCTTGCTTTTGAACCCCAAATGAATCAGTTTGTAAATATCTTCAAATGATGTAAATAAAACACAAAGCAGCACACAATTTTAATTCTCTTAAATTATTTTCTGGAGGTGCAGTCAGTTTTTTAATTTCTGAGTTTGTTGTCCCACTCTGTGTTTAGCTTTAAAACACGTACCTTTCTCTTTGACTATTCTCAATTCCTGTTCTTTAGAAAAGCAATTAAAAATATAAAACACCATCAAGAACACTTCACTCAGTAAGTCTTCAGTTGCTCACTCATATTTTCTAGCTCTGCTATCTAATCTTAGATTGGCTACCTTTATCACTCTGCCTCTTTTCTGTTGATTTCATAGCAGCAAGTTTATTTTCCATTTAGAGCATAGGAACCCAGACACAAGAAATTATCCCTCCTCTCCTCTGCTTTCTCTGTAACTCCCTCTTCTTGTCTTCTCTCAGTGGTTGATATTGATAGGTGCTCAGACCAAGAGTCTCTTCAGAATCACAGTATATCTGAAAAGTGGCCATTGTATTTTGGACAAACATGTAATTTCACCCTTGTTCATCCCATTCCTCCTAGAAAGACCACATCTAAGAACCAAAGGGAGGAGGAGGTCATCCTGAAATTAAAATAAAAAATAGCTTCTCTAATAACTTTGGCAATCTTGGGAAGAAAATGTTACAAAAATCAGCTGCAATAGAAATCAGGCCATGTTGGAAGAAAGGGCAACCAAATTTTTTGAAAATCTAATTAAACTTAAATATAGCAGTATGCTTATCTATTAACCATTTTAATATCTTTTTCACTCGTCTTACCTCCATGCAGTCATTCTACAGATGAATATTTCTATGCCTGGTCTTACTGTCCCTTGTCTTTTCAAAAACATTAAAGGATAAACCTAAAGATCATAGCCTGGTATTTATTGTCTTTTCTCACCAGGTTCCAATCAATACTTTTCTTTTCTTTTTTTTTACGTGTTATGGATTTCAATTTATTTATTAATTTTAAAACTTACTGAGGTGTAGTTACTTCATGATGTTGGCCAGTCTTAGGTGTACAGCAATGTCAATCAGTTATACATATACATAGATCCATTACTTTTCAGATTCTTTTCCCATCTAGGTTGCTGGAGAGTACTATGTAGAGTTCTCTGTGTTACACATCAGGTCTTTATTCAGTTCATTTCAGTTCAGTCACTCAGTCGTGTCCGACTCTTTGTGACCCCATGAACAGTAGCATGTCAGGCCTCCCTCTCCATCAACTCCCAGAGTTTACGCAAACTCATGTCCATTGAGTCGGTGATGCCATCCAAAAATTTCATTCTCTGTGGTCCCCTTCTCTACCCACTTACAATCTTTCCCAACAAAAGGGTCTTTTCAAATGAGTTAGCTCTTTGCATCAAGTGGCCAAAATATTGGAGTTTCAGCTTCAACATCAGTCCTTTCAATGAACACCCAGGACTGACCTCCTTTAGGATGGACTGGTTGGATCTCCTTGCAGTCCAAGGGACTCTCAAGAATCTTCTCCAACACCACCACTCAAAAGCATCAATTATTCGACGATCAGCTTCCTTTATAGTCCAACACTCACATCCATACATGACTACTGGAAAAACCAGAGCCTTGACTAGATGGACCTTGCTGACAAAGTATTGTCCCTGCTTTTTAATATGCTGTCCAGGTTGGTAATAACTTTCCTTCCAAGGAGTAACCGTCTTTTAATTTCATGGCTGCAATCGNAAAGAGGAGAGTGAAAAAGTTGGCTTAAAGCTCAACAATCAGAAAACAAAGATCATGGCATCTGGTCCCATCACTTCATTGGAAATAGATGGGGGAAACAGTGGAAGCAGTGTCAGACTTTATTTTTTTGGGTTCCAAAAGCACTGCAGATGGTGATTGCAGCCATGAAATTAAAAGACACTTACTCCTCGGAAGTAAAGTTATGACAAACCTAGATAGGATATTGAAAAGCAGAGACATTACTTTACCAACAAAGGTCTGTCTAGTCAAGGCTATGGTGTTTCCTGTGGTCATGTATGGATGTGAGAGTTGGACTGTGAAGAAGGCTGAGTGCCGAAGAATTGATGCTTTTGAACTGTGATGTTGGAGAAGACTCTTGAGAGTCCCTTGGACTGCAAGGAGATCCAACCAGTCCATCCTAAAGGAGATCAGCCCTGTGATTTCTTTGGAGGGACTGATGCTAAAGCTGAAACTCCAGTACTTTGGCCACCTCATGCGAAGAATTGATTCATTGGAAAAGACTCTGATACTGGGAGGGAATGGGGGCAGGAGGAGAAGGGGACAACAGAGGATAAGATGGCTGGATGGCATCACTGACTCGATGGACGTGAGTCTGAGTGAACTCCGGGAGTTGATGATGGACAGGGAGGCCTGGCACGCTGCAATTCATGGGGTCCAAAGAGTTGGACACGACTGAGCGACTGAACTGAACTGAACTGAACACTAACTAAATATTGAGTAAATTCCATGATTGTTTAAAATTGTTTATCCAGTGAGAACAACGCAGCAGGTAGAGTTATCTCAATAGTAAGGGATGTTGTATTTTTTAAAATGTTGTTGAAGTATAGTCAATTTATAATGTGTTAATTTCTACTGTACAGAAAAGTGACTCAGTTATACTTACAGACATATATATATATGTGCATGTGTGTATATATATATATATATTCTTTCCCATTGTGGTTTATCACAGGACATTGGATATAGTTCCCTGTACTATATAGTAGAACCTTGTTGTTATCTTCCTCTGTATAATAGTTTGCATCTTCTAATCTGAAACTCCCAGTCCTTCCCTCCCTGATCCCCTCCCTCTCTTGGCAACCACAAGTCTGTTCTGTATGACAGATATTGCACTTTTTGATTGACAGGTAGGGATGAAGACAGTCTTCAGTTGAATCTGGATACAACTGAACTGTGTGTTAGAGATGATGTTTTGCCTCGGGTGTCTGGACTTAGCTGCCTGCCTACCTTGGCTCCCTAGACTTCTGCATCTCCTCTTTCCCTTCCACCTGGGCAACCACGCCCCATAAATGTAATTTATAGCCTTCCAATCCACTTTCCTTAGTTGTATGGATTTTTTTCTCACATATATACATACCGGGGAAAATACATATTTTGTGCTTCTGTGTTTTGGAAATTCACAAACATGATATTGTTCCACAAATCATTTCTTGCTTTTCCCCTTCGGTACATGTTTTTGAGATCTGTCAGTGATGCCTCTGCGGGGTGATGAAGTGTTACTTGGGCGGGCCATCTGGGGCTCACTGGCTCCACAGTCTACACATCCCTTCCTGAGCTCTTTTGTGAAGGATTAAAAACCTGAAGGTGCTGCAGGCCTTGCGCTTGTTTCCCCCTGCACCTGGTATGGTCTCTCTCGGGCACATCCCAAGAGTGGAATTTTTGATCACAGAATGTGTATGCATTTAATGTCACCATGCATTTACTTCCAGAATGGCTAGGGTTATCGACATGCACAGTGGCAGAGGATGAAGGTCCCTCGTCTGCCTCTTCTCTCTCTAATTATGCTAATATGATGGGGGTGGGGAGTGAAGGGATGTCTTATTGTTTGCCATGCAATTCTTTGATTGCATTTTAACAGATTTCTTCATAAATTTTGTATTCCTATCTTTGCCCCATATTTCCCCTTTAATTTTCTTATTGGGCTTTCTTGAGTTTTCTCCAGTCATAGAATGTCCATGTGTACTCTCCCACGTCTTCACCTCTCAGATAATTTTGTCTGTGACCTTCTTCATCAGATAAAAGTTTTTTTTTTTTTTTTTCTGAGAATATAGCTAAATCCATTAATTTTCCCCTTCATGGTTTGTAGTTTTAAAAGATTTCTCACCTACCAATCACAGGTATACTGCACCTTCCTTCCGTATTTTCTCCTATTAGCTTCATGGTTTTATCTTTCACATCTACCTTTCAAGCCTAGCTGAAGTTACTTTAGAAGATGACATAAGAGAAGGACCCAGCATCTAAAAAATCGCCACATAGTCCATTTTCCCATCACTATTTACCGAAGAACTCACCTTTTCTCTGTGGTGGTGATGCTCCTTCTAACACACACTAAATTCTCTGTGTCGTGGGTCCATTTCTGGACTCTCAGTTCTGTTCTGTTGGTTTGATGCTCTGTTCCTCGTCCATGTTCCATACTGCTTTAGTCATTACGGCTTTGCACTATCCTAATATCTGGTGGCATGAGTCCTTCCTCTTAAATCTCCTTTTCATAAGTTGTCTTAGATATTCTCAGACCTTTATTCTTTGTTCTGAGTTTAGATTCAGTTTACCAAGTCACCAAAAATATATGCTGGGATTTTGAGAGGACTTGTGCTAAATTTGTAGATTAATTTGAAGAAAGCTGACATTTTTTAATAGTAAATCATCACCTCCATGAACATGGCCTGCCTCCACTTATTTAGTGTTAAGATATCTTTTGTTAGAATTTTAAAATTCTCTCCAGAAAGTTCTTCTGTTTCCTTTATCAGGTTACTTCCTTGGGTGCCTAGTTTTAGTGCTTGTTTTAAGTGATATGTTATTTTTGATTACTTCTTCTCAATAGTTATTGCTGCAGGGAGAGGAAGGTAGTGTGATCTTGATTCTGGAAATTTTTCTTACTGTCATAGTTTTACTGGACCAGCGGTCATGCCATTGCAAACACTGACAGTTTTTCCTTCTTATCCTCCAAATCTCGGACCTCACAGGGTACTGCTGAGCTGACCAGGGCATCTTTGAGCATTGGCCAGGAGGGGGCGCCCTTGTGCAGTTTCCAACTTGGAAAGGAAAAAAGTAGAGTGGCTTTTGGCGACGCCATGGACTGTAGCCTACAACGCTCCGTCCATGGGATTTTCCAGGCAAGAGTACTGGAGTGGGTTGCCATACGGGCTTTTGTGGTGGCTCAGACAGTAAAGAATCTGCCTGCAATGCAGAAGACCCGAGTTTAATCCGTGGGTTGGGAAGATCCCCTGGAGAAGGGAACGGCTTCCCACTCCATTGTTACTGCCTGGAGAATTTCATGGACAGAGGAGCCTGGTGGGCTACAGTCCATGGGGTTGCAAAGAATCGGACAAGACTGAGTGACTTTCACGTTCTCCTTTAAGGATGATGAAAGCTTTTGTAGATGTTCTAATCAGCCTAAAGGACTTCATTCATTCATTCATTCTTCATTCAACAAATGTGTACTGAAGGACTACTAATCCAGATATTGATTTTGGCCCCTGGAATATGTCCATGACCGGAGAAGGCAATGGCACCCCACTCTAGTCCTCTTGCCTGGAAAATCCCATAGGCGGAGGAGCCTGGTAGGCTGTAGTCCATGGGGTCGCTGAGTCGGACATGACTGAGTGACTTCACTTTCACTTTTCACTTTCATGCATTGGAGAAGGAAATGGCAACCCACTCCAGTGTTCTTGCCTGAAGAATCCCAGGGACTGGGGAGCCTGGTGGGCTGCCATCTCTGGGGTCGTACAGAGTCGGACACGACTGAAGTGACTTAGCATATGTCCACGACAAGTTGGAAGGATAATCTCTGCTCTCATTAACATATATATTAATTACCCAATTACTTTTATCATGTATAGCTATTGAACTTTATCAATTTTCTTCAACAGCTTTTGAGATAATACCATGATTTGTTTCCCCTAATGTCCATTTGTCTGGGGAATTACACAGGTAGATTTTTCTGATGTTTCATCCTGGCATAAACTCTGCTTGGTCTATGACATAGTAATCATGGATTTGGATTTGGAGTCTGAATATTTCCTTTAGAATTTTTTCAGGTGCTGTTCATAAGAGAAATCTGTCCTCATGTCTTTGCTTCCTTTGGTTGTGTGTTCATCAAGCGATGTCAAGATTATGGGGTTATACTCACCTCTTACAATGATCTAGGTTTACTCCAAATCAGAGAAACTTACTCCTCCCACCATTTTATCTCACACAGAATACTTTGTATAACTGCTACTTCTTTACCCTGGTTTATTCTTACCCTTAAGCACTTATCACAAACAAGCACTCTTTTATTTGCTAATTTATTATTTAGCTTCCCCAACTAGACAATAGAGCTTCCCTAGTGGCTCAGCAGTAAAGAATTTGCCTGCCAATGCAGGAGACGTGGGTTCAGTCGGTTCAGTCCCTGTGTTGGGAAGATCCCCAAGAGAAGGAAATGGCAACCCACTCCAGTATTCTTGCCTCGGAAATTCCATGAGCAGAGGAGCCTGGCAAGCTACAGTTCACAGGGTCACAAAATAGTTGGACACGACTTAGAGACTAAACAACTAGACTATAATCTCCATGAGGGTAGCAATCTTGTTCAGTGTAGTTATTTCCCACTGTCTAGAATAGGCCCTGGCACATAAATGGTGTTCAATAAGCATTGGATAACTGAATACATAAAGCAACCTCAGACTTTTGCAGGTTAGGAACTGAGGACCCAAGAAGGCAACCTGGGTTCACAAATAAGTTTTCTACACAGACTCCGTCCAGAGTTCCTTCCGTCTGCATTGACTACCTATGAAATTTGTTGTAGTTATCTCTATGTAAATAGGAGAGAAAATATCTAAGCAATTCTGAGAATATAAATATTTTGGTTGAAAATTTTAGGAATTTTAAAAAATTTTAGCTAAATTATACTCTCTTATAGATCAAAGATGATTAGGTTTTTTTGTTTGTTTGTTTTTTGGTCACTTAGTCCTTATAGACCAAAGGATGATTTATGAAAAGATATGTACTACTAATATATTATACATTCACAAGCCAGTATAGAGATAATGTAGAGGGTAAGAAGGAGATGAAGTTAGACCAGATGTCTGAGCAAGCCCCGAACACCCCACACGTATTGTCTCTACAACTTTAATTTTGGAGCAGAAATTTGCGGTATGGTTGGGAAAATGTGTGAATCACACCTACTAATAACTGTTCTTTTGGGGAGCTTTTCATTGGATCTGATATTATCTAGCTTAATTGATCCTATGGAGGACAGCTTTAGTTGAAAGGGAAAATGGAAATCAAAGACTTAATTAAAAATATAATGTCGCTTGCTTGCTGTGAGGACACGAAAATAGACGATGAACACATTCTCTTCAATATTTATTCATCTGATTTTCATGGTAATTGGTTGGTCCCAGACTATAAAGGGGAAAACTTGGCAGAACAGATTACTCAGAAAAATAAGGATGCAAAACAGTTCTGCATCTAAATTTACCCCCGAGTATATCAACCTATGTGCCTTCCCACTGTGCACTGATCGTTCAAGGCTCCTGGGGGCGCCGATAACGGGTGACAGGGATGGTTGTGTTTGGGCTTCTGAGCTCCTGGGGAGTTGCTGAAGCTACCAACCCTTGAAAATACCAGCTGGAAATAGGCCCGTGAGTTGGTCTGTAGGAACAGCCTCAGAGATGGCATCTGGTGCACTTTTTTTTTTAATCTTTTCAACATCTTTCAGAAACATTTAGTCAGCGCTCTGTGTCTAAAATTATTCCCTGAGTCATTTATCACTGATTCATCACTTTGGCCTTGAAGGGCCAGCAAAGTGTGGTGGGCAGCAAGCGTGCTTGCATTTGAACAAGCTGCTGTCACACATGGCTGGGTGTTCTGTGGGCTTCATTAATGTGATCTCAGGTTGTTTGTTAACGTGGTCTTAGGTTGTGACAGGTTTGAGAGCACATAGGGGCTTTTGCTTTCATAAAATCACCAAACCACAACAGCCATCCAGCATTCACATTTATTAGGTTGTTACTTTCTTCTTAGTGTAATTAAGAAAACACAAAGCCTTCCCCAAATCCCTCCACTTAATAAAGCCATGTTATTATTTTTAAATTCCCTTTTTATCAGTCAGTCTAGACTGTGCTGCCTTAAAAATAAAAGGTGAATTCTGGTTAAAAATGATTTAATCCAGCAGAGCTTCTGTTCCCACTCACACCAAGCTGGTGTTTGTGGCTCCCTAGCCTCTCTGGTCCTTACTTGGGTGGCTCAGGGATGCAGGCTCGTCCATCTCCTGAGTCTGCCTTGTCACCATGGAGAAGAGAGGGATGGAGGAAGATCAGTGGCCTCACTGGGAAGTTACACATGTCACTCACCTCATGGTCCATTGGTCCCCACCTGACTCCAAGAGAGGTGGAGAAATGTAAAGAAGCATGAACAGTGCTTGACTGACAAGGCCATCTCAACAATCTGTCTTTTAACTTTCTGTCAATGTCGTGTCCCCAGATATGAACAAAAAAGACAGAAAAGGTTTAATGAAGACTGATAGGCCTCCTCCTTCCTCCTTACTCTATTTCCGATTCCGAGAGAGACAGGCTCTGCCAATGGATTCTCTTTAAAGTTCTTTGAAGAGTGCTTGATTCATTAATTTAAAATTTCAAGACATTGTTTCTTGATGTTCCCTGCGAACACTCTTTAGCTTGCCTCATTTTTGCTACCTCTTTAATTTTTTGACAAGTATTTTAGTTTCTCTAGTACTTGTTTTTGTGCCTTGCAATCTACCGAGGCTCTCTCCACTTCCATCAGTGTAAGGACCAGTGTCTCACAACTTCGTCCCCTGCCCCAGGCAGACTGGGTACCCTACAGGTGCTTTCTTTCCTCCCCCTTCTTCCTCCATCTGTCTTCTGTCAGCACTGGCTTCACATTTTTCTTTAATGCACCAGAGCAAAGAAAGTGGCCTAGTGAATTCCCAAGTACTTATTAATGGCTGCAAAAATGACCAATATTGTTCTAATCTCATTTCACCTGTATCTCACCCCATTAATTTTTTTTGGAGTATCTTATGGAAGCACAGTATACAAAAACTTTCTTCTCTGGAATCATTTGAAAGTCAACTGCTCAGATATTCCATCACCCCCGAGAGTACTTGAGTGTGAATTCCTGCTAACAATTCTGCCAACCATGGTACAGACACCCGAATGAATCACCACCAGCTCATCCTCCAAAGCCTTTTGTTGTCCCAAGAGTGTCCTTTGTCCTGAAAGGATCCAGTTCAGAATCGTGTGCTGTGTTCAGTGGTGATGTCTATTTAGCCTCCTTCAACCTAGAACAGTTCTCAGTTCAGGTTCCTCTGAAGTGTTCTCATTATTGGAGTCAGCTTACGCATCTTGGCTGAACACTGCTCACTGTATCAGTGCTTCCTGCTGGGGAGATGCTGACTGCTGCTGAGTGTTCACCTGGACGGCTTCACCGAGGAGGTGTCGGCATGCCTCCCCATAGCAGACCCTCTCCTTTCCCTTGAGTTAACATTGGGGGAGGTACTTTGAAAACTACATAACTTCCCTCTTCATGATCAAACTTTCCATCTACTCACTTATTTATTTTTGCTGTTGTGGATTTCTAGTTTCCTGTTTTATTCAGTGGACTATTTGTTGTTGTTCAGTTGCTTAGTCGTGTCGGACTCTGCGACCCCGTGGACTGCAGCACGCCAGGCTTCCCTGTCCTTCACCATCTCCTGGAGCTTGCTCAAAGTCATGTCCATTGAGTTGGTGATGCTATCCAACAGGTTATACTTAGTTATTGTATTCATTTTGATGCTCCTTCAAGCTGGCTTCTATGTCCTTTTGACATGTCTTTATCTTTCAGCATCTTCTTTCTTCTGATGCAAAATGATAAAACTCGGCCACCTGGCCGAGTCCTGCAGTTACCCCACTTCTCCAAATGAACTCTGCTCTGGTTCCTTCAGAGACCAAGATCTGGGCATTGCATGTACTCATTGCTGGTGGAGTGTTGCTGCTGCTAGACCCTCTAAATGGGCAGACACTGTACACACACACACATACACACACACACACACACATTTATTTCCATATCTATTTCTGTATCTGTCTGTGAAAGTGAAGCATTAGTCGCTCAGTTGTGTCTGACTCTTTGCGACCATGTGGACTGTAGCCACCTGGCTCCTCTGTCCATGGGATTCCCAGGTGAGAACACTTGAGTGGGTAGCCATTCCCTTTTCCAGGGGATGTTCTCCACCCCAGGGCTGAACCCGGGTCTCCTGCATTGCAGGCAGATTCTTTGCCATCTGAGGCACCAGAGAATGGAAACTAGGCATTCACAAAAATTCTTCTAATTTCAAGCTACAATCACAGGGTTCATTTTTACTTTTTTCCTTTTCTCTGTCTACAACTCCCTTCTCCAACAATAAGAAACCTGATTCCCATTATTCTTAACAGTTTAACCTATTTGATGAACTCCTTTCTGTGTAATACATCACCCATCACGGCTGCTGCCCCTACTGTGTGTGGAAACCTTCCTCACCCAGCCTTGACTTGGACTTCCCGGCCCAACCGTTCTCCACGTGATTCCCTCCTCACCTTGTTCATGCTCCGATGCCTGTACCCTCCCACATACACACCCTCCCCCTCCTGGCTCTGACCACCATACTGCACTGCCCAACCTTCTCCCTGGCATGGATGTCTCTGACGCCCTGTGCCAGTCCACCCATCCATCCCATGGGCATTTCCACTCTGCTAACACTCCAGGATGCCATTTGGGGCCACTGTCTCCTCATAGCACCGAGACCTGTCTTCTTGGCTTTTGGACTGATTGTTCTTTTAGGAAGAAAAAGGAGAAGAAAGGAAGGGGAAGGAGGAAATTTTCAAAGTAATTCATAGCAGATTCTGGGCCTCCCGTCATTTCTCCTGTAACTTCTGCAGGAATCTTTACCAATAAGGACACTGCAACAATAACATATCATCGTTATACCAACAAAACCAAAAATAATTATGGAACATATTGAAATTTTCCTGATTATCTTAAAGATGTTCTTTTTATAGTAAGTTTGTTGGGATCAAAATTGATAGACGATCCGCATAATGTGTTTCGTTATGTCTGTTATGGGTCTCACTCTGTTGCAACTTTCTTTCTGCCTCCCTCTTGATTTATTTGCAGAAGTAGACATTTGTCTGTAAAATATCCGGCATTATAATTTGGGTACATATGATTTGGCTCCTTGTTTCCTTGTGGCATTATTTAACTTGTTTCTTGCCTCCTGTATTTTCTATGAACTGGTAGACATAGAGATCTTTAAAAACAGCCTTATTGGGATATAATTTACATAATACCCATTTAAAGTGTATGATTCAGTGGTTTTTGGTATATTCACAGATATGTGCATCTGTCATCACAGTCCATTTTGTGATTTCATGCTGTGCCATTTAGCTATCACCCTTCTAGTCTCCCATTCTCTAGCATTAGGAATCACTCAGCAGTTTTCTGTCTCTGTAGATTATCCCATTTTGGATTTTCATATGAACAGAATCATACAACATGTACACTTTCGTGACTAATTTTTTTCACTTAGCATAATGTTTTAAAGGCTTATCTATGCTGTAACATGTGTTAGCACTTCCTTTTTAATGGATGAGTAATACTCCATTTATGGATATACCACATTTTATTTATGATTAATCTGTTGATGGGCAGCTGGCAATCGTGAATAATGCCACTGTAAACATTATATAAAAGTTTCTGAATGGACATATATTTCATTTACCTTGGATATATACCTAGGAGTTGAATTAGTATGTCAAATGGTAACTTTATAAATAGTCACTTGAAATGCCAGACAATTTTCCAAAGCAGCTGCATCATTAAGCGGTGTATAAGGGTTCTAATTTCTCTGTGCCATCACCAACCCTTGTTATTATCTGACTTTTAAATTCGATAATACTAGTGGTTATAAAGTGGTATACCGTTGTGGTTTTGATTTGCATTTTCCTTGGTGACTCTTGATGTTGAGCACCCTTTCATGTGCTTATTGGCCATTTGGGTGTCTTCTTTGGAGAAATGTCTGTTCAGAGCTTTTGCTCATTTTTTCCCTTCATTTTTTTTATTGTAGTAAAATATATATAGTGTAAAAGTTACCATCTTAACCATTTTTGAGTGTACAGTGATATTAAGTATGTTCATATAGATGTACAACCATCACCACCATCTACCTCCAGAACTCTTTTTGTCTTCAACACTGAAACTTTATACTTGTTAAGCAATAACTCCTGCCTGCAATGCAGGAGACCTGGGTTTGATCCCTGGGTTTGGAAGATCCCCTGGAGAAGGGAAAGGCTACTCACTCCAGTATTCTGGCCCAGAGAATTCCATGGACCGTATAGTCCATGGAGTAGCAGAGAGTCAGACACGACTGAGCAACGTTCACTGACTCACTCATTCCCATCTCAGGGCCCCTGGCCTTCACCAGTTTACTTTCTCTGTCTATGATTTTGACTACTCCAAGTACCTCATGGGCTTCTCCAGTGACTCAGTGGTAAAGAACCCATCTGCAATGCAGGAGACGTGGCAGGAACTTTGGGTTTGATTCCTGGGTCAGGAAGATCCCCTGGAGAAGGAAATGGCAACCCAATCCAGTATTCTTGTCTGGAAAATCCCACAGACAGTCCATGGGGTCTCAAAAGAGTTGGGTATGACTTAGCAACTAAACAAAAAGTACCTCTTATACTTGGATTCATACAGTATTTGTCTTTTTATGTTGGTTTCTTTCACTTAATATAATGCCCCCAAGTTTTATTCATACTGTAGCATGTGTACTAATTCCCTTCATTTATAAAGCTAGCTAATATTCCACTGTATGTATGAGTTCCATTTTCTACACATCTTTGCCAACATTTCTTATTTTCTTTTTTTTTTTTTAAATAATAGCCATCACAATGGCTATGGATGTATTTCATTATGCTTTGGTCTTAGATCCATTTTCAGTTAGTTTTTGTATATTCTGCCTGTTAAGGGTGCGGCTTTATTTTTTTTGCATGTGGATATCCAGTTTTCCCAGGGACATTTGTTGAAAAAATTGTCCTTTCTCTAGTCAAAGGCCTTGGCTTCCCAGTCAAAAAAATTTGCCCACATATGTAGGGGTTTTGTTTTCTGGGCCCTCTATTCTATTCCCTTGCTCTATATGCCTATCTTTAAACCAATATCTTATTGTTTTGATTACTGTAACTTTGTAGTGAGCTTTGAAATCAGGAAGTGTAGTCTTCTAACTTAGTTCTTTTTTTCTCGAGATTGTTTTGGTTACTTATGTCCCTTGAAAGCAGAGACATTAGTTTGCCAACAAAGGTCTGTCTAGTCAAGGCTATGGTTTTTCCAGTGGTCATGTATGGATGTGAGAGTTGGACTGTGAAGATAGCTGAGCACTAAAGAATTGATGCTTTTGAACTGTGATGTTGGAGAAGACTCTTGAGAGTCCCTTGGATGTAAGGAGATCAAACCAGTCCATCCTAAAGGAGATCAGTCTTGGGTGTTCATTGGAAGGACTGATGTTGAAACTGAAACTTCAAGACTTTGGCCACCTGATGCGAAGAGCTGACTCATTTGAGAAGACTGATGCTGGGCAAGATTGTGGGCAGGAGGAGAAGGGGATGACAGAGGATGAGATGGTTGGATGGCATCACTGACTTGATGGACTTGGGTTTGGGTGGACTCTGGGAGTTGGTGATGGACAGGGAGGCCTGGCGTGCTGCGGTTCATGGGGTCGCAAAGAGTCAGACACGACTGAGCTACTGAACTGAACTGAGGTGAATATAAATAGTGTTGTTTTAAATTTCAAATTCAACTTGTTCATTGCTTACATATAGAAAAGCAATTGACTTTTGTATATTAACCTTTTATCCTGAAACCTTGATGCAATCACATATTCATTCCAGGAAAGTTGGGTTGTTTTTTTTTTTGGTTGTTGTTGCTGTTGATTTTTTGAGGTTTATTCATAGATAATCATATTATCTGTGAGCAAACACAGTTTTATTTTTTTCTTCTCAAGTATTTCCGTTCTTGACTTATTGTATTAGCTAGGGCTTCTATTTTGATGTTGAAAAAGAGTAATGTAATGGGACATCCTTCCCTTGTTCCTAGTTATAGTGGGAAAGCATCATTACTTATAATATTCCTTTATTATCCTTTTAATGTTCCTGAGATCTGTAGTGATGACCCTTCTTTCGCTTCTGATATGAGTAATTTGTGTTTTCTTTCTTTTTCTCTTAGGTAGCCTGGTTAGAGCTTACCGATTTTAACTTTTAACAGAACTAGCTTTTGGACTCGTTGATTTTCTATACTGATTTCCTATTTAAATTTCACTGATTTCTGCTCTAATTTTTATTATTTCTCTCTCTTATTTGAACTTAAATTGCTCTTGCTTTTCTAGTTTCCTATGGTGGAAGTTTAGATGATTGATTTCAGATCTTTCTTCTTTTACAAAACATGCATATTTTAGCCTATCCTCCTTGTTGTTCAGTCACTAAGTCATGTCCAACTCTTTGCCACCCCATGAACTGCAGCATACCAGGCTTCCCTGTCCTTCATTATCTCCTGGAGTTTGCTCAAGCTCATGCTCATGGTGATGCCATCCAACTGTCTCATCCTCTGCCACACATAGTTTTCTAGGGTTAACATTCCTTGTGTCATTTTTGTAACAAAATCCTTTATGCATCTGGAGGAGTTTGTCCTAAGTTTATCCGGGCTGCTGGGCTTTTAAAATCAGCCTTTGACATTTCCAACACATGGCAGGTCAGCCCCACAGATAGCTCTGTGAGCTGCAATTTCTCTGGGCAGAATCCAGATGGGCTTTCAGCATGTATTTATGGGAGTGAAGTAAACTACTTCTTTATATTTCTTACTCCTTCTGTATGCTTTTGTTTCCATGTGTGCATGTTTATACTGGCCATCCGATGCACTACAAAAACATTGACAAGCTTGGGCAGCATGTTGCAGTCATGGAGGGAATATGAAACATGCTAGTGGCAAGGCCTCACCCCAAGCTCCTGGTGCAGCTGGCCTGGGAATGGAGTTTTGGAAGCACCTCAGGTGATGCTAACATGAGCCTAGGTTTAGACCACTGTCCCACACACCTCCCCATCATAAATCCTGCATCTGCCCTATTGCCCTAGAACAGAAATGAATGTTAATCATTAAGAAGTGGGAATAAGGAATCAATGTAAAGGCAACACCCTGACAGTACTAGCCTCAAGCTGACCTCCTGGATGCCTTCATCCTCCTAAAAGGGTCCTGTTATGGCACTCAGGGTCTTTCTGGGTGGGGAATTCTACGGAATTCTACAAAGAATTCTGCAAAGATGCCAGAAAGTCTTGCATAAGGTGTTTTGTTTTGTTTTGTTTTGTTTTCCCCTGAATGTGCCCATCAGATTACATCCTTACTGAGGCTTAATGCCCAAGAGTCAGGGGACCTGACTGGGAAGTTTCTTCCCCTTCAGTACTTACAGAGGTGGGTGGAGAGGGGCCTATGAGTAGCAGAGTTGGATCCCAGGAGAGGAAAACATCACCATTTAAAAAAGTTTAAAACCTGAAGCAGATGGCTTCTGATATCCACATCTGGAGCATAGTTAGTGGAAGAGTGGCATATGGGACTGAAGGCCCAGAGATACAGGACTGAAAGACATCCCATGTCTTTGGGGTTGATGGAGAGGGAGAGATAAGAGTGACCACATTATGGGAGGGGAGTGAGACTAAGAACTTGGGGAAAGATAAATTGTCTTTCCCCAAGAGATTGTCAATTAAGTGAAGTATCAGACAAAGAAAGAGAAATATCATATGATATCACTTATATGTACTTATAAAAAAAAAGGTTCAAACGAACTTATTTACAAAACAGAAATAGAGTCACAGATGTAGAAAACCAACTTATGGTTACCAGGGAGGAAAGTGAAAGTGGGAAGGCATAAATTGGGAGGTTGAGGTTGACATATACACACTACTATATATAAAATAGATAATGACTAAGAACGTAGTGTGTAGCACAGGGAACTCTACTCCATACTCTGTAATGATCTATACAGGAAAACAATCTAAAAAAGAGTGGATATATGTAATGTTGGACAAGGAAATGGCAACCCACTTCAGTATCCTTGTCTGGACAATCCCATGGACAGAGTAGCCTGGTGGGCTACAGTCCATGGGATCACAAAGAGTTGGACACGAATGAGGGACTAACAACACACACACACACACACACACACACACACGTATATGTATGGGATTCTACGTGGCACTAGTGGTAAAGAACCCATCTGCTAATGCAGGAGATATAAAGACACAGGTTTGATCTTTGGATAGGGAAGATTCCCCTGGAAGAGGACATGACAACCCACTCCAGGATTCTTGCCTGGAGTATTCTTGTACTTGCCTCCAGTATTCTTGCCTCCATGGACAGAGGAGCCTGGAAGACTACGGTCCAGTTCAGTTCAGTTCAGTCGCTCAGTTGTGTCTGACTCTTTGTGACCTCATGGACTGCAGCACACCAGGACTCCCTGTCCATCACCAACTCCTGGAGTTTACTCAAACTCGTGTCCATTGAGTTGGTGATGCCATCCAACCATCTCATCCTCTGTCTTCCTTTTCTCCTCCCACCTTCAATCTCTCCCAGCATCAGAGTCTTTTCAGATGAGTCAGTGTTTCATTTCAGGTGGCCAAAGTATTGGAGTTTCAGCTTCAGCATCAGTCCTTTCAATGAATATTCAGGACTGATTTCCTGATGGACTGGTTTGATCTCCTTGCACCCAAAGGACTCTCAAGAGACTCCTCCAAGACCTCAGTTCAAAAACATCAATTCTTTAATGCTCAGCTTTCTTTATAGTCCAACTCTCACATCCATACATGACTACTAAAAAATCATAGCTTTGACTAGATGGACCTTTGTTGGCAAAGTAATGTCTCTGCTTTTTAATATGCTCTCTAGGTTGGCCATAACTTTTCCTCCAATAAGCAAGCATCTTTAATTTTATGGCTGAAGTCACCATCTACAGTGATTTTGGAGCCCACCAAAATAAAGTCTGTCAATGTTTCCACTGTTTCCCCTGTTTCCCCATCTATTTGCCATGAAGTGATGGGAACCGATGCCATGATCTTCATTTTCTGAATGTTGAGTTTTAAGCCAACTTTTTCACTCTCCTCTTTCACTTTCATCAAGAGGCTCTTTAGTTCTTCGTTTTCTGCCATGAAGGTGGTGTCATCTGCATATCTGAGGTTATTGATATTTCTCCCAGAAATATCTTGATTCCAATCTTGATTCCAGCTTGAGCTTCATCCAGTCCAGCATTTCTCATGATATGCCTGCATAAGTTAAATAAGCAGGGTGACAATATACAGCCTTGACGTATTCCTTTCCCAGTTTGGAACCATTCTGTTGTTCCATGTCCAGTTCCAACTGTTACTTCTTGACCTGCATACGGATTTTTCAGGAGGCAGGTCAGGTGGTCTGGTATTTCCATCTCTTAAAGAATTTTCCACAGTTTGTTGTGATCCACACAGTCAAAGGCTTTGGCATAGTCAATAAAGCAACAGTAGATGTCTTTCTGGAACTCTCTTGCTTTTCTGATGATCCAACAGATGTTGGCAATTTGATCTCTGTTTCCTCTGCCTTTTCTAAATCCAGCTTGAACATCTGGAAGTTCACAGTTCATGTACTGTTGAAGCCTGGCTTCGGGAATTTTCAGCATAACTTTGCTAGCATGAGATGAATGCAGTTGTGCAGTAGTTTGAACATCCTTTGGCATTGCCTTTCTTTGGGATTGGAATGAAAACTGACCTTTTCCAGTCCTGTGGCCACTGCCAAGTTTTCCAAATTTGCTGGCATATTGAGTGCAGCACTTTCACAGCATCATCTTTTAGGATTTGAAATAGCTCAACTGGAATTCCATCACCCCCACTAGCTTTGTTTGTAGTGATGCTTCCTAAGGCCCACTTGACTTCACATTCCAGGATGACTGGCTCTAGGTGAGTTATCATACCATCATGATTATCTGGGTCATGAAGATCTTTTTGTACAGTTCTTCTGTGTATTCTTGCCACCTCTTCTTAATATCTTCTGCTTCTGTTAGGTGCATACCATTTCTGTCCTTAATTGTGCCCATATTTGCATGAAACGTTACCTTGGTATCTCTAATTTTCTTGAAGAGATCTCTAGTCTTTCCCATTCTATTGTTTTCCTCTGTTTCTTTGCACTGATCATTGAGGAAGGCTTTCTTATCTCTCCTTGCTATTCTTTGGAACTCTGCATTCAAATAGGTATATCTTTCCTTTTCTCCTTTGCCTTTAGCTCCTCTTCTTTTCACAGCTATTTGTAAGGCCTCCCCAACAACCATTTTGCCTTTTTTCATTTCTTTTTCTTGCAGATGGTCTTGATCCCTGCCTCCTGCACAATGTCACGAACCTCCATCCATAGTTCTTCAGGCACTCTGACTATCAGATCTAGTCCCTTGAATCTATTTCTCACTTCCACTGTATAATTGTAAGGGATTTGATTTAGGTAGATCATACCTGAATGGTCTAGTGGTTTTCCCTACTTTGTTCAATTTAAGTCTGAATTTGGCAATGAGGAGTTCATGATCTGAGCCACAGTTAGCTCCTGGTCTTGTGTTTGCTGACTGTATAAAGCTTTTCCATCTTTGACTGCAAAGAATATAATCAATCTGATTTTGGTATTGACAGTCTGATGATGTCCATGTGAGGAAACTTCCCTTGTGTTGTTGGAAGAGGGTGTTTGCTATGACCAGTGTGTTCTCTTGGCAAAACTCTATTAGCCTTTGCCCAGCTTCATTCCAAGGCCAAATTTGCCTGTTACTCCAGGTATTTCTTGACTTCCAATTTTGCATTCCAGTCCCCTATAATGAAAGGACATCTTTTTTTGGGTGTTAGTTCTAGAAGGTCTTGTAGGTCTTCACAGAACCATTCAACTTCAGCTTCTTCAGCATTACTGGTCGAGGCATAGACTTGGATTACTGTGATGTTGGATTGTTTGCCTTGGAAATGAACAGAGATCATTCTGTCATTTTTGACATTGCAGCTAAGGACATGGAACAACAGACTGGTTCCAAATAGGAAAAGGAGTATGTCATGGTTGTATATTGTTACCCTGCTTATTTAACTTATATGTAGAGTACATCATGAGAAACTCTGGGCTGGAAAAAGCACAAGCTGGAATCAAGATTGCTGGGAGAAATATCAATAACCTCAGATATGAAGATGACACCACCCTTATGGCAGAAAGTGAAGAAGAACTAAAGACCCTCTTGATGAAAGTGAAAGAAGAGAGTGAAAAAGTTGGCTTAAAGATCAACATTCAGAAAACTAAGATCATGGCATCCAATCCCATTACTCATGGCAAGTAGATGGGGAAACAGTGGAAACAGTGGCTGACTTAATTTTTCTGGGCTCCAAAATCACTGCAGATGGTGATTGCGCCCATGAAATTAATAGACGCTTAACTCCTTGGAAGCAAAGTTATGACCAACCTAGACAGCATATTAAAAAGCAGAGACATTACTTTGTCTGCAAAGGTCCATCCAGTCAAGGCTATGATTTTTCCAGTGGTCATGTATGGATGTGAAAGTTGGACTATAAAGAAAGCTGAGCTCTGAATAATTCATGCTTTTGAACTGTGGTGTTGGAGAAGACTCTTGAGAGTCCCTTGGACTGCAAGGAGATCCAACCAGTCCATCCTAAAGGAGATCAGTCCTGGGTGTTCATTGGAAGGACTCATGCTGAGGCTGAAACTCCAATACTTTGGCCACCTGATGCGAAGAGCTGACTCATTTGAAAAGACCCTGATGCTGGGCAAGATTGAGGGCAGGAGGAGAAGGGGATGACAGATGAGATGGTTGGATGCCATCACCGACTCATGGGCATGGGTTTGGGTGGACTCCAGGAGTTGGTGATGGACAGGGAGGCCTGGTGTGCTACAGTTCATGGGGTCACAAAGAGTCAGACACGACTGAGTGACTGAACTGAACTGACTCTTTTGTTGACCATGATGGCTACTCCATTTCTTCTAAGATTCTTGCCCACAATAGTAGATATAATGGTCATCTGAGTTAAATTCACACATTCCAGTCCATTTTAGTTCGCTGATTCCTAGAATGTCGACGTTCACTCTTGCCATCTCCTGTTTGACCGCTTCCAATTTGCCTTGATTCATGGACCTAACATTCCAGGTTCCTATGCAATATTGCTCTTTACAGCATCAGACTTTACTTCCATCACCAGTCACATCCACAGCTGGGTATTGTTTTTGCTTTGGCTCTGTCTCTTCATTATTTTTGGAGTTATTTCTCCACTGATCTCCGTTCCATTCCATTCCGTCGCTCAGTCGTGTCCTACTCTTTGCAACCCCATGAATCACGCACACAGTAGGATATTAATAGGGCACCTACCGACCTGTGGAGTTCATCTTTCAGTGTCCTATTTTTTTGCTTTTTCATACTGTTCATGGGGTTCTCAAGGCAAGAATACTGAAGTGGTTTGCCGTTCCCTTTCCCAGTGGACCACATTTTGTCAGAACTCTCCACCATGACCTGTCCGTTTTGGGTGGCCCTACATGGCATGGCTCATAGTTTCATTGAGTTAGACAAGACTACAGTCTATAGGTCTGCAAAGTGTCCAACACAACTGAAGTGACTTAGCACACAATGCATGCATGTATATGTATAACCGACACACTTTGCTGTACAGCAGAAACTAACACACTACTTTAAATCAACGATTTGTATTGATACTACAACTATTTACACTGGAGTATATTTTACTCCAATATAATAAAATAAAAAAGAACTTGGGGAAAGAATATTGAGACAATTAAGGAGAATGGATGTGTCTTCAGGTCCCCAAGGTAGGAATGGGAGAGATCTGGTTGCTCTGGGAGGGATAAGTTCTCCCAGAGAGAGTGGAGTACCCAGGCATCCCAGATACATTGTGAGGGCCAACTACAGGCTTGGAGCATCCGTGGATGTAATGAGGCGCCTACTCCCTGCCCCATCTCCCCTCCCTCTCAAAGGAATAGGCCCCCGGGGCTGCATCCAAAGCAAGAGAGACTGCTCCTGGCCAGACTTCATACTGCCTCTTTCAAGTGTGGTCTTTCCTATGAGTGCACTGACTCAGGGTGGTGGGGGGGACTGGTGGCTTCCAGGGACCAGAGCACAGGCCCAGTGAGCACAGCGAGGAGACAGAGCTCCTCCTGGGACCCTCACCCCATCTCAGGCCTTCATCTGTTCAGGAGGAGTTCATGGACAGGCCCCATACCTGGCTCCAGAACTGAGTGACCAGGAACTGCAGCACTGCCCTCCATTGCAGCTAGAGTCACCCTCCAGTGAAAACTTGGAGCCCCTCCTCACAGCCATGGACTTCTTCCTGGCAGGCAGGCAGGATCTGGTGGGTGGCCTGGGGAGAGTTGGTCTGGAAGGAAGGAACCTGAGAATGCTGAGCTGGAGGCTGAGTTGGGTTTCCAGGTGGAAGAAGCACAGTCTGGGCCGGGGACCACTGTCCAAAAGCCCAAAGGTAGCAGGGGCTCTGGAGCCTGTAGATACTGCTGGGTGGTGTGGGACAGAGGTTTCTGGGTCCCAGGAGGGCAGGAGGGGAGCACGAAAGAGGAGGCTGGCACCAGGTGAGCGAGCTCACCAGTCCCTGGTTGCTAAAGGTGGGGGAGGGCATGGTTCAGTCTCAGAGGGGTAGACAAATGAGCTAAATTGACTGGCCAGTGACAGTGGCCAGGGACTTGGCAGACACCATCTCTGGAAGGGTGATCCCCAGTGCCTAAGGAGCCTGCCCTTCCAGTTTCGACTCCCGGTGAGGAGGGATGTTCTCTGTCCTCTGACTGTGGGTGGTGCTAACCTTCCTTGTGCATCCCTTCTAGATCCGGACAAAGGACAGGATCTTTGACAGTATCAGCCACCTCATCAACCACCACCTGGAAAACAGCCTGCCCATCGTCTCTGCTGGGAGCGAGCTCTGCCTGCAGCAGCCAGTGGAGAGGAACCCGTGACCCGCCAGCTGCCCGTCCGACACTGCACCTGTGGTCAGGAGGGCTTGGTTCTTCCCAGTAGATGGGTATCGGGCCCTGGGAATGTGGGCAGCTGTCCATTGGCTCAGAGCTTTGTTCAGAAGCCCCAGGAGGAAGGCTTCCCTAAGATGCAAGTTTCATAAACTTGTTCAGAATTCTCATTAGCATATTAAAGGTGTACATACCTATACATCCTGTACAAATTATCCCTCTATATTTATATTTTTTAAGACTAAGAAAGATGTAAGACTAATGTTCTGTGCTGTATGTTTTTAATGAAAACTAAGTTTGACTGTAGTTGTCCAGGCAAAATGTTAATTCAGCTGACCCATTCCACTGGGAAATTCCACTGGGAAAGTGTTACCTATTAAGCACAATACAGGGAATAGAACAGCAGGAGGGTCAGTACTAAACACTTGGGATGTAACAGAGTAAGACAAGATGCTGCCCGTGCTCTGCATGCAAAGCACTGTGAAGTGCTGGTCCTTAGGGCCGTCTCTTTTCACTGGTGACACCTCCCAGGCTGCCTGCACCACACCCATGTTCATGGGGTTTCCAGCACCAGAGTTTGAGGTGCTGTGTTAAAAGCAGACGTCACTCCAGCTGTTTCAGGTAGTACTGAGCACAGGCATGCTTCTCCCATGACCCTGGTTGCCCAGGGGTTCTTGGGGTTTCACTTCACTGCCAAATAGGGCACAAAATAAGCCTCATGGATCAAGATCTTGACAGGTAAATGCTTCCTTTGTTTTTATCAGTATAATGGCAAAACGAGGGTGTGTGCCCTCGGGGATGTGTATATCCTCTTAGCCAATGGGCTGCTGCCATACCTGCTAGTGAAATCCTGTCCCCTTTATATTCAGTAGAGGAGGAAGCATGCGTTCGACCTGTGCAGAATATGGGTGCAAACACCTGTGCTCAGAGATGTTCCTTCGGTCGTGGATGATTAAGGTTTCCCATAGCTAGGGATCAGGCTCAGGAGCTTTGGGAATCAGTTTGAAGTCCTGCTTCTGGAGAGATGAGTGGGTCTAGTGTCTGGTTTGTTTCCACAATAGGTTTCCCAATTGCTCCATGAAGAGGGTACCTGCCCCAGGCAGCATTTTGTCCCAGCTTCTTCCTTCAGGATCAAATGCTCTCATCTCCTCTGGGTCTTCTGGTTTTAGGAAATTGACAATGTTTCTAAACGTCTGGCTTGAGATTTCCATGGGATTTAACAGGTGTTGACTTTTTAAAGAGAGAAAGATTCGTTCATTCACTGGCACCTTCCCACTAGTGCCACAACATTGGCTCTTGTCCAAGTTGAAACCTCCTCTTGGGCAGCACTCCCTTCATCAGTGCAACAGGAAGACCCTCCACATACACTTAGCCTTTAATAGTAATAAATTTGATGCTTCCAGAATGAGGAGCAAAAAGTAGTTTTTGAAAATGCTGAAGAGCGCTAATTCCACAAAGTTCTAATGCTCAGTGTGTGAACCCTATTTCTACTTTGAGGGGGTGTGCTTGGCCAGGATGGGAGAATGGGGTAGAGCTGACAGTTGAGGATGGGTGGGGAAGGGCCAAAGCTTCATATTAGCATTCTGTGGAATTTTACCCCTTGGATCCAAGCTGACAGTGGTTTCAATCTTCTAGAATGTACTGCTGTGAATGGGAACTCTGTGGGGAGTCTTGACACTAATCTAGAACCACTGCCCCTCCCCACCCCTGCCTCTTCCTGGATTGGTTCTGCTTTCAGAGGCAATTGGGATACCTGTTCCAGCTTATCCAGAGGCAGTAGGGGCTGAGTGGGGATGGGCTGAGTAGCTCGGTTGGGCTCCTCCCCTGTGACAATGTAGATTTAGGGTGGCTGTGA
>SJXQ01002527.1:119981-139644 GCA_006408695.1 Aepyceros melampus
CCCCCCCCCCCCCCCGCCCCCATTCTTTATGTATATCTGCATCCTGGAGACGTCCATAAAGGTCTGACCTCTGTGGGAGGCACGATCTTTCTCTGTATGTGTGTGTACACACATATTCATGAATCAAACGACTTCTTTCAACAGTCTTGCACTCTTTGCTGCATAAGGCCAAAACATTCATGTTTAGGGCAAAGTGGAGAAGGAAACGAACGAAGACCTGAGAGCCCCTGAACACTTGATCTGTGTCTTCTTTTCTCTCTGGTGTGCAAGAAATGCTAATCTGCAGTTTTAGTAGCTCTCTGCTCTGAAGTTAGGGGTTATCTCAGTGGTGATAAGCGATAAGCAATATATGTTTGGTTTTTTTTTTTTTTGCATGAGAGTCAATTTACAAAATTAAAAGTATGGGGGGATCAAATATCGTTTCAATGTTAATTAAAATATGTATTTTTAAGTTCAGATTATACCTTGCCTCCCATGGGGCAGTGGGACAAACCAGCACTCTTGTAGCCACTGAAGTGGATTTGAGACACAGCAAAAGGCAATGATTTTGTAGTCTTTGTCTTCTCCCTTTTGTAAAGCATGCAAGAGCTCACCAGGCCATCTCATCTCTTCCTTCAAGCGCCATGTGCCGGGTATCACAGAGCCTCACACACGGATGGTGAAACTGAGGCTGAGGTGGTGCCCACTTGCTGAAGTCCACACAGTCGGCGGCAGCGAGCTGTTTCCTGCTCCTTTAGGCGCTTCCTGAGCTCCGCGCTGCAGCTCCGCTGCGTTTCGGAGGCAAACTCCCGCCAGCGCGACCACGCGCTCCAGGGCCTCTGACTCCCAGGACGGGGTGCCTCCGCGCTGTGATGGCCCCTGGGTGTACTAGGACCTGCTGCCCTTCTCGTGGGCCCCCTGCCACTTTACGCAGGCCCCTGTGTCTGCTGGGAGGACCTGGCTAGTCCTAAAATGGCCCCCCCCTTGCTAAGTGGCCCTGGAGACGGCTCCTCCCTCCCCCATCATCTTGTGGGAATTAGCTGTGCCTCTAGCGATTCCCACCTGCTGAGAGCCTGCAGGGCTTCCTGTGGGGCTGCTGGTCACTGGTTTCAGCCAGCTTTGAGGCCTGACTCTTAAGGATACTCTGAAAGGCTCACAGTAGAAGCAGGGGGAGAATCCCCTGGGTTTCCGTGCGTGTAGGGAGGGGCCTAGTTTCAGGCAGGGAGGGTGGATGGAGCTGCGCTTGGTGAGGCCCCATCCCCACAAAGAGCCCTGTGCTCCAGGACAGTATTGACTCCTGGCTCCATGTCCAGCCCCGTGTCCTGAAGTGCCCCCTTCCTGTAGTGGAGCTCTCCTTTCAGGGAGCACTGAAGCATTATGTAAGTAATGCTTACATAATGGAATGAACGTCCTGGTCCTTAATTCCCTGAATCGGTCACCCCGTGAAGGCCGGTCACAGGATCCCAGGCTCTCTGGGCAGCCCGCCTCAGCTCCTGCGTGGAGAGCCACGTGGCCTTGAGCTGGCTGCTGGGTTTCTCTGAGCCCTGCCTTGCCACCTGCACCACAGGGCTGTACCTGACCTTGAGAGGGTGTGGGCGTTGATGACTGTGTGTGAGCACCAAGGACAGTTGTTTTCTGGGATGTTTCACTCTCAAAGTGTACATCTGTGCTCTATTGCTGTCCAAGTAAGTATGGACAGCAGTCAGAAATACTTTTATGTAAATGGTGGTGTGCAAGCATGCTAAGTCGCTTCAGTCGTGTCTGACTCTAGGGGACCCCATGGACTGTAGCCTGCCAGGTTCCTCTGTCCATGGAATCTCATGGACAAGAATACTGGAGTGGGTTGTCATGTCCTCCTCTGGGGGATCTTCCTGACCCAGGGCCCGAATCTGCATTTCTTATGTCTCCTGCATTGGCAGGCGGGCGGGTTCTTTACCACTAGTGCCACCTGGGAACTGCAGGACACAGACAGATCTTGACCTTGGGTTTCAGAAAAAATACTCTTGGGTTCCATAGTGAAACTTTAAGTTGGTTTTAATAAAGAGAAGTGGAAAAATGACTTTACTGGTCATGTCATAAACCTGGAACTGTCCTTGCTCCTCAGAGGACAGCAAACGAGGGAGTGTCTTCAGATAGCACAGCTGGAAGGATCCATTTTTCAGTGAGGAAATTAGAGCTAATTGACTTCCTAGAAGGTGGTGACAGTCAGTGGCTGAATCGAGGACAGAATGCAGGACTTATTAGATTCCTTCAGAGTTTCTACATAAAAGTTCAGCCCCTGGTGGAAAATGGCAAGTAGTACTTCCCTCCTTGACTTTATCTTTATGCTCTTTTTTTCCCCCCAAAATGCATAAAAGCATGAGCCATTCACATGGACAAAGAAGTGTTTCTATTCCTTTGTTTAGTTTGTGTGTCCGACCCTATGGTCTATAGCTGGGCCCCTCTGTCCATGTGATTCTCCAGGCAAGAATACTGGAGTGGGTTGCCATTTCCGTCTCCAGGGGATCTTCCTGACCCAGGAATTGAACCCATGTCTCCTGCAGTGGCAAGCAAGTTCTTTACCACTAGCACCACCTGGGAAGCCCAAAATTTTCATTTTTTATACTGGAGTATAGTTGATTTCCCAATATTTTTGCTTAGGAAATCCCACGGACAGAGGATCCTGGTAGGCTACAGTTCATAGGGTCGCAAAGTCAGATATAGCGACTAAACAGAAACATAGTTGACTAACAATGATGTGTCAGTTATAGATGTATGGCAAAGTGATTCAGTTATGCCCATAGCATGAATTTTAGAGTGGGTTTCCATGCTCTTCTCCAGGGGCTCTTCCTGATCCAGGTATCAAACCTGCCTCTCATATGTCCTTCATTGGCAGGCAGGTTCTTTACCACTAGTGCCACCTGGGAAGCCCCAGTTTAGTTTGAGGTCCCACAGAAGCAGACCCTGAGAAAGGCTCTGAGTGTATGTAGACTCAGGGTTGGGGAAGGAAGCTGATGAGGAAGGCATGATCAAGCAAATCACTAAGATGTAGATAGCTAATTGCACTGGTGACTGAGAGAGCCAGGGCTGGACAGACCGAAGAGCTAACCCACAGGGCAGGGATTGAGCCAGACATTTATTTACCCAAACAGCCCAGCACTGGTGGAAGGCTGTTTCTGGCCACAGTGTCCTGGCTGGTCCTTCACACACCAAACCGAGGAGTACTTGGGTGGAGAGACAGCCCTTCATAAGCAGACTTGGGATGAAAGGCAGGCATCAGAGCCATCGGGGATCCTCCCCAGAGTCCCTGACTCGGTAATTCTGGATGGGGCCAGAGAATTTGCATTTTTAGTAAATTGCAGTTGATGCTGGCAGGCAGTCTTGACTTTCAGAACCATCATCAGGTATGAATTGCTAGCCCTTACCTATCTCACTGACTGTTTCTCCCCTCTAACATATGGTTGTTTTCATGCCACTTCATGTTATAGATCCCAGAGTCCAAGCTGTGAGTTCAAAAGTGGAGGATTAATAAGCATTTATAACTCCATGCAATCACTACTGGCAGATAAAATGCCATCTGCCAGACACTATTTATTTATAATGGGGTTTATACATATTTATAAGTTTGCAAGCAACAAATGCACAGTTTTAAAACTGGCATATTTTATAGCAGCCAGAAAAATTGCAACTTTATACCAGGACTTGTGAATATCAACTGCATATGTGTATATATATATATATATATAAACACACACACATACGTATACCTACTAATTATGACAGATGTTTGTCTCCGTCTGTCTGTAATACGTATATACACATGCATATACCTACATTGATTATGACGGACACACATCTCTGTCTATATGTGTGCACATGCAGGTTGGTACCTTGGGACTCCTCCCTGGATTTTGGTATTTTAATTAACATGGACAACTAGAAAGTTACACACATGTTGAGAGTTTGGGGACCGATACGTCCTGGCATCTGCACATGGTCCTGGATGCTGGTCTTGGGAGGATGGTCTTGGATGCTGCAGGAACAAGACAAGAAGGCCATGAGGGGGCTACCATGGGAAGTGACAAAGGGACATAGGGAAGAGAAGCCAGTCGGGGAAGACAGGAAAGGAGAGGCTGGGAGAACAGAGAAGGAAAAAGAAAAGAGGTAGGGGGCAGCAAGTCCAGACTACATCCTATGTTCGTCCAGCAGTGTGTAAAGATAGGCAGGGCGGGTGTCGGGAGGCTGCCCAGGCAGGTGTGCCTAGCGGCTGAGCGTTGTCTTCCGGGTGCAGCGACCCTGCTTGTTGCCTTTACTAATCGGCCTCCTCTTGGCCTTGTCTCAATTTAGTTCACATGAGGCAAGCACTGTGTTGCGCCTCTGTGATCATGCAAAGGTTCTGCCTGTCTGCAGTTACAATTCAGTAGAAAATACACACATAGAGGGTATGGGGGCGTGACAAGCCTGATGTGTGGCCCACTTCACTTGGACCCTGGAGGGTGGGGCTCCTGGGTGGGTCTGGGGAGTCTGAAGGCTTTGCAGACGGGCTGCAGGCAGGATGGAGGTTAGAACAGGCAGACACAGTGTGGTTGGCCCAGGAGGAGGCAGAGACAACCCTCGTGCACAGAGTTGGGAGGGATGTTGGAGGCATCCCTGGGGGTGCTCCTGCCTCGTTCTTGCCTCCTTCTCACAACCACAGATGAATAATGACCCTCTTAGGCCCAAACACACGGGGCTCCCTCCTGAGGGCTAAGGTATGGAAGAGCATTCTCATTGAAGAAAGCATGAGAAATGAAATCCCATACAATTTCCAGTTTCTATTTTGTTGTTTCACCTTGAAATGCTGTAGGCAGAAATATACACACAAGGGGACACATGCTGTGGCCCTGGGTGACTGAAGTCACGAATTCACACTCATCTGGGACGTTTTTACCACAACCAAAGTTTCTAACCACTGAATCAAGGGATGATGAAAGCAGCAATCAATAGACAAATCCATTTTTGAACACTGAATAAACTTTTTTGTAACAATTATATGTTGGTTGCAAGTGGAATGTTCTCTGTTCCTTTGACTTTTGACTATAACTTGTTCCAGAGTAAATCTTGTAAAATTAAGGACATGAATGTTTCTTTGTATCCAGAACTAAATAAGAATTAAAATTTGATGCTTAAATCCGAGGATTAGGAGAGAACTCCGTCCCATGTACATCTAATGTGTAATAATGAGATATTTATCACTTTTTAAAAAGCATTTGGATGGGAAATTATACCTATTGGTAAATATTTGAAAATTTCGTGTTTATTTTCCATTAACTTTTGTGAAACAAAAAAGAATTACTGTGACGATCTCTGGTTTATTGCCAATTTACCACTTTCTATGTTGCTACTGGATAAGAATTGGTGTTGGAGATCTCTGAGGAGTGGAAACACAAAACCAACTTCAAGTTTTCTAATTTGTTCTTTGAAAGATAATAAAATTGAAATTATTTGGCCAACATCTGGGAGAGTTGACAACACAATGGGTTAAGAGAATTGGCTTAAATTCCCTCCTCACGTTCAGTGATTCCACTTCATCCCTTCAGTAAATGATGTGGTTTCCTGTTGTGAGCTCTGCTGCCATGCCGGGCACATCCCTGAACTTCTAGGGCAGCCAGCTGGAGGTGCCACGTGGCACTTCTGTATGTTACCACCAAGGCCCAGGAGCAGAGGTTGTCACTCCCACTTAGGCGCGACTGCACTCCTTGTCACTGGTTATTGGAAAATGTGCCTTCATTTTCAGAATAGTGGGTGTGCGTTTCTGATTATGTAGCAAACCCTTTGATATTTGACTTAGATACTAAAAACGTTTGAGTCTGGAGGTTTTGCACTCGTAGATACATTTAAAAGCATGGAATTGGTAATTTAACTACAAGTTTTCTATAACGTACACCTCGTTAATAATACATTTCTGTGAAAGGCTCTTTTCCAGTGTAGATGAACCATGGGTCAAGGTTGGAGAGAAACAACTGTTCTCTAAATAGTCTGATGTTAACTGGCTGTCAATGTGAGTCTGTGGGCAATAAAGAATATTGTGAAAAGTCTCTCATTTGGATGGTGGATCTTGTATTGCCTCACGAAGGAGAGGAGAGGAGTTGGAAGCCTTTCCATAGAAAGAAGATATTCTCAATTATTCCCCAGGAGACCTCTTAAAATACAATCACAGCAGAGCCCTGTTGGGGACACCAAAGATGTGGGATGAAAATGGCAGTTTGACAAAAGCATTCCTGATGGGATTTAGATAAACTTCTGCCCACTTGGCCTTGGGCAGTATCAAAGGTGGCAGTAGGTTGCAGTTTTTGGTACATAATGGTACCACACACTGCAGCTTGCGCATGTTATCAATAGCAGACATTTGAAATCCAAGTGCTTTGTAACATAGAAATGATGAATTACCGTGTACACCCACAGTTACTTTTGGGGGCAGATTTCTTCAGGAATGTCACTACCAACTAGTGATGCCAAACACTGGCTTCTTTCTATGTAAGAATGCAAGGTGGAGAGGTAAAAACTTACCATCTATGATGGATAAAGCTAGAAAAAGGGCCGGTTTATCACGTCTCTCCTGTTGCCTCCATTGCACCAAATGGAGCAGAACCCATCGTCCCATCCCTTTTGGCTGTACTTCGGCTGCCATGACTCTTACAATTTTCTCCCCATTGAAAGAGTAGTCTATTGACCTCCTTCCCTATTGACCTACCAAAATTCATGGAAAGTGAAAGTGTTAGTTGCTCAGTCATATCTGGCTCTTTGCAACCCCATGGACTATAACCGCCAGGCTCCCCTGTCCATGGAATTCTCCAGCAAGAATCCTGGAGTGGGTTGCCATTCTCTTCTCCAGGGAATCTTCCTGACCCAGGGATTGAACCTGGGTCTCCTGCATTGCAGGTGGATTCTTTACCATCTGAGCCACTTCCCACAAGCAGAGCTGGCATTTTCAGAAACTTTGGTGTAATGGGTGCTATTCCACTAATTTTAGCACCCAATACACCGAAGTTTCCTAAAATACCAGCTCTGCTCTTGGGAACTATAGGGGGAAATGCTACTAGAGTTCTCAGAGTGATAGAATTCCTGGAGAAGCAGCTAGCAACAGGTGAGAGTCCATGCTGTCACTCTGCATATCACCAGGGGCGGCCTTAGCGTACACAGCTCCCCACATGGACTCCCGACAACCAGTTTATACAAAGGCTTTCAATTTTATTTTATTTTTAACAAACATACATGGGACTTGATAAAGGTTACTAACTGAATGAGCTCTAACGGACAGGTTCTCTGTGGCTTTGACACACTCAGCTTCTAAATGACCAGCCAGCTAGTTAGGATTGTACACTTGGTACTTTTTGTTGTTCAGTCACTCAGTCATGTCCAGCTCTTTGCCACCTCATGGACTGTAGCCCACAAGGCTCCTCTGCCCATGGGATTTCCTAGGCAAGATTATGGGAGTGGGTTGCCATTTCCTTCTCCGACACTTGGTGCTAAATTTGATTATTATTATTTTTTGCATATATCAAATAAACACAATGACTGTTTGGGGGTATTTTTCATTCAGATCGATTGAAAGTGTTGTGCTACCTCAAAAAAAAGTTGAGCTTATGGTGCAGTGTTATATTACTGTTAGTGCCAGAGAGCTGGAGCCCCCAAGCAACTCAGAACTAATATATAAAGTTCTTAAGTCATTTCACCACTGAAGACAAAATGCAATACTCAATATTTTGGCTCTCTGAGGCAATTTTGTTGTTATTTTCTTAACTCAGTATCTTAATGCTTAACTTTTCTATAAATGCTCTAAGTTTTCCAGGCTGTTTGACAAGAGAATAAGCTCCTTTTCAGTGACGTAATGAAAATAACTAAAATGCCACTGATGAGCATGTCCTTGAAAATAGGATTTATCTCCATCAGCAACAAAAATTAAGAAAGATGTTGGGTGGTACATGGTCACCCAGGACCCATGAAAACGTTCCTTTATAAAGAGGAGCTGGCACAAGATAACAAAGAGGAATCACTTTTTCTCTGAAAAGTTACTCATGTGTTAAGGCTACTCTTTTAGTCTTTACTCAGGCAAAATTCCCACTGAACCTAAAAACTTCAGGGGTTCTGAAGTGAGGCTTACACAGGTAAGAATCCTTTTGAAGGTTCCTTTTTATCTTTTTAAAAAACAAAGGACTCAGTACATCAATACATACTTATGACAACTCTGAAATGTGTATATTTTCATCCACTTGTACTTCATGAAGAATCCTTGGGGATAACTGTGTACAAAAATGCCTTCTAAGTAATTCCTTCTACAGGTAAAGAGTGATACAGGGTCAACCTGTGTTAAAATGAAATCTTACAGTCTTGCTACATCTCTCTGAAGAAAGCACAAACTGCCAGATCACAATTAAACTGCTCTAACGGTCCTGGTCAGGGCCAGCTTTCAGGAATCCACAAGGCTGTTGACGGCCCCAGCTGCTCAGCTGTAACAGCACAGGGGGGTTACTAACTTGGTGCTTTTCTGATACAGATTCAAACTCAACACAGGATCACAGCGCTGTCCTGTAAGCATCTTTGAATTCAACAGAAACTCTCCATTACGTTGGAAAGGTGAAATGGGCCAGGGGTCTGTCCTCTGCTTCTCCCTCTTGGATTCTTTTCTTGACTGGTGTGAGGCAAGGGCTCCTGGAATACCTTGGCTGGCTTTTCTAGGATTTGGAGAAACTCCAAACAACTGGGTAATTTGGCTAATTTGACTTTTGGATGAGCTTAAGACTCCTCAGGGAGAAATGACGGAAGACAAGCAAGGGTCCCCTTGGGGGACGTACATCCACAGAACTCACTGTTCTCTCCTGGATCCTCCAGACGCTGTCAAGGACATCTCAGGACAGTTGGGGGCCAGATGCATGCATCTGAGACCAGCCTCGGACAAGCCCTTTTAGAGGGGTTGTGCTTTCAAAATCTGCTTAACGTGACACTTTGTGCCAGTCTGAAGAGACTGCCACTGGCCTGTCCACCTAGTTCCCAGTCACATCCTCATACTTGGTGGTTCAGCCAGAACTTACTTGTACTCCCTGTTACATAACAATACCATGTACTGCAGCTTACACAAGTCCCAATGGCAGACATTTGAAACACAAGTGCTCGTAACACAGAAATGATGACTATACAAGCATCCATCCGTGCACAGTCAGTGTAGTGTATAGTCACCAACATCCTGGGATGATGATGCTCCTGGGAAACACACTGCACAGTGTGTGTGGTCCAACACCTTCCCTCTCCAGACAGAGGCCAGAGGGGAGGGAGGATTCAGGAGAAGGCGGCTGCTGACAGCAGCAGCTTGGTACATTTGGAAGACCCTAGAGCCTAAATGGACAAGGCACGGTGTCTGCACTGAAATGCATCGGCAATTCCTTGGGTCCCCTCCTTAAGAGACATCCACACCAGGCCAGGCTGTTGGCAGAACAGCTTTTTCGAGTCCCAGATCTGGAAATACTCCCATGGGTGAGGCATGCAATCCAGAAGAACGTGGCTGCAGGGTTGGTCGCTGTTCTTCCTGTGGCGATGCAAGGACCCCAGGTTCCTTGAGGCCCACACCCTCACTTGTAGATGACTCCATTCTGCAGGGTTTTGTTTCTGTCGGTGATGCAGGGTGAGGCGGCCGTTTGGGGGAGATCTTCCTTGCTTTTGGGGGAGGGGCTGCTGTTATTGCTGCCGCTGGATTTACTTCTGCTTGGGTCGAGAGCGGGCTGGATGGGTGAAGAGTGGGCTCCCCGGCCCCTGACCAGGCAGGTGCAGACAAGTCGGAAGAAGGCCCGCCGCATCTCCTTGCTGGCCAGCGTGTAGATGACGGGGTTCATGGCAGATTGAGCACGGCCAGCACGATGAACCACTGGGCCTTGAACAGGACAGCGCACTCCTTCACCTTGCAGGCCACATCCACAAGGAAAAGGATGAAGAGTGGGGACCAGCAGGCGATGAACACGCTCACCACGATCACCACGGTCCGCAGCAGGGCCATGGACCGCTCTGAGTTGTGCGGGCTGGCCACCCTGCGGCTGCTGGACTTCACCAGGAAGTAGATGCGTGCGTACAGGATCACGATGGTCACCAGGATGGCCGTGAAGATGCTGATGCAGAATGCGATGTACTTCTTGGAGTAGAGGGGCAGGATGGTGGAGCAGTCGGGGAGGTTGTGCAGGCAGTTCCAGCCCAAGATGGGTAAGGCGCCCAGCGAGAAGGCAATGAGCCAGCACATCCCAATCAGAAGAAACACGCGGTGCTTCTTGTTGGCGTCGTACGGCCTCATTTTGATCATGGTCAAGTGTCTCTCGATAGCAATGGCCAGCAGGCTACAGGTGGACGCCCCAAGGGCCACAAACATGCTGCCTTCCCGTAGGAACCAGACCGTCAAGGAGAGGCTCAGCGTCCTCTTGCCCGACATCAGAATGTTGACCTTGTAGGCTATGCCGGCCAGCAGGTCGCAGAGGGCCAGATTACCAATGAAAAAGTACATGCGGTTGTGAAATTTATTGTTTTTCCAGATGGCAATCAAGACCATCAGGTTCTCCAAGACAATGAAGCTGCAGATGATCAAGAACAGCACGGTGGTGAGTGTGCTGCCGTCGGGGGCGTCCTTCAGCCTGCCCTCCAGCTTGCCGACGTAGCTGTAATGTTCGTGCAGGGTTTCGTTGGAGGTATAAGGTCTGGGGCGTGGCGTGAGAATCAGCGCCATCACTTGGGACTCACAATCAGTTAGCTCCTGAATCCACCAGAGGGCGCCCTGAGAACGTCCATTTCCAGGGAAAGCAAGGCTTTCTGCTTAGGCTGCAACAGGGATCCAGGCCAGACACCGGCTAGGGTGTTGAGAATAGGCTCCTACGAAAAGTAAAAGGAGAGAGAGCCCAGTGATAAAGTAACAGCACCTAAGAACAACAGCAGCAACAGAGTTGGAGAAAGTCACTAAAAATGCTGAAGCATTTTGATGGCTGGTCCATGAGGGCCCAAAGAGGGCCTTTAACCCAGACCAACTTTCTATGTGACTATGGAGACCAGAAGAAGCAATTCTGTGTCTACAGTTGCCAAGGAGGGAAATTCTGTGATAGAGCACTGCCATCATTCAATCATGTAACCCAAACACACGGATTTAAACCCAAAGAACACTTCCACCTGGAAATCTCAAGGACCTAGGAAAGCTAACCAGTTCATACTCATCTAATGTGCATGCATGCATGCTAAGTCGCTTCAGGCGTGTCCAACTCTGTGTGACAGGCCCCTCTGTCCATGGGATTCTCCAGGCAAGAATATTGGAGTGGGTTGCCATGCCCTCCTCCAGGGAATCTTCCCCACCCAGGAATCGAACCTGCATCTCTCTGTCTCCTGCATGGGCAAGTGGATTCTTCACCACTAGCACCACCTGGGGAGCCCCATCTCCTGCACAGGAGCTGGTAAACCCTTATTCCCAGTTAGTGAGAGAGACACAGAGATTATGTCAGGTCCAAAAATTAGTTTGGAATTCAGAATAAGGCCCACTGATTTCTGAAACCTCCTTGGTGGGTTTTGGAGCAATGTATAAGTAGTCACATTTCCCTGGAATCTCTGGGACCAAGGCCAAGACCAGAAATCAAATCTAGATGGCCCCCAGGTCTGCCCCACAGAGAGCTCAGAGACAAACCATCTGGTCACCAAAGGGAAGGACAGCACAGCCCACACATGGCCTCCAGGGCCACTCCCTGAGCGAGCAGCTAGTCGTGGAGCCAGGGGAAGAAAGAACATAAACCTGTATAAGTGGAATCAACCGCTACTGAGACTGAAGGAAGAAGAGCAAGGACAAACAAGTCGATTTTTGAGTTTGGCTTAAAATTCAGAGCTTACATAGAACTGTCGAAACTGCCAAAACTCAACCGGTGTTGTGAATGGAAAGAAACAACCAACCTGGGAGCACTAGTGACAGTGGGGCAGAGAGCCCAAGAGCCAGGCTTCCAACGCGCCTCCCTCCTCTGAACCTCTATGCACCCCCCACCCCCACGTGGCTTTGTCCAAAGCCTTCTTGTGATGTCCAAGGCAGAGCAGACCTAGCTACCAAGGTAGAAGTGGTTTTCGCTAAATGCACTGATTCTAAATTAAAACTATTTGAATATTTAAATATATAATTAAACTCAAACAAGGTCAATTTACATCAGCCTACTGTGTGGATCCGGTGAAGTTTTTTAAATTTTATAAGTTTAAGTCACAGCCCTTTGTCTTGGTGGCACATGGACCACTCTCCAGAGAAATGGGGCTCTGCATTTTGGGGTGCAGTGGAATCTGAAGGCCTGGTACAACTGCTGAGCTCATTCCAGAGAAGGCCTCAGTGGCAGGGGGACCTGTGGGCTCAGCCTGGATAGCTGCTTTGTGAGTGAGAAGCAGAGGAGGCTCCAGACAGAGCTCCCTGACCAAGGGCCCTCCAGGTGGATGCTTTCCTGCCACTCTGGTGCTGGTTCCAGGGCTCTGAGGATGTTGTCAAGCCTCCACTCCCTTAATTTGGGGGAGCCTAGTTTTCTGACATGGGGCAAAGATGGTCCCACTGCTTCTTTGCAGAGATTTCTTCTAGTGTCCTGGAGGTTTGTGTGTGGCTTATTGTGGAAACCACATGAGCCCCCTGGTGTCTCAGTGAAGTTTGAGGTCACGGAGGGCTGGGAGTCAGCTTTACCACCAAATATTGGGGCCTGCCAAGGTCTCCACATAGCTGATGCACCTTGGAGGCAGCACTAGACCCTGAGGCTGTCTCCCCTCACCCAGGGGCACTGTGAGGCCTCATGCAGGAGGCAGGCTCCCTATCCAGCCCCAGTCCCCCCTGCTTGGTCTGTGATAAGGGGCCTGGTCTCCCAAAGACAGAGCAGGGGTGGTGGGGGTCAGCTTGTGGGCCACTCCCGCTCAACAGCTTACCTCTTTCCATTTTTATTTAAATTGTGCCCATCCTTAAGGCTCCAGGTTAACTTCTACCAGTTCTATAGCATTTTCTGGAATCATCCTGGCCCCGCACACCACTTTTTAAAACAAACTACAAACTGTTTTTTAAGGATAGAGATAGGAGCAGCAACTGACACTCTCGGAGCACTTTCCTGGAGCCCCTTATTTCATCCTCTCCATCTCTCCTCTCACAGCACCACGTACATTAACATGCCCAGTAAATGCGCGTGCCCCTCGTTGCTGCTCATCTAAGTGCTCTCGTCTGTGGGCACTGAATGGAGTCTCTGTGCTCCCACTTTGCTGACCCTTCCTGGCTGTCGTAGGAAACCAGCCACGGGAGAGCCTAGCCGCCTGGTTATCTTTCCAACACCTCCCAGCCCAGAGCACAACCCTGAGAGAGTGCTTGGCATTCCCGCATGGACACCCTGTCACGGCACCACGTGTGTCCTTGTTCACAGAAAAGGCATGACCCAAGGCAGGGAAGAGGAACACACGCGCTGCTCCAATGAGCGTCACAAGGCGGCGGCGTCCTGAGAGGGGCTGCTGTTCCTCTGATGGCAACGGGGTCCTATAGCTGGCCGGAGGGCCCCCCAACACTCCCTGTCCCCACCCCCGCCCTTGCCCCCACCACTCCAGGCCACCGGCTGCCATGTCCGGGTGGCCGCCCCTCTATCCCAGGACCTGATCCTGGTGAGCTTACCATGAGGAGTTATGATGGTGACCTAGCACCAGAACAGCCTGAATGATAAACATATACAAACATTACAGAAAGGGAGAGCAATGTGAATTGTATCATAATTTCCCCTCACACCGGGGCGAAACGGCTCCAGGAAACTGCATCTGAAAGCCTTTTGCACACAGGGTATGTCCAAAGTTTGTCTCCTGTGCCCTAGTTTGCCTGCGATAACTCCATGGCCTTAGATACGTCATGGCCCCCTCGAGACAGTCTCTGCCCCTCCAACTATGCTCTACAGTACAGAGAGCAGGGCTGCGAGTCCCTTTAAATTGCTGGATGTGGACTTCTCTTGAGAATAAAAGGCGGAGGAAGTACACCACAGGCTCCACAGACTCACATTCATTTTTTCCCCCTCAATATGTAGAGTTTTGATAAACTTGAGTTGCTGCTGCTGCTAAGTCGCTTCAGTCATGTCCGACTCTGTGCAACCCCATAGACGGCAGCCCACCAGGCTCCCCCACCCCTGGCATTCTCCAAGCAAGAACACTGGAGTGGGTTGCCATTTCCTTCTCCAATGCATGAAAGTGAAAAGTGAAAGTGAAGTCGCTCAGTCGTGTCCGACTAGCAGTGACCCCATGGACTACAGCCTAACAGGCTCCTCCATCCATGGGATTTTCCAGGCAAGAGTACTGGAGTGGGGTGCCGTTGCCTTCTCCGAAACTTGAGTAGAAGGTACGAAAGGAAACAATAAAAACGAATACCCAGCAAGAAAATAACCAAAATGACAATAGTTTAAGATGTGCCAGAAACCCATCAAAACCATGAATCCCGGGGGTGAACACATTTTTCCCATTAATGCTCGATTTATAATTTCCCTTAATCAAATATGTATCACTCAAGGAGCATATTTTCTCAGGACATCTTTTATTATAAAATACTGACCTCCACACTGTGCGTAACTGGAAGATACCCATCTCTCTTTGGAACCCAGAAGCTTATTTTCTTTGGGTTATTAACATTAAAAAGCTGATCCCACCTGAGAGTTTTGTGCCGGGCCAAAGATTAGATTGATTTTGGACAGATCTGAGTGCCACTAGGCATGGTCAAAACCGTCTCACGGGCGAGTTCCTGCCTCCATCCGGAGGGATGCAACACAGACTCCAAGTCTGCGGGGAGAACGCTCTGCCCCCTCCCTGGTCCCTGAATCTTTGAGAGTCAGCTGAGTCTGATCACAGAGAGGTGGGCATCGGCCCTCCGTGGCTCACCCATCCTGCTGCTGCCAGTCACTGCAGGAGTGCTGGGCTCTGTGGGCACCAGGGTTCCTGGGATACCCAACCTTTCCTGTCCCTGTGGCCTCTTCTAGGCACTAACCACTAGAATGGCACCACTCTCTGGACTTCTTATCCCTTAGAGTAATTTAGCCTGTGTCTGACCCTCATATAAATGGAATCATGAAGTTATGCCTGGCATCTTCTTCTCAACATGATGTTCCTGTGAGCTTCCTGCTCAATGTGAGTCATGCAGAGAGATGTGGGTAACTCCTTCCCATTGCTCCTGCTGTGTGGACGGATGCATTCTGGGCTGTGGACGTGGAGTGGTTTCCCTGTGCCGTTGTCCTCGGCAGTGCTGTTAGGACGAGTTGAGGATGTCCCCCACGGTGAGCATGTGCCTGTGTGCCAAGGAGTACCATGGACTTCCTACTGCTGATGTCTAGGCTGGGTTTTGATGGAGGGTCCCCACAGAGGCTTATGGGTCTCAGCCAGTGGTCCTGAGAACTATCTTTGTGGGTAGCTGGAGAAGTCCCCATCAAGGGTGAGAGTTACACGTTACAAATGCTCACATTTTATTTTAAAAGATAAGTGTCTGGGGCTGGTAGTGACCAGACCAGTATCTGCTTTTCCATTGTAAAAATTGGATCACTGCTTAATTTCCACCTGCATACTGAAAAATACAGCCTGATGCTGAAAATGTGGCTGGGTGCCAGCTAGTCATGTACATATTCAAAAAACCTGGCCAGTTTTAGAAGACACGTGGGTATTCCTGCTCGTGCGCAGTGGTCTTCCAACAAACCCAGATTCCGACAGAGCTGTCCCTGAGAGGCCTTGCTTATATCCGTAAGCAGAGCTCTCCCTCCCAAACTGCTCAGGTCATCCAGACCCCCGCACACTTCTCCCCTCACCCACTCTGAGTGAGGATTTGACTGCCTGCATTTCATTGTGAAGGTAAAGGTAGTATACTGCCCACTCCTGGGCTTGCCTTCCATCTATTCAACAGAGATCTGCCACCTAAGAGTTTTCACTCCATCCTCATTCAGGTGGGGTCTTTGAGTCTTCCTCAAGGCATTCCAACACCAAGGCTTTTCTTTCTGCACGAAGGAATATGACGCCTTCTAGAAGGTGGTTCATAGGGGTGTCACCCCATCCTCTTCCCTCCATTCCAAGGAAGAGCATCTGTTGGGGGAGGGGGAGGGGGCCAGGCAGGGCCCGATGGATTCCAGATGTGTTTTCCACGCTGGAGAGTCACTTTCTCTACTCATGTCACTTTGAAAAATAAACAAACTATAAAAAGAAGGAAAAGGGAAAAAAAAAAAACAACAAAGGAAAATATTTCACCAGTCTGAGGTCTGTCTCTTTCTCTTTGTAATGGTCAAAAAAAAAAAAAAAAAAAAAAACCACAATAAGATAGTGAGACATTGATTTCTCCTGGTAAGATGCAAGGCGTTATATTTTTAAAATGCTATATTCTCCCAGTTCATCCCACAAACTGAATTAAAACACAAAGCATTTGTCCACAAGTAAAATTTCTTGGAAAGCAAGGGTTTTTTTTTTTTTTTTCCCTACTTAGAAGAATTTAGAAAGGAAATAATGAGTTGGCTGTTTCATGGCCCCAACAAAATTCCTTTGCTAATGAGTATTTCCCTTCACTCGGGGGTTTCTTAGGTGACCTCACTCTGCTTTCAGAGATGGTTCATGACAAGAGGTGTTACATACTCAGCCTTGCATGCCTGCTTGTTGCTCTGGACCCATTAGTGGAGTGCCTGGTGAGAAGGCTGTTACAGATGAACCACATCAGGATTCTACATCTTCCCCTTTCTTCTCCAGATTGTGGAAGTGAGTTTGTCCCTGGTCAGATTTCCTACTTTTATGCAGCTTCTCCAAAGGTTATTCTCTCAGCAAACAAGGCTCAGATGCTAACAGAGATCTGACGGCAGTCCAAGGAGTCCCGTGAATGCAGGTTGTGTCCACAACCAAGTCCAGCTTGAACATCTGCCTCTTTGCATGTTCTGGGCATCCAGGCTCATCAGTCTGAGGGCAAATGCTTTTGATGCAAGAGGTCTTTATCTTCTTTGCTTTTCTGCCAGGTTTCTCAAACTTTCTCTTCTCTGCTTGTTCTAGGAAGGGTACAGGACTGAATTCCTACCAAGGCTGTCACAGCACGAATCAAAGTGTGTGGAAATGAGTTCCTCTAGGCACACGAAAATGAGAGGTGCTCTGGGCAGGAAGTGGTAACCGCGGGGCTCCTTTCATCCGTTCCCACAGCAGCCCTCTTGCTCGGTGGCATGGCATGCCACTGTGCGCTGCGCCTTGCAGGCGCCACGGCTGAGACCGCCGCAGGATGTGCTTCCAAATGGACACAGGAGGAAACTGAGCCTGTGGCGCAGCTTGGAAGAGGCTGCGCTGGGCTGGGTGTGCATGTCATCAGACTCCAGTGCACCACACTAGGGATAAGCTCTTCTGGAAGCAGTCACCTTTCCATATGTTCCGCACCTACCCAGAGACACCGGTGCCACCAGCACACTTAGAACTATTTCTGGCTACTATGCAAGCAAAATGCTGGAATGCTGAATCTGGGGGCCTTGACTGAAATATATGGAAAACTCTGACCCCAAGGAAATGGAGAAGCATTTCAAAGCGAAAGAGCTTACAAATGACTCAGGATTCCCACTCCAGCTGACGGTTCCAACCAGACGTTAGAACCCTCCGATGGGTTCCACAACCTCCTCTGAACAACCTTGTCACTGATTTACCTGACTGGCTATTCCCTGGCCTCTTACAGATGCCACTGTGATTCCTCAAAAACAGAATAAAAATGAAACAAAAGGTAACTTTATGCCTAGTAACTATAACAACAAGTTAAAAAGTATTATTAACTAAAGCTAGACAGGATTCCACTAAGTCTAGCATATCATCTCCAAAAGCTCATGGAATATCTCTTTTTCATTTATTTATTTTTTAATTGGAGGATAATTGCTTTACAATATTGTTCTGGTTTCTGCCATACATCAACACAGAATCAGCCATAGGTGCACATATATGCTCTCCCTCTTGAACCTCCCTCCCACCTCCCACCCCATTCCACCCCTCTAGGTTGTCACAGAACACCTGATTTGAGTTCCCTGCTTCAAACAGCAAATCTCACTGGTTATTTAATTTTACATATGGTAATGTGTATATTTCAATGTTCTTTAGGTAATTAACCAATTTTACAGAAAACATATGGCAAAGGAATAATACAAAAATGGCTCCAAAACTGATAAGAAAGGGATCACGAAACCAAATGTGAGGAAACAAAAAGCCGTGTATAGCCCAAGGGCAGCTCAGTCTCGGCTAACTGGCCAACACAGTAGATTGCCCTAGGCTGCCAGGCCAGCTGTATCAGCCCCAGAGTCATAGACCCAAGTCCTGGCAGAGAAAAAGGTTTTCTCCAGTTGGGCAACAACAAATGTTTCAAGATTATTTTATGCTCAAATTCCCATGTCTTTGTAACAAAAATGTATGCATACACAGTAGGTCTTGAAACATTTTTAGGGGGTCGAAGAGATACCGTGGAATCAAATTAGTGTCGTAATTTCCAGGTAAAGGAAAATCAGTCCCTAAATTTTGAGACATAAAGTCATTAGGTCAATTCGTAAGGTAGGCCTTGTACAATAAATGGTAGCTTCACTATCCACAGATGGTAGAAAACTAGGAGAGTCATGATTTAATGGAATTCACAAATATAAAGAGGAAAGCAGTATTTTCAGAGGTGAATACTGGGCGAGGAATCCTTGCATCTGTATCTTAAGGGCTGATTTTGCGTTTCGGATCCCTGGTGTTAGGAGACTAGAGTGCCTGGACTGGCGGGCCCAAAGTGAAAGTTTTCTGACTGAGAAAATCCAATGTGTGGTTCACCTATGGTAACAAAAGTATTCAAACTGGCACTGAGCTCTGCATCAGTGAGTCCACAACTCTTTGAGTACCACACACACACACACACACACACACCCCAGAACCACCACCATCCTCATTAGTCATATACCCACAGATCATAATCCTGCCCTTGTACTTTCTAGGAATTAAGTTTTTCTTAACCATGCCTGTAAGATTTTCATCAATGAGGAAAGGAATGTTGTAAAGATAAATCATGAAGACATAATTCTTTGGGGCTTCCCTGATGGTCAGATGGAAAAGAATCTGCCTGCAATGGGGGTTTGGATCCCGGAGAAGGGGATGGCTACCCACTCCAGTATTTTTGCCTGGAGGATTCTATGGATAGAGTAGCCTGGTGGGCTACAGCCCATGGGGTTGTGAAGAACCAGACAGGACTGAGCGAAAAACACTTTACTTTCAGGATTCCGTACAATGTCTGCAACTTCTAACTCCAGACTTTAAAAAGATGCCTAATTCTGGAAGCACCCAGAGCTCCAGAAGAGCCAGACTCATTCATGCTCTTCATCTTCAAAGTAAAGCATGTTCCCTTTAAAAATCCAACAAGAAGTCCCTCTCTTACACCTAAATATAAATACACCACAAAGAAATATGTCCTTGGCAGTGCCCAACGTCAGGAAGGAGAAAGTAAGAAGAAGGAGGAGAGAGATCAATTCGGAGACTATGGTGGGGCACGGGGTTAAGTGGCAAAGTTAGCACTTTCCTGCAATCGTCGAAGAAGGACCAGTCCTGTCGCTTCCCCGGACTTATCTCAGATATGAGTATAAGTTACTGATCTTCCCTGGGAACCTCATTACCGCATCGTATAACTTTTGTCTTCCAGACTCCTCTTCCCGTCCCCCCAACCCCGCCCCCCCGCCCGGTT
>SJXQ01002527.1:140643-167007 GCA_006408695.1 Aepyceros melampus
CCGGACGTTCTCCTGTCGCCCCCGCCTCCCTCGGCAGTCCCCCAGAGCTTGGCTCGCCCCTCCGCCTCTGTCCCAGAACTGCCCTTCAGATCCTCCGCCCCTCCGAGGAGTTCAAGGCTGCCGACCCCTGCCCAGCACCCAGCGGGGAAGGTCCAAACCGGATCGGGGACTAGGCTGGGACTGGCTGCATTTGAGGGCGAGGGTCCGGCAGATTATTGCTGTTAATTTCATCATCTTTGTCGCGATCACGATCATTTTTGCTTGGAATTGACTGACTTGAGGGGAGACATCTGGCCACATTTTGATTTGAACCCTGCCCCTACCACCTCCCTTCTGCTCTGAGCCTCTAGCGCAGAGGCTGTTCCCCGGAGGCACACACGCTCTGAATCCCTGGATCTAACCTGGACACAAGAGCTCGTGGGCCTGCAGGGGCAGATCTCACCGATTCGCCTCTCTTGTGTGTATGAATGAAATAGTCTTCTTTAGCTTCCTAAAGAAGAATCCCCAGGGAGGGAACTGCCAACTCTATTGGACAGGGAAAGTGAAGGTCCTGAGTAAGCGAACACGGAACAACCCTCCAAGCTTCTAGTGGAAGGGAGAAAGAAAGAGATGGGCGGTTGGGTGGGCGGTGTGGGGGCGGCGGAGGAAGGGTTAGGAGGAAAAAGAGGCAGGAAGAAGGAACCAGAAGGCCCGATATCATCATATCATCGCAAGGCTGTGCATTCCTGAGAGGAGGGTACTGGGACCACAGGGGTCCCTGGAGCAAGTTGGGGAGTTGCTCAGTTAGCTGTCTGTGATTTGCTCTTACTTCTAGAAGAGGAGCCCCAAGCATCCTTCCCCTTGAGCTGGGAGCAAATGCCCGTTAGCGGTGGGACTGAGCCCTGATGGGGTAGGCTAGGGAATGCAAGTTGCCAGCACTTCTGCCTCCCTTTTGAATTTGTCCCTGTGTCGGACTTTATTTTTTTGGCTCCAAAATCAATGCAGATGGTGATTGCAGCCATGAAATTAAAAGATGCTTACTCTTGGAAAAAAAGTTATTACCAACCTAGAGAGCATATTCAAAAGCAGAGACATTACTTTGCCAACAAAGGTCCGTTTCGTCAAGGCTATGGTTTTTCCAGTGGTCATGTATGGATGTGAAAGTTGGACTGTGAAGAAAGCTGAGTGTCGAAGAATTGATGCTTTTGAACTGTGGTGTTGGATAAAACTCTTGAGAGTCCCTTGGACTACAAGGAGATCCAACCAGTCCATTCTGAAGGAGATCAGCCCTGGGATTTCTTTGGAAGGAATGATGCTAAAGCTGAAGCTCCAGTACTTTGGCCACCTCATGCAAAGAGTTGACTCATTGGAAGACTCTGATGCTGGGAGGGATTAGGGGCAGGAGGAGACGGGGACGACAGAGGATGAGATGGCTAGATGGCATCACTGACTCGATGGACATGAGTCTGAGTGAACTCCTGGAGTTGGTGATGGACAGGGAGGCCTGGCGTGCTGCAGTTCATGGGGTCGCAACTAGTTGGACATGACTGAGCAACTGAACTGAACTGTTGAGAAACCCCAGCCCTGGAGAAAAAGGGGTGTTGTTGTGGGTTTGCCGATCTGTTGGCCTTTGGCGCTCAGTGTAGGGCTGGTGCTGCGCTTGCCTTGCTTCCACTTAATCTACTCTGAGTTCCCTCTGGTCTCCTTCCAAACTGGCTCAGAGTATCCTGTGCCATCTCTGAGAAGCCATTTCTGCTCCAGATTACAAGGGGAACCAAGTGTGCTTTCATCTTTCCACTTTTACACCAGCAAGTCAGGAAAAGGAGAGGCGAGATCACACATTTTCAGCCAATGACCAGGGTAAAAAGAGAGTACTGGCCATGGTGCCTGCTGCTGCTGCTGCTAAGTTGCTTCAGTCGTCTCTGACTCTGTGCAACCCCATAGATGGCAGCCCACCAGGCTCCCCGTCCCTGGGATTCTCCAGGCAAGAACACTGAAGTGGGTTGCCATTTCCTTCTCCAATGCATGAAAGTGAAAAGTAAAAGTGAAGTTGTTCAGTCGTGTCGACTCTTCGCGACCCTATGGACTGCAGCCTACCAGGCAGGCTCCTCCGTCCATGGGATTTTCCAGGCAAGAGGACTGGAGTGGGGTGCCATTCCTTCTCCGGGCCATGATGCCTACAACTGACCAAAACAATCAGTTGGTTCATTGACACGTCTGTTCAGTTAGTTGCTTTGTGTTGTGAAAAATGCACTACTAGGTTTGTTTTGATTGGTGCCCATGTCTTCATTCACTAGATGGTGTCTGAAATCTTGACATCACCAGGGCAACCCTGAGGCCTAATGATGCCTCCAAAACCAGCGTCAGGACCTGGACTCCAGAAGCCTGAAAACTTGTGGGACTCTACTGCAGGTGTCCAAGGGAGATGAGAGGATTTGACAGATAGGCATATCTGAAACTCCTTTTCTGCAAAGATTTCCCATCCTGAGCAGCTCTATGCATACCCGGTCCTCTCACTGGCCCAGTGCCCAACTCTGCTTGCTCCTCCTTCCCTTAAAGCTCAGACAATGGACCTTGACTGGGGGCGCCCTCTGTGCCTCCACACAACTCTTAGAGACCACATTCTCTCATGACTTTTCTGGAGAGAACCAGTTCTCCCTAGGAGTCTATGGGATAAAAGTCTTCCCCTCTGCAGGGACAGCTCTTTCCAGAGGAATGATGTTTCGTAAAGGCAGAAGTAATGAAAGAACTGGGCTTCCCTGGTGGCTCAGTGGTAAAGAACCTACCTGCAGCACAGGAGATAGGGATTTTGTCACAGGGTCGGGAAGATCCCCTGGAAAAGGAAATGGCAACCCACTTTGGTATCCTTGCCTGGGAAATCCCACGGATAGAGGAACCTGGCAGGCTATGGTCCATGGGGTGGCAAAGGAGTTGGACACGACGTAGTGACTAAACAACAACAGTGGGATGATTAGGAAGCTCCCAGTGTGCAGTGGTCAGTGAAATAATTGAGTTAGAGAAGGCGATTTTATGCAGGGCCCTATGAAGTCTCTGGGTGAGGAAGATCCCCTAGAAGAGGAAATGCAACCACTCCAGTACTCTTGCCTGGGAAATCCCATGGACTGAGGAGCCTGGCAGGCTACAGCCCAGGGGATTGCAAAGAGTTGGATGGCACTGACAGAACTCCTAAAATCCTCAAATCTATTGTCTTTTGCCTGCTAATGAGATGGCTGGTGGTTGGGGCCCTGGAAAGCTTCAGGATGAGGGCTGGTTGAGAGGAACCAGCCATGTGATTACAGAGTTGGAAATTTCAGCCCCGTTCTGGGGAGGAGGGGGGCTGGAGATAATCACCAAAGGCCAGTGATTTAATCAATGAAGCCTACATAGTGAAACCTCCATAGAAGCCCCTACACAACTGAGCTTCTGGGTTGGTGAACATATCTATATGCTGGGCTGATAGACCCAGAGAGGGCACGGACTTTCCAAGGTCTTTCCCCATACCTTGCTCTGTGCATCTCTTCCATTTGCCTGTTCCTGAGCTGTATCACTTATGATAAACCTGTAACATAAGTAAATTTGTAGTCTGCTGTGCAGAAGTTTCAGTGGGAGCAGATAAACAGAGAAATGTAAGCTCAGCCTGGGCTGGTGGTGAAGGTCTAGTATGTTGGTGTATTTGCCCCTGTGGCGTGTTTCAGTTAGAAGCCTGTGTTCTCTGAAAGCAGGAGGAGACAGGGTGGGCTGGAAAGCATGCTGAAGGGTGGAGGCACTCCTGAGTCTCTCCATTGTTTTGTTGAGGAGACCTGTCTGAGGCTTGCGGCGATGCCTGCACGGAACCGCACAAACCAGGTAGCTCAGTCTTCGGCAGCCTGAAACTTTGAGTCAAGTTTGTCCCTAAAAGTGCTTTTCTTGCTGGATATTGCTTCTGGGAAATTATGGTGGGGGCTGACTTGCTGGAGAAGAGTTTTCCATTTATGGAGGACTGTTGATATATATAGTCTGGGTTGTAATTCAGCAAAAATGCCTGGGTTGTGTTTATCCTATCATTCACATAGCCCTCAGTGAATGGGGTGGTTTTGCGCAAACCTGTCTGCAGTCTGCTCAGACTGGTTCATGTATTCCTCCCCTGCCCCTGGCTTTTTGAACAAGTGTCTGCAATATTATTGAATGACTTGGCTTTTCCTTGGCTATGGAAGGGTTGTTTGGAGAAGAAGGTAGCGAGAGAAGGTGACGAGATGAGGGCAAAAGCAATTGCCAATTTCCTCATTCCTGTACCATCAGAGACTGAATCTTAAGTGGAAAGGACTGAAGGAGTTTGGATGGGGAAAGTCAGAGCAAATATCAGTACTGATTTGGTACCTACTCCTGCCAGAGCTTGTTCAATGAACTTCACACAAAGTAACTCCTTAACCCTCAGAGTAACCCTAGGAGATGGACACCAATATCATTCCATTTCTCAGAAGAGGAAAGTGAAATGCTGAACTGATCATACATTTACCCAAAGTCACACAGTTGGCAAGTAGTGGAGTTGGCTTGCCCTCCCTATCTGGAGTTTGTTGATTTACTTTAGCACTTTGGAAGTTGCAACCCTACTGAAAAACCTAGGCTGGACTTTATGCATGGATGTCCACTATCCAGGTGCCTGCAGAGGGCCAGGGCCTGGCTCCTTTGACCTGACTTGACTGGAGCCTGAAGGCAAGAAGACGAAGGTTAGATGACATCCACTGACCCCCACTCTTGCCAGTCCCCACATCTACTCTGGGTTGTAGACTGTGCATGGCTGGTTTTGGGGTGGAACCTGCCCAGATCCCTTATGGACAGCCTCTGCTCCAACTGATGAGAATGGCTAGCACAGGCTGAAATGCTGTGGTGGGGAGAAGAGTGGGAGTGTTGCTTCTACCATCATTGTTAATTAATAAATAAACTGCCAAACATCTGAGTGTCAGGGTCCACATCTAGGAAAGGGCACACTGTACCCCACATAATGGGTACAATGCTAAGTATCTGGGCATTTAAATGGATCATAGAATTTCTACAACTTTTCATTAAAAAAATAAAAAGCTTTTCCTTCTGTATTCATTGAATTGAAACCATGCACAAGCTCTTCTTCCTGATTAAAAAAAAAATTTTTTTTTTACGTGCACAGTTCTTGTTTTTTCCAACCATCTTTTCCATCAAAATCAGTAGCTCTTTTTTTGGGTGATATACTGATTTTAATTCATTTTATTTTTTAATTTATTTTTTTAATTGGAGGATAATTGCTTTACAGTGTTGTGTCTGTTTCTGCCATACAACAAAGTGAATCAGTCATAACTATATATGTATATATCCCCTTCCTCGTGAGCCTCCCTCCCCCCATCACAACTCCTACAGAACACCTGCTGAACACTGGCAGAAGACCTCAGACTTCCAAACATGTTTTTAAAAGCTTAGATTAGAAAATAAAATAAACTCAAGTCAATAGTATAAGCTCTCACCTCAGGAAATAGAAAAAAGAAGGCAAAGCAAATCTAAAGCAAGCAGAAAGAAGGAAGCAAGAAAGATAAGAGCAGAAATTAATTAAATGAAAACAGAAAAATAATCAATGAAATAAATGGTGGTTGTTTTGAAGGTCAATAAACAGACAAACCTCTAACAGGGTTGACAAAAAATATGGAAAGACAGACATTAGCAGTATTAGGAATGAAACAGGTAATGACTACACTCCCTGTAGACATCAGAAACATAAAAAAGGAAAACTAGAAACAGTTCTACACACATACATTTGACAACTTAGATGGAAAGAACCAATTCTTTGAAAAGCACAATCTACCACAACTCTCCCAGTATGAAATAAAACATTTCAAATTTGGATTGCCCTATAGCCAACAAAAAAAAGGAATTCATAATTTTCAAATTCTCAAAAAATAAATCTTCAGGCCATACAGTTTTGCTGAAAATTCTACCAAAGTGTGAAAAGAAGAATTAACAAATGCCAATTTTGCACAATTTTTTCAGAAAATAAAAGTGAGAACATCAACTCATTTTGTAAAGCAAGTATTATCCTGAAAGCAAAAGCAAACAAAAAAAGTACAAAAAAAGACTACAGGCCAATATTCATCAATATAGCCACATAGATTCTTAAGAAAATGTTAACAAATAGAATTCAGTAATATAAAAATCATTAACATAAGCAAGCTGGGTTTATTCTAAGGATGAAATGCTGGTTTAATATCCACAGATCAAGCAATATAATCCATAATACTTTCAAGCTAAAGAAGAAAAATCATACGATCCTATCAGTTGATGCAGAAAAATCATTTGACAAAATTCAACATTATTTATGATAAAACTGTCAGATAACTAGGAATAGAGTGAGCCTTCCTCAGCGTGGTAAAGAAAATCTGCAAAATCCCTACTGCCAACGTTATACGTGATGGTGAAAGATTTGTATGTTTTCCTCTAAGATCAGGCACAAGACAAGGACACTGAGACCACTTCTCTTCAGCATGATACAGTAAGTCCTAGACAGCAAAACAGAAAAAAGAAAGGAATAAAAGGTATCCAGGTGAGAAAGAAAGAAAGAAAACTGCCCCCATTTGCAGATGGCACGAGGGTCTTCATAAAAATCCTAAGGAATCTACAGAAGACAAACAAGAAAAAAACAAATATAAAAACACCTGGAACTAAGAAACATGTTTTCAGGCTATAAGATCAATCAATGTGCAAACATTAATTGCATTTCTACATACTGGCAATAAATATATGAAAACTGAAATTTAAAATATAATATGACTTATAATCACTAAGCAAAAATAAATTCTGAGGTGTAAATCTAACAAAATGTGCACAGGTATGCTAAGAACTACAGAGTGCTGAAGAGAGAAGTCAAAGATAGAAGTAAATGGAGAAAAATACTATGTTCATAAAATGGAGAACTTAAAGGAGTCAATTCTCCAAAACTGATATAAGGTTTAACATAATTCCTAAAAACTTCCAGAGAAAGGGAAGATAAACCAGGCCACATGCCAGAAAATGGTCATCATAACAAGTACCAGATTTCTCAACAGTAGCTTTGACAGACAGTGGAGCCTGGACTCCTACACTCAGCCAAATTATCAGCCAAGTCTGAAGGTATTATAAAGATATTTTCAGACAAAGCAAGGATTGAACCAATTCTCCTTCTATGTCACTTTCTTGGAAGTTACTTGAGGATGAGTTTCAGCAAAATGAGAGTAAACTAAGAAAGAGAACAGCATGCAGCTTGAACATAAGAAACCTAAGCTAGAAAGAGAAAGCAGATCTCATGATGCCTGAGAAGGAGTTTCTGGATGATGGCTGTACAGGAAATTCATCCGTGATTGTCTCTACCCTTCTCCCCGCTGCTGTCATACAAATGGACAGTTTAAAAGGGTCAGACCTGGAGAGTAGTCTTCCTTCAGTTTTCTTTGTGGCTATTTCGACTTTGTCTTTAATGCCTCTGTTTATGAACCACACTAAACATTGCTGTCCCTGGGAAATGGGAAAATCTTGCAATTAGCTAAGATAGGAGCATTTGGGATAAACAGAGGTTTACTGGGAAAGCGTGACCAGATAAAGGAAGAGAGAAAAGACATTGCTGTATTTTTGGTAGAAGGAGGAGGCTGACTACTAAAGAAATGTTTTAGAATGAACCACGTGAAATTACCACACTTGACCACTTGTAACCACTGATATGGTAATTTTATACAGTGCACGCTAAAAGAATAATGCTAAGAAACACAGAGGTGTTCTCTGTAAGTGCTCTCAGACTTCTATAAACCGAGTATACAAACACACCCTGTCCTCCTTCAACGACTCTCTTGCTCCCTTCTGTATTCCAAACAACAGGGAAGAAATAAAGTAATCTCTCTAGTCCCTCAGTGCAGAAATCTATGAAGTCCCTTGCTTCAGGGCTGCAATCTCTTAACTAGCAAAGTTAACCAAAGGACCCCAGACTCATAGTTCTTTGGGCTGTAGGATCTTGCAAAGTCAGATAAAAGCAGAAACAAATGATAAACCAGAAATAAATCCTGCCTGTAAGGCTGACCTGCTGCCTGAAGCCTCCAAGTAATTGAGAGTCCCCAACAATCATCTAAAAACAGATTCCATTACACTGGAAGGAACTGACTTTGATTTATAAAGAGTGGAGTAAATTCCATTCAATAAAAGTCACAGGGAATGTTCCAGGACTACATTGGCTTAATGCTCACACAGGCATTTAAAGATAAATAAAGAGGACAAAAAGGCGGTGGGGGTGTGGGGGACAACCTTTGGAGCATTCTGCTTTTAAACGCAGAGCCTCGGGGAAAGCTAGTGGAGAGCGGTGGGTAAACCCAGGAGAAACAAAGGCCCCCACAGGGGACTGTGTGGTTATATAGAGAGGCAATGAGTCAGAGGCAATGAGCCACTTGAGAACCCAAAGGAGGCAGCATGGAAATGGCCAGAAGCCCTGGCTCTGAGCACTTCTCCAGGTACCCAGAGAGCACGCAGCGCCATGGCCTTCCTTCAGATTCCCCAGTCACTGCGGGATCCCAGGACTTGCTGAGTTTTCAGTTCCATGCACTCCATTGCCAGAGAAGGCAATGGCACCCCACTCCAGTACTCTTGCCTGGAAAATTCCATGATGGCAGAGCCTGGTAGAGGGCAGTCCATGGGGTCGCAAAGAGTCGGACATGACTGAGTAACTTCACTTTCACGCATTGGAGAAGGCCATGGCAACCCACTACAGTGTTCTTGCCTGGAGAATCCCAGGGATGGTGGAGCCTGGTGGGCTGCCGTCTATGGGGTCGCACAGAGTCAGACACGACTGAAGCGACTTAGCAGCAGCAGGAGCAGCACTCCATTGCACTGTCCAGAAAGGCACCTCAGAAAAAACAAAACAAAACACAAAATCCAGTCCACACTGAGACCACCAGCAGGTCCATGGAATATCTACATAGGGTCTTTCTGTCCCCTTCCCATTCTTCCTAACAGAGAGGTATTCAGTTCTTTCCCACTGAGGGTCTTCATCCTAATTCTTGTACGTATCATGAGAACATACCCTTCAGTTTTCCCACTGGAACAAGGACATCATGTGTTAAATCTTTCACAAGAAAATATAAGGACTTTCTGATTTTTCACTTATTTAAAATTTTAACTTTTTGAAAGTGAAAGTGTTAGTCTCTCAATAGTGTCTGACCCTTTGCAACCCCATGGACCGTAGCCCACCATGCTCCTCTGTCCTGGAATTCTCCATGCAAGAATACTGGAGTGGGTAGCTATTTCCTTCTCCAGGGCATCTTCCTGACCCACGGATCGACCCCAGGTCTCTTGCTTTGCAGGCAGATTCTTTACTGTCTGAGCCACCAAGAAAGTAAAAATGTTAACTTTTTATTCTAAAATAATTATAGATGCATAGGATTCTACAAGTTACCCTGCCATGGAGAGTGTGTGTATGTGGTTCTGTGCCATTTAATCACTTGTGTAGGTTCTTCTAACTATCTCCTGGCTGTGCCCTGAGAGCGGGTGGGATGGGGACATGGGCTCCCAGTTGGATTCTCTTGTTTCTCCAGACGAAGGCTTCCTGAGGTTCTCCTTGTCAGCATCCCTCCCTGCTAGCCTTCCTAAGGCAGTCCCCTCCCCTTCATCCAGGTGTTCTCTTTCCAAATTTCCATGAGTGTCTCTTTCCCCGATGTCCCTATTCCCTTTCTCTTTATCCCTTGTGCATTTATTGCAATTCTGGTGGGGTTTCAGGAAGGAGAGAAGGTTAAGTGTTTGGTTAATGTAATACGGGCTTCCCAGGTGACACTAGTGGTAAAGAACCTACCTGCCAATGCAGGAAATCTAAGAGACACAGGTTCGATCCCTGGGTGGGAAAGATCCCCAGGAGAAGGGCAAGGCAACCCATGCCAGTATTCTTGCCTGGAAAATCCCATGGGCAGAGGAGCCTGGAGGGTTACAGTCCATAGGTTTGCAAAGAGTCACACTACTGAAGTGACTTGGCATGCATGGGATATCTATGTAATATATAGATATATAGTAACAATGTAATATATTCAGTCAGACAGCCAAAGACAGGTTTTTAAACATTCTCATTCTAAACAATGCTAACAACAACAAAACAAGTTCCTCCTTTGATGATGTCCTCTTCCCCACAGCTATCATCTTCCGTCTCCTTCCTAGAAAGTTGCTATTTTCTCCCTTTCTGCTTCTCTCTTCAGTTAACTCCCATTTAGCTTGTATCTGTCACTCCAACCGTAATATCTTTGCTAAGGTCACAAGGATCCAAATGCTGCTAAGCCCAGTATGCTTTTCCTACACTGTGGTCCCTCAGCAGACTGTCATGTTGACACACCTTTCTTTCCTTGGCCGTCTATTTATCCTCCTCTCTGATGATCCCTTACTCTCCGTTGTGGGTAACTCTGGCTTCACTCAAGGTTATCGTTTGACTTACCTCAGGGCTGGATCTAGGCCCTCTCATCTTTACTTTCCACAGTGGTCATGCAGAAACACAGCTGAACTCACCCTAATTTTCCTTTCCCACTGCCACCTAAAGGATCTTTTCAAAATGCCCAGTGATGGCCTGTCTCCTCACCTCTAGCCCCCGTCCCAGCTGCTAGGAGCTCCTAGTGCTGTCCCTGTCATTTCACGGCCTGATGTCCTGCGTGTCCTTTCTCCAGCCCACCTCCTGCCTTGTGCCTCTTCCTTGCCGCACTGCTTCCCACCTTAGGGCCTTTTGCACATGTTGCTCTCACACCCTCCTCATCTCAGTAGATCCTAGTCAAACTCTGGCTTTCAGATGAAGAGGCTCTTCCTGCAGGAAGTCCTGCTTGATGCATCTAATTGTCTCTCTGTTCCCTGCTGGCCACTAAAGAGATAAATGCTCCTCTACTTCTTCCTCCCCTCACCTTTCGTCTGTATTCCACATCTGCCTCCAGACCCTAAACTCTATTATCAGGAGAGCTGAGGTCTCTATTGTCTCTGGAAAGCAACACTTTGCAGAGGGTTTTGCATCATTTCAGCCAGTCTCAATGTAGAGTGGCGGGCATTCTGTTTTCCCATGTAGTAGAAACACAATTTACATTTACTCTGCTGGCTTGTTAAGAAGTATGCATAGTTCCTCATCCTTTTTTAACGTGAAGTGAAATTTTTATGTTTTGAATTCATGTAATTAAAATATGCATGTAACATAGGTTGACTTTGCAGGATGTGGGGAGTATTTTTGTTCTCACACTGACATGACATGCCACAGCCGCCCTATGCTGGGGCCTGGCTCGCTGCAACCCCAGAAGCACCTGGGGATCCTGACCCCCTCCAGCCAGGTGGCTGCTTACCTGGGGGTAAAACCCCCGAGGTGGCCAGGTGTGCAGAGGAGGTTTCATTTAATTTATGGCCATCCAGGGTCAAAGGGTTTTCATTCACTAAATTAAAATGTTTGACAGTCGATTGCTTAATATAAGTGGGCAGGAGGGAAATCTACACTTGGGACCAGGGCTGGGGAAAACAGACTGCCCCTTTGGACGTATTCCAAACCCAGAGACTAGAGAAATGTTGGCTCAGCAACTCTGTGGTCTAGAGCCCTGTGTGACTCTGGAAAAAGTGTGGAGTGTACGTGTGTATACGTGAGTGTCTGCCCGTACATACGTGTGTGTCTGCATGTGTGTACGTGTGCATCTGGGCACTTGCAGAGCAGAGATCTCAGGCCCAGATAGCACGTCTCCTCAGGCTGACTCTGGCGTAGCCATCCTGCTGTTTCACTAGCTCCTTGCTCAGCAGTTGTCCAGCAGGGCTGGTGGCTCTGACAATGACTTCTGAATTTCATGTCAATTACCACTTTGGTGTGTAGTATTCTTACTCTGTTTTCTGTTGACTACATTGAGAGACAATTTAAGATGAAATTATTCTTATTTCTCTGTTATTTTCTTCCCCACACTCAACCTTATTTGATTTGGATTACAATGAGGCAAGGTGAACCTGTGGTCACCTTGAATTTTAAATATTCCTGCTGGTCCTTATAGCACGTTCAGCTGAACGTGCAGGATAGTAACCATGCTATGAGTTTCCACCCAGTTGAAGATTAGATCCACTCATTACTGAATAAGTGACTATTTGCACTCATGTTGCCTTGAATTGACTCTTCTAAAGGTAGTGCACCAGCTGCATTCACTGGGCAATCTTGGTCTTGCCACATGGAGTGTAAGTTCCGAGGCCTTAAAAAGAAATAGAAAACAGGGTTTGGAGAGCTAAATGCTTTCCTCTTTCCTGCGTTCTCTCCTTCCTTCTCATCTTTCATCATTTTTTTTTAATCTGCAACTAACAGGGCTTGTCAGGTGGCTCAGATGATAAGGAATCTCTCTGCAATGGAGGAGACCAAGGTTCGATCCCTGGGTTGAGAAGATCCCCTGGAGAAGGGAATGGCTACCCAAACAACTAACACTTGTGAAGCCAGATCCAGAGGAGACATTGAATCCTGTCCTTAAACCCCCTCTAAACCAGTAGAGTGGGAAAGACCAGAAAGTGGAGGCGATGATAGGGCTGCTTTTAAGGAGGGAGGGGGTCCCAGCCCAATCTACGGAGGTGGGTAAGGCTTGCTGCAGGAGCGGCTTGCCCTCCATCTTACATCTTACAGATTCAAAACATGCAGGGTCCAGCAGCGAAGGGCTGGGTGGCAGGTGCCAAACCTGGAGAGCGTGTGCCTCCTGGGCCTTGCATCATGTTAGATGTGACTTAAGATCTGTGTGTATTGGGGTGGGAGTGGGAAGTCATGGCAAGTAAGGCCATGGGAAGGGTCTGACCTCTCAGTCATCACACCAAGAATTTCCAACTATCTTTTCAGACTAAGGGCCTTTGCTGGCTTTGAAGCAATGGTGTCCTGATCCAATAGACCTGTGAAGACACACATCAGCCTCACTTTCTACCTTCACACCTTGGTGTGCACACAGTGAGGAAGTCCTCCCTGTGCAGCCTTGAAGGAGAGGGAAGGCAGAATCCTGGGGAGGCCTGGCTGGGCAGACTGCTGGGGGCTGCAAGAGCCTTCATGCTCTGAATCACTAGAGACTAGAGTTCCAGGGCAGGCAAGAGCTTGGTGGGTACGGACAATACTGTCATCACTTACTGAGAATATCTTAGGTGACATGTGCTCCTGGTTGGTTGCTCTGTGAATATATATGTTATTTGTTAACATCCAGGGCACTGCAAACCTGTCAATCCTAGAGGAAATCAAGGCTGAATATTCATTGGAAGAACTGATGCTGAAACTGAAGCTCCAATACTTTGGCCACCTGATGTGAAAAGCCAACTCATTGGAAAAGACTCTGATCCTGGGAAAGATTAAGGCAGGAGGAGAGGGGGCAAACAGAGGATGAGATAGTGGAATGACATCACTGACTCCACGGACATGAGTTTGAGCAAGCTCCTGGAGATGGTGAAGGACAGGGAAGCCTGGTGTGCTGCAGTCTATGTGGTCAGAAAGAGTCAGACATGGCTTAGCACCTGAGCATTGAGGGCACTTTGAGGTGAGTTCTTGCTTGCTGGTGTAAGCAATTGGACAGAAGAAAATCTTGTTAAAGAGCCCACTCTCTTTGTGCAAGCATGATGTTGGGTTTGGTGTTGCCCAGGAGCTCATCAGAAATGCAGGTCCTGAGACCCACTGTTCCTCCTGCACCAGAACATGCATTTTAACAGACCTGCAGGCATTTTCTGAGGCACTGAGGTGGGGGGAACTCTGAGCAACAGCAGCAATTCCCTGCATCAGAGGAGCCTGGCCGACTAAAGTCCATGGGCTTGCCAACAGTTGGATGTGACCGAGTCACACACACACACACACACACACACACACTGCACATTAGCATCACCGGATATCTCACACTCCCCGAATCCAGCCACATGCCAGGCCAGCAGAACCAGCTGCTGGTGTGCAGCTGGTGCCCTGCACAGCCAGGGCTGAGGCGCTGCTCCACCTGCTGGATCTGGCTCACCTGAGCCCGCAGCTCAGTCTCCCCAATGCAGAGCTGATCCTTGGTCCTTGCCTGGCTTGGTCTGAGTCTGGGACCTTCCAGTCAGGCGTCTACAGTTCTATATTCCTGGTGTTCTCACTGTCTCTCCCAGGGCTCCCCTCACTCTCCTGCACATCCTCCATGGCTCCCTTCCTACAGGACTGCTGCATTCATCTCCCACATGTCTTTACCCTTCTTCTCCCAGGTAGGAGTTCATTGTCCACTATCATCGCTCCTCGGTCAAGTCCCCAACAACTTCCACACTTCCCACCACCAATCAAGTCCCTGCCGAAACTTTATTTAATCAAACTTGAATCTGAATCACAGCAAGATGACAAGGAGAGCTGAAGGCAAACATGTAAATGGTGTTTGAAAATTGTCTTTTACTCTAAGAAATAAAGTGTAAGCAGTAGATGGAAAGACAGGCTTTGAGAGTGACCACAGGGCAAAGACTTGGTGGTCGTTAACAATGCAGTGGGAAGAGAGGAGCTGTGGCTTTGGGCATACCTGGCATTTCAGTTGGGGGTGACTGGGTGTGCCATCAGGGAGATGGGGTGCCCAATAGCCTGCCATACCCTGTGCTCCTGTGACATGCAGGCAAGTTACTTGTATAGCTACTTCTTTAATTAAATATCCAAGGAAGTTTTCACTCTAATAATAGCTCCAAAATGGTAGCTGGTGGCAAGAAGCCCATGGACAATGATAAAGCCCCCATACAGGTTTCTGAGCAACTGAGGACCTTGGGATCCAGACAGGGCAAAGGGCGAGCATGGAGCACTGCAGAGTGTGGCAGGAGTGCGGACCGGGGTGATGGGCAGAGGTCAGCTTACTGTGGGATGTGGGCTGGGTGCCTAGAACAGGGCTGTGAGTGCCTCAAGAGCCCCCATAAGCCTGGCAGCAATGTGATGAGCCAGAACTCAGATGGCCTCACTGGGGTAAAAACTGGCTCTGAGGTGGCATATAGGCAAGTACATCCCAGGGAACTGTAGGTCCCAAGTTAAGGGGAAGGGCTTAGCCAGGTGACAGGTGGAGAAGCCCACCACAGATCAGGCTCAGGTGTGCAGAATCTGGTGACAGGACCCTGGTGGCTCCCAGGAAGGGGCAGGGGATCTCCAGATCCTCATCAATGGCCCCACCTTGGGGCAGAGAAAAGGAGACTGTCTCCCTCCTCAGGTTCAACTGGCTTCCAGGAACTGAGATCAAAATGGCCTGAGTCAGGGCAGGATGTGGCCAGCTGTGGTGAGCAGGGTGTGTGGGAGCCAAGGCTGCTGCCTCCTGCAGCTGTCAGTCTTGCAGTGGCTCACAGAGCCATCAGGAGTTTCCGAAACAGGCCCGTGGGAGGGAGGTGGGTGAACCCCTAGGCTGGTGATCTGGGGAAATCATTCTTCATAATAATGATTTTTGCTTTTGTTTTTGTTACTTTGGTTTGGCCTCTTTTATTTGACATGCTGCTTTGAGATTCGTTTTATGTTCCACACATCAGTAGTTTGTCCCTTTAAAAAAAATTAAACTATAGTTGTGTTGGTTTCAGGTGTCCAGCAAAGTGCTTCAGTTATGGATGCATCTTTTTTCAGATGTTTTCCATTAAACATAATGATGATTTGAAAATGGATTCTTTTACTGACCATGACTTTTTTTCTTTCTTGTCTCCCTTCTTCCCCTCCTTCCTGCCTTTCTTCCCCTCTCCCATTATATCAGTTTCAGGCACACAGAATTATATTATGCCAACTGTATACACTATAGGGTTGTCATAGCCACAAGTCTAGTTGCCATCCATCACCATAAGGTGGACCCCCTTCAACAGTTTCACCCTCCCCTCAACCACCTTCCCCTCTGATCACCACTAATCTTTTCTCTGTACCTAGAAGTTTGTTTTGTTTAATTTTGTTTGTTTGGTTTTTTTTAATAGCTTTTTTTATGTGAATGATATCTTTCTCCATTTGATTTATTTCACTTAGCATAATACCCTCTAGATCAATCCATGTTGTTGGAAATGACAAAATTTCATTTCATATTTTATGGCTGAGTAGTACTACACACACACACACACACACACACACACACAGAGGCTTTCCAAGTGACTCGATGATAAAGAATATACCTGCCAATGCAGGAGATGTGGGTTCGATCCCTAGGTCGGATCCCTAGGAGAAAATGGCAACCCACCCTCTAGTCTTGCCTGGAAAATCCCACAGGCAGAGGAGCCTGACAGGCTCCAGTCCAAGGGGTCAGAAAGAGCTGGACGTGACCGAGTGCCTGGGCATGCAGCATGCGCCCATGCATGTGCCACGTCCTTTATCAGACCATCCATTGATGAGTACTTGGGGTGCTTCCATGTTTCCATCTCTAGTCAGTTGTAAATAATGATGCAATTGAACACAGATATCTTTTGAAATTAGTGTTTCCTGTTTTTTGGATAAATACCCAATAGTGGAATAGCTGGATAATATGGTAGTTGCAGTCTTAAATTTGAGGAACCTCCGTTCTGTTCTTCATAGTGGCTGTATTGATTTATATTCCCACCACCTGTGTGCAAGAGTCCCTTTTTCTCCACATCCTCTTAAACATTTGTGGTTTCTTGTCTTTTCCATAATAGTCATTTTAACAGGTATGAGGTAGTGTCTCACTGTGTTTTGATTTGCATTTCTCCAATAATTGGTGATGTTGAAAATCTTCTCATGTGCCTGCTGGCCATCTGTATGTGTTCTTTGGAAAAATGCCTGTTCAAACACTTCCTTTTTAAGTGGGTTGTTTCTTTTTGTTGTTGAGTAGTATGACGTTTATAAATATATTTTAGATATCAGACATATGATTTGCAAGTATCTTATCAGATACATGATTTGCAAGCATCTTCTCCCATTAGAGGGGTTGCCTTTTCAGTTTGATGACTATTTCCTTTACTGAGCAGAAGTTCTGTAGTTTGATATAGTCCAGTTTGCTTATTTTTGCTTTTGTTTCCCTTGCCTTTGGAATCAGACCACACACAAAAAATCTCTAGTCAGTTGTAAATAATGATGCAATTGAACACAGATATCTTTTGAAATTAGTGTTTTCCTGTTTTTTGGATAAATACCCAATAGTGGAATAGCTGGATAATATGGTAGTTGCAGTCTTAAATTTGAGGAACCTCCGTTCTGTTCTTCATAGTGGCTGTATTGATTTATATTCCCACCACCTGTGTGCAAGAGTCCCTTTTTCTCCACATCCTCTTAAACATTTGTGGTTTCTTGTCTTTTCCATAATAGTCATTTTAACAGGTATGAGGTAGTGTCTCACTGTGTTTTGATTTGCATTTCTCCAATAATTGGTGATGTTGAAAATCTTCTCATGTGCCTGCTGGCCATCTGTATGTGTTCTTTGGAAAAATGCCTGTTCAAACACTTCCTTTTTAAGTGGGTTGTTTCTTTTTGTTGTTGAGTAGTATGACGTTTATAAATATATTTTAGATATCAGACATATGATTTGCAAGTATCTTATCAGATACATGATTTGCAAGCATCTTCTCCCATTAGAGGGGTTGCCTTTTCAGTTTGATGACTATTTCCTTTACTGAGCAGAAGTTCTGTAGTTTGATATAGTCCAGTTTGCTTATTTTTGCTTTTGTTTCCCTTGCCTTTGGAATCAGACCACACACAAAAAAGTCACTAAGACCAATGACAGTGAAATTACAGCCTATGTTTTCTTTTAGGAATTTTATGTTTTCAGGTCTAACGTTGTAAGATAGCGATCTAGTTATTTATTTATTTATTTATTTATTGCATGTGACTGTCCAGTTTTCTCAACATGGTTTATTGAAGAATGGTGTTGAGAATCCTTTTTTCATTGTATGTTCTTTCCTTTGCCATAATTTTTCCATATATGTGTGAGTTTATTTATAGGCTCTCAATTTGTTCTGCTATGCTATATGGTGTTTTTTTGTTTTTTTTTTTTGCCAGTATCATACTGTTCTGGAGGAGGAATGGCAACCCCCTCCAGTATTCTTGTCTGGAAAATTCCATGGACAGAGGGGCCTGCAGGCTACAGTCCATGGGGTCACAAAAGAGTTGACATGACTGTGACTGACACATCACACTGTTCAGATTACCAAAGCTGCTCTATGTACTGCTGATATATGTCAGCATACTCTGAAATCAGGATGTTTGATACCTCCAACTCTGTTCTTTCTTAAAATTATCTTGGATATTTATGATCTTTTGTGGGTCCATAAAATTTTTAGAGTATTTGTTCTAGTTTTGTGAAATATGCCATTGGGATTTTGATAAGGATTGCATTGAATCTTCAGATCATTGTAGGTATTTTGGACATTTAAACAATATTAATACTTCTAATCCATGAACATGGGATGTCTTTCCATTTATTTGTGTCTTCTTCGATTTCTTTCATAAGTGTCTTAGTTTTCAGTTGTATAGGCTTTTCACCTTCTTGGTTAAATTTGTTCCCAAGTAATTTATTCTTTTTGATGCTATTGTAAATGGGATTTTTAAAATTTCTTTTTCTGATGATTTGTTATTAGTCTGTAGAAATGCCACACATTTCTGTTTATTGATTTTATATCTTGAAATTTTACTGAATTCATTTAACTTTTTTGATGGAATCTTTAGAGTTTTCTATATATTACATCTAAAAATAATGACATTTTATTTCTTCCTTTTAAGTTTGGTTGCTTTTTATTTCTTTTTCTTGTTTAATGCTGTGGGTAGGACTACCAATACTGTGTTGATTAAAAATGGCCAGAGTGGGCATCCTTGTCTCATTTCTGATGTTACAGGGAAAGTGTTTAGCTTTTCACCACTAATGATAGCTGCAAGTTTGTCATACAGGGCCTTTATTATGTTGAAGTATGTTCCCTCTATATCCAGTTTGTTGAGACTGTTTATTATGAATGGATGTTAATTTTGTCAAATACTTTTTGCATCTATTGAAATAGTCATATGATTTTATTGTTCATTTTGTTAATAATGTATTAATCATTAATGTGTCATATTGATGGATTTGTTGATGTTGAACATCCTTGTGTCCCTGGAATAAATCCCACTGAATATGGTGTATGACCTTTTTAATGTATTTGCTTTTTAAAATATAAATTTATTTATTTTAATTGGAGGTTAATTACTTTACAATATTGTATTGGTTTGTTGAATTTGGCTTGCTATCATTTTGTTGAAGATTTTTGCATCTGTGTTTATTAAGGACCAGTTCAGTTCAGTTCAGTCGCTCAGGTGTATCCGACTCTTTGTGACCCCAAGAATCGCAGCACACCAGGCCTCCCTGTCTATCACCAACTCCTGGAGTTCACCTAAACTCATGTGCATCGAGTTGGTGATGCCATCCAGCCATCTCATCCTCTGTCGTCCCCTTCTCCTCCTGCCCTCAAACCCTCCCAGCATCAGGGTCTTTTCCAATGAGTCAACTCTTTGCATGAGGTGGCCAAAGTACTGGAGTTTCAGCCTAAGCATCAGTCCTTCCAATGAACCCCCAGGACTGATCTCCTTTAGGATGGACTGGTTGGATCTCCTTGCCGTCCAAGGGACTCTCAAGAGTCTTCTCCAACACCAGAGTTCAAAAGCATCAATTCTTTGATGCTCAGCTTTCTCCACAGCCCAACTCTCACATTCATACATGACCACTGGAAAAACCATAGCCTTGACTAGATGGACCTTTGTTGGCAAAGTAATATCTCTGCTTTTTAGTATGCTGATTAGGTTGGTCATAACTTTCCTTCCACGGAGTAATAGTCTTTTAATTTTATGCCTACAATCACCATCTGCAGTGATTTTGGAGCCCAAAAATTTAAGGATATTGGGCTGTAATTTTATTTATTTTTTTTTTTTTGGTGTCCTTGTCTGATTTTGGTATAGGGCTGAAAGTGAAAATCACTCAGTCGTGTTCAACTCTTTGTGACCTCTGGACTATACAGTCCCTGGAATTCTCCAGGCCAGAATACTAGAGTGGGTAGCCTTTCCCTTCTTCAGGGGATCTTCCTAACCCGGGGATTGAATCCAGGTCTCCCGCATTGTGGGTGGATTCTTTACCAGCTGAGTCACAAGGGAAGCCCAGAGAGGGTAATGCTGGCTTTATAAAATGTGTTTGGAAGGTTTCCCTTCCCTTCACATTTTTATAAGAATTTGAGAAGGGTAAGTAGTATCTTCTTTGAATATTTTGTAGAATTCACACGTGAAACCAACTAGTCCTGGGCTTTCAGTTGTTGGGAGATTTTGATTACTTTTGCAATTTCCTTACTAGTAATCTGTCTACTCAGATTTTCTACTCCTCCAAGACTCAGTCTTGGAAGATTATATGTTTCTAGGAATTTATCCATTTCTTCTAGGTTGGCTAAATTGTTGATGTATAAGTAATTGTAGCAGTCTTTTATGAAATGTACTTCTATGTATTAGTTTAAATTTCTTTCATCTTTGATTTTATTTATTTAAATTCTCTTATTTTCCTGTTGAGTCCAGCTAAAGGTGTGTTGATTTTGTCTTTTGTTACAACTGGCTATTAGTTTGATTGATCTTTTCTATTTCCTTGTAGCTTCTATTTCATCAATTTCTGCTCTGATCTTTGTTATTTTCCTCCTTCTACTAATTTTGGGCTTCATTTTTTAAAAAAAAATTTCTTTAGAAATAAGGTTAGATTTTTCGTTTGCAATTTTTCTTGAAGTAGATTGCTATGAACTTATCTTTTAGCGTATGTGGGAGTTTTTTGTTGCTAGTATGTTTTGATTTTTCCTTTAATTTCTTCAATGACTCCTTGGTTTTCAGTAGCATGTTATTTAATCTTCATGTTTATGTGGCTTTGAGTTTCTTCCCACTTGTGATTGATTTCTACATTAAAACCATTGCAGTTGGAGAAGGTGCTTGATACAATTTCAATCTTGAATCTATTGGCTCTTTTCTTGTGACCCAATATGTCACATATCCTAGAGAATGTTTCATATGCATTTGAGAAGAATGTGTATTCTGCTGCTTTTGGATGGAATGTTCTATCTATAAATGCAAAGTTTATTGATCTAATATGTTGTCTAAGTCTGATGTTTCCTTATTGATTTTCTGTTTGGATGATCTATCTATTGATTTACTTTAATCACTCAGTTGTGTCCAACTCTCAAAGGTTAAAGCGTCCGCCTCCAATAAGGGAGACCCGGGATCGATCCCTGGGTCGGGAAGATCCCCTGGGGAAGGAAATGGCAATCCACTCCAGTATTCTTGCCTGGAGAATCCCATGGACAGAGAAGCCTAGTACGTTACAGTCCACGGGGTCGCAAAGAGTCGGACACGACTGAGCGACTTCACCTTCACCTTCACCTTGTGTCCAACTCTTTGCAACCCATGGATTGTAGCCTGTCCATGGAATTCTCCAGGCAAGAATACTGAAGTGGATTGCCATTCCCTTCTAGAGGAGATCTTTTTTGACTCAGGAATCAAACCCATATCTCCTGCATTACAGGCAGATTCTTTACCGTCTGAGTTTCATGGAAAGCCCATTCAATGATTTAAGTGGGGATGTTTATTACTATTAGTACTTTTACTCTTGCACTATTATTTTGTTTACTTTATTATTTTATTCTATTTTTCTGCTTTTTTTTGGTTTACAATTTTCCCTTTAAAATGTTAACATTTGCTTTATATATCTTGGTGCCCCTCTGTTGGTGCATATACACTTATAAATTATAGAAGTGTATCTTCTTACAGGATCAATCCCTTTATCATTGTGCAATATTTTGCTTTGTCTTTTTATTACACTCTTTGTTTTAAAGTTTATTTTGTCTGGTATGAATATATAGCTGCTCCAGATATCATTTCCATTTGTATGGAGTATCTTTTTCCATCTTTTCATTCTTTATGTACTTTCTCTGAAGTGGGTTGTAGGCAGCATATAGATGTGTCTTGTTTTGTTATCCATTCAGTTGCTCTATGTTTTGATTGGTGAATCTAGCGTTTTACATTTAATTATTGTATGTACATGCTTATTGACAATTTGTTAATTGTTTTGTGGCTGTTTATGTAGTTTATCTCTGTAACTTTCTTCTTCTCTTTCGCTCTTACCTCATGTATTGGTGGTTTTCTTTAGTGTTACACTCTTTTCTCATTTTCTTTTATTTCTATAAGCTCTTTTCTGTGTGGTTTCTATGAAGTTCACATATAACATCCTATGTAAATAGTAGCCTGTTTTAATTGGTAGCAACATTTGAAAACTTTATCCTTTTACTCTACCCCACCATATTTTCGGCTTCCCACATAGCTCAGCTGGTAAGGAATCCTCCTAAAAGGCAGGAGACCCCAGTTCAATTTCTCTGGAGAAGAGATAGGCTACCCATTGCAGTATTCTTGGGCTTCCTTGGTGGCTCAGATGGTAAAGAACTCCCTTGCGATGCAGGAGCCCTGGGTTCAATCCCTGGGTTGGGAAGATCCCCTGGAGGAGGACATGGCAACCCACTCCAGTATTCTTGCATGGAGAATCCCCGTAAACAGAGGAACCTGGCAGGCTACGGTCCATGGGGATGCAAAGAGTTGGACATGACTGAGCAACTAAGCACAGCTCTGCAGTTTATAATTTATAACACATTTTACCCCATTTTATTTCATGCATCCCTTGATTATTATAATTTTAGTAATATTTACTACTTTTGATCCACTATCTTTATTTTACAGTAAGTCCCTACACATGAATGAATTCTATTCTAAAAGCTTATTCCTAAGTCCAAAAAAGTTAACTTAGGTACCCAACTAACACAATTGGCTATATACTACTGTACTATAGTGGGTTTAAAATACTTTTCACACAAATAATACATAAAAAACAAATACACAAAAAATAAAACATTTTTAATCTTAAAGTAAGTACCGTTAAATGTATAATAGCACAGTATAGCAGCTGCCATTCAGGGGCTGGCATTGAGTAAACAGGCAAGAAGAGTTACTGACTAGAGGAGGGAGAGGAGTTGGGGGATGGTAGAGCTGAAGGATTGTCAGCAATAGGAAATGGAGGGCAAACTGCAATTTCACTCACACCTGACTTTGATGGCATGTATGTTTGCATCTTTGAAAGTTTGCAACTTGATGGTTTGTATTAAGGGGACTTACTGTATTGATATATATTATATAAGTCGGACACGACTGAGTGCTGAACTGAACTGTATTATGATATATATTATATATTACCAGGGTCCAGCCTCGGTTGGATCCAGGGAATCCTCAGGGGGACGGCGTCAGCAACCTAGACGAGTAATTTATTTAGAGATATAGAAAGAGATAAGGAATATAGCAGTTAGGAAAATAGAGGAGAGAAAGAGGCTGATGTTCCTTGGTTTACACAGAAAATCAATAAAGTCTCAAGACAAGAGCCTTGCACCATCTACGTAGGCCGCAGGCGCCCTCCCGGTCTCCTGAGGCAGTGAAGACACAGGGCGCCTTCCCGTTCAGGTCTTAGAAGCCCAGGCAAATAAGCAGACACGGCAGACCTCTGTGCTCCAGATGGGAACTAGCCTGAAAGAAGAGTAAGGAAGAAAAGACAACGCGGGGAAACCAGACTTTCGAGAAGCTGGCCCGTCTTTTTATTTTTCAGGAAAGCTTTTATACTTTAAGTTGTACATAGAGATAAATGTAAGAAGCAGAGTCACACAGGGTCAGCTGCTCTGACCCTTATCTAAAGACAGAGTGTTCTTTGCATACCTTTGTTCTTACAAGGGTCTTATGTTTGTTTACAATATCTTCTGGTCTGAAGACAGATTAACATTTTATGGTCCCATCTTTCTTTCTATTGATAAAGGTTAGTCAATCAGAAAACTTGTTTTCCCTTAAGATCTACTTAGTCTTAAGATAGTGATAAAGTTACATTCTTACATAGCAAGGATACAGCGATTTATAACAAAGAAAGAGGAGTATAGTGATTTATAATAAAGAGGAAATTCATTAACTCAAAAGTCTAGTATTGCTAACATCAAAACTACTATATTTCTTTTTCTACATTTCAGTTACATTGATTAACATACTCCCAGGTGCCTGAGGATACGGAGGCCTGGTGGCAATCATTAACTCAGCAATGATATGCTTCACCAACATGATTTTTATCTTTAGAAAAGCCCTATGCTAACTAAGACTTTCAAAATACTCCAAACTGTGCTGTTTATGGTTAAGAGGTTGTAACAATGTGTGTGTAGTAGCAGGAGTGTGGATAATCCTGTCACACAAGCTAGTCTGCCAGCAGAGAGGTTTGACCTGAGACACTCCTTTTATATACAGGAGACTATTTACTGGAGCTCTAAGTTAATTTTCCAGAGAAAGGTGGTCGGGGATAGCCCCTGTTAATGTCAGAAGAGTGTAGTATAACAGACAGATTTTGGTTTCGGGGGTAGATGCTCGAGCAGATCTAAGGGACCCCTTGAGTCCTTGCCTGCATGACCTTGTCATGGGTGGGGTCGGGGAGTCCCTCTAGTCCTGACCTGCCTTTGCCCATCAGGGCTCTTCCTCATAACCTTTGCCATGGGTGGGATCTCCCGTGCTGGCTCCCAGCAATATATTGTCTTTTCCACTGAGATTTTTACTTTAATATGTTTTCTTATTATTAATTAGTGCCAATTCTTTCAGCTTAAAGAAATCCCTTTAATATTTCTTGCAGGGTTAGTTTAATGGTGATACACTTTTTTTTTTTTTTTTTACTTTTGCTTATCTGGGAAACTCCTGATCCCTTCTTCAATTCTGAATGAAAACCTTGCAACCTAGAGAATTCTTGGTTTAAAGTTTTTCTTCTTTTCAGCACTGAATATGGCATACTATTCCCTTTTGGTTTGTAAAAATTTCTGCTGAAAAATCTACTGATTTTGGGCATTTTTCTTATATTAAAAAAATTGTTTATCTCCTGCTGCTTTTAAAAGTCTTTCTTTAATGTTTATCCTTTTAATTACAATGCTCATTTTATTTGGTATTTTCTGAGCTTTCTAGATTTGGATGCCTATTTTCTTTACCAAATTAGGGAAAATTTCAGCCACTATTTCTCTAAATAGTTTTTCTGGCCCTTTCCCTTTCTTTTCTTCTGGGACCTTGTGCTAAGTTGCTTCAGGTGTGTCCTACTCTGTGTGACCCTATGGACTGCAGCCTGCCAGGCTCCTTTTTCCATGGGATTCTCCAGGCAAGAATACTGGATTGTGTTGCCATTTCCTTCTCCATCTGAACCTTACAATACAACATCTACCTGATGTTGTTCCAAAGGTCCTTTAAGATATTTTCACTTTTCAAAGTTCTTTTCTCATTTTGCTGCTCTGACTGGGTGAATTCCATTGTTTTGTCTTCCATCTCACTGATTCATTTTTCTACCATATCCAGTCTGCTGTTGCACTCCTTTAGTGTGTTTTTCAGTTTGGTTATAACTTCTGTTTGGTAATTTCTTGTATTTTCTATCTTTTTGTTGAAGTTCATCCATTCTTCTCCCAAGTTCTGTGAGCATTCTTATGACCATTATTTTGAATTCCAAGCCAGACTTCAGCAATACGTGAACCGTGAACTCCCTGATGTTCAAGTTGGTTTTAGAAAAGGCAGAGGAACCAGAGATCAAATTGCCAACATCCTCTGGATCATGGAAAAAGCAAGAGAGTTCTAGAAAAACATCTATTTCTGCTTTATTGACTATGCCAAAGCCTTTGACTGTGTGGATCACAAGAAACTGTGGAAAATTCTGAAAGAGATGGGAATCCCAGACCACTTAACCTGCCTCTTGAGAAATCTGTATGCAGGTCAGGAAGCAACAGTTAGAACTGGACATGGAACAACAGACTGGTTCCAAATAGGAAAAGGAGTACATCAAAGCTGTATATTGTCACCCTGCTTATTTCACTTCTATGCAGAGTACATCATGAGAAATCCTGGACTGGAAGAAACACAAGCTGGAATCAAGATTGCCGGGGGAAATATCAATAACCTCAGATATGCAGATGACACCACCCTTATGGCAGAAAGTGAAGAGAAACTAAAAAGCCTCTTGTTGAAAGTGATAGAGGAGAGTGAAAAAGTTGGCTTAAAGCTCAACATTCAGAAAACGAAGATCATGGCATCTGGTCCCATCACTTCATCGGAAATAGATGGGGAAACAGTAGAAACAGTGTCAGACTTTATTTTTTTGGGCTCCAAAATCACTGCAGATGGTGACTGCAGCCATGAAATTAAAAGACGCTTACTCCTTGGAAGAAAAGTTATGACCAACCTAGATAGTATATTCAAAAGCAGAGACATTACTTTGCCAACTAAGGTCCGTCTAGTCAAGGCTATGGTTTTTCCTGTGGTCATGTATGGATGTGAGAGTTGGACTGTGAAGAAGGCTGAGCGCCGAAGAATTGATGCTTTTGAACTGTGGTGTTGGAGAAGACTCTTGAGAGTCCCTTGGACTGCAAGGAGATCCAACCAGTCCATTCTGAAGGAGATCA
>SJXQ01002527.1:173960-208307 GCA_006408695.1 Aepyceros melampus
CCATCACTTCATGGGAAATAGATGGGGAAACAGTAGAAACAGTGTCAGACTTTGTTTTTTTGGGCTCCAAAATCACTGCAGATGGTGACTGCAGCCATGAAATTAAAAGGCGCTTACTCCTTGGAAGAAAAGTTATGACCAACCTAGATAGTATATTCAAAAGCAGAGACATTACTTTGCCGACTAAGGTCCGTCTAGTCAAGGCTATGGTTTTTCCTGTGGTCATGTATGGATGTGAGAGTTGGACTGTGAAGAAGGCTGAGCGCCGAAGAATTGATGCTTTTGAACTGTGGTGTTGGAGAAGACTCTTGAGAGTCCCTTGGACTGCAAGGAGATCCAACCAGTCCATTCTGAAGGAGATCAACCCTGGGATTTCTTTGGAAGGAATGATGCTAAAACTGAAGCTCCAGTACTTTGGGCACCTTATGCGAAGAGTTGACTCATTGGAAAAGACCCTGATGCTGGGAGGGATTGGGGGCAGGAGGAGAAAGGGACGACCGAGGATGAGATGGCTGGATGGCATCACAGACTCAATGGACGTGAGTCTGGGTGAACTCCGGGAGTTGGTGATGGACAGGGAGGCCTGGCGTGCTGCGATTCATGGGGTCGCAAAGAGTCGGACACGACTGCGCGACTGAACTGAACTGATCCAGAGGCTTCTCAATTAGATGCTGATCTCCTTTGGCAGAATCAAGTTATACCCATTTTCTCCTTCTGTCTGTGGATCAATACTGAGCACAGAGTGAATTTTCAAATACTACAGTTTTACCAACGTGGATTGGAAAGTTGGCTCTCAAAGTGTATTTCTTATTATGTTGACAAACCAGACAGGGTCAGTGGAAACGAAGTAACCAATCCCTTCACCAGCCACTTGGGTGTTGCTGGTATTCAGTTCCTTCCTTCTTGTATCAGTTATCTCTTGAGGGTACCAGGCCTCCAGTTCTGGGAACACAAAGCTGGAAGACACCATCACCACTGTTCAGGAGTTTATGGGGAAATGGAGATGGTTACAGTGTGATGTTCATGTTTGCTGGGGGAGGTCAGTGGGATTAGCAAAAGTGAAAGCCTTGTCCTTGGCCCTTGCCCATTCCAGAGGCTGCCTGCCCCTCTCACAGACCACCTCCAAGCAGGCCCAGACTCCAATGTCAGGAAAGGCTGGGGAACCAATGCCCAAGGTCACTCCTCACCAAAGAGGAATCTGGACTGAGGATCTCTGTCTTTCTTGCTCCATGGGGCAATTGCACATCTCTGGAATGTTCCCAGCAGGACTGAGCCCCAGGTGCCCACAGAACCGTGGCACACACTTCATCAATCCTCCTCCCTTCTCCCTAAGTGCTTCCTGCAGCTGTCTCCAAATGAACTAATGTAATGAAACTTTGTCTCGCTTTGGGAAAGACTCAAACTAGGACACAAACACAAACCACCTGGAAGCAGGTGTGATCAGCACAGGTCTAGGACCCCATCCATCCGCCAAGGTAGGGTGGGATGAGGAGGTGGGTGGGGATGGGGAACACACACAACACTTGGAGATGTAAGGCTATAAGTAGGAGATCTGTTTAACTGAATCACTAAAAACAAATTAAGGTTTTAAAAAAGCAATAGAGCAGGATTTCTTGCTTTCTGTATTAATGTTTAAAACCTTTTTTTTTTTATTATATATTGGGGTATAGCCAGTTAACAATGCTGTGATAGTTTCAGGTGGACAGCATAGAGACTCAGCCATACTTAAACATGTATCCGTTCTCTCCCAAACTCCCCTCCTATGCAGGCTGCCACATAATCACCTTTGGCATTTTGGGCCAGAAAATTGTCTCCTGTGGAGACTGTTCTGTGCACTGCAGGAAGTCGGGCCTCTACCCATTTGATGCCAATAGCACGTCTTCCTCCCAGTTGTGACAACCCAAAATATCTTCCTGGCACAGCCAAACGTTTCCTGGGGGTGGAGAGGGGGCAAAATCACATTCAGCTGAGAACCACTGACGCAGAGTTTCTGGAGTTTCAAAGTGGCATCCTGATTCTAGAACATCCCCAAATGTACAGGTGCTCCTGTGATGGTGCTGCCAGGGCCAGCATGGGGGTGGCCCAGAGCCCACCTCACTGGTGGGGCAGCTCTGTGCTCTGCAGGAAAGCCTCCTGCCTGCTGGCTGCATGCTGGCCTGGGGGCAAAGTGCTGTGAATCTGTGGGGGACCCTTGGAAGAGTGGAGTAGGGGAGAGCTGGAGCTGACCTGCCTGATACCAATCCTAAAGCAGCCCGAATACCTCCTCTCCCACCTCTGCGACCAGTTTTGGGAGTCCCAGGCTTGGCGTTTCCTTGGCTGCAGAACTTTGGGCAGCTTTGAAGTCACTTTAGTGAGTTTTCCACTGAGGATTGGGCTGGAATGTGCCAGGCACCTGTGGACGGAGATACTGTGTGGGACCCGATGGGTTTAGGCTGCCCCCAAGGAGAGCCACTGGACAGGCCCAAAGAGGTTCTGAATCAAAACGTGCTACAGAGCCTCCTGCTCTTGCTCCCAAACCAGCTCAGAGTCCTGGGATCCAGCCCACCCTGGAATCCCCAGGGGCAGTTAAGTGTTCTCGCATACAGGGTGGCAATCCTTGTTTAGCAGGCCTCCCCAGAGTTCCCTTGTAGCTCAGTCTGTAAAGAATCTGTCTTCAATGCAGAAGACCCAGGTTAGATTCCTGGGTCAGGGAGATCCCCTGGAGAAGGAAATGGCAACCCACTCCAGTATTCTTGCCTGGAGAATTCCATGGACCGAAGAACCTGGCGAGCCCCAGTCCATGGGGTCGCAGGAGTCGTACATGACCTAGGACTAAACCACTACCACTACCAAGGAGTCTGTCAGTGTTCACGGAGGGCTCCTGCACACACACAGGTGAGAAGTCTGTAGAGAACCCTGTTCCCTCCAGGAGTTTTCAAATTCAGTCTGGAGGATGAGGCAGACACATCACAGTGGAGAAGATTATCAGTGCCCTGCAGGACCACGTGCTCTATGGAAGAGGATCACTTCTGACCTCCGTGAGGCTAAGGCTATAGCATCACATGGGTGAGCACACTGCTGTCCCAACTGCCTGGGGGGCTGGCTGTTCTTAGTGGCCCCTCTACTTGGTCTCTGGTTGAGATTGCCTGGGAGCTTTTCTGCCTTCCCATTCCCCACCTTCTCTGCAACGGTCTAAGAAACCCACTCTTGGAGTAGCAGTGAATGTGTTGGCTGAATGCTGAAGACAGCCTAGTACAGAGCGGTGGGCAAGGCAGAGAGGACGCCTCCCTGCTCTGAAGCCTGTCCGGTCCCTAAAGACAAAGCAATCTCTTGCCTAAGGGACCAGAGTTTCTCTTAAATGCAGGTGATGAGGTTCTGGGCCCCCAAATTTGAATTTGATGGCCTCAGGAAGCAAATTTTCAGGTTCATTTTATTTATTTATTTTTAAAATGTTTTATTTTATATTGGAGTATATAGCCAATTAACAATGTTGTATGTTTCAGGTGGACAGCAAAGGGACTCAGCCATACATACACATATATCCATTCTCCCCCAAATTCCCTTCCCCTCCAGGCTGCCACTTAACATTGAACAAAGTTTCCTATTCTGTACAGTAGGTCCTTGCTGGTTATCCATTTTAAATAGAGCAGTGTGTACATGTCCTCCCAAACTCCTAACTATCCCTTCCCTGTGTCCTTCCCTCTGGCAATTGTAAGTTTGTTCTCTAAGTCTGTGAATCTAATTCTGCTTTTTTTTTTTTTCTTTTTTTCATTCCTTCTGCCTACTTTGCATTTAGTTTTTTTTTTTTTAACTTTATTTTACTTTACAACACTATATTGGTTTTGCCATACATCAATAGGAATCTGCCACGGGTGTACACATGTTCCCAGTCCTGAACCCCCCTCCCACCTCCCTCCCCATACCATCTCTCTGTGTCATCCCAGTGCACCAGCCCCAAGCATCCTGTATCCTGCATCGAACCTAGACTGGTGATTCGTTTCTTATATGATACGATACATGTTTCAATACCATTCTCCCAAATAAGTTCATTTATATCATTTGTTTTTAGTTTTTGCACATAAGGGATGTCACACAGTATTTCTCCTGTGCTTGACAATTTCACTCAGTATGACACTCTCTAGGCCCATCCGTGTTGCTGCAAACAGCATTACTTCATTCTTTTAGATGGCTGAGTAATAATCCATTGTATGTTTGTGAGTGCGTAGTTACTTAAATCGTGTCTGACTTTTTGCAACTCTATGGACCGTGACCCTCCAGGCTCCTCTGTCCGTGGGATTTTCCAAGCAAGAATACTGGAGCGGATTGCCCTGCCCTCCTCCAGGGGATCTTCCGACTCAGTGATTGAACCCTCCTCTCCCGCACCTCCTTCATCGCAGGCAGATTCTTTACCGCCGAGCCACTGGGGAAGCCCAAGCCATCACATACATGTACCCATTTTAATTTTAAACAATTGTCCTCAAGCAGTCAATGGACAAGGCTCTGCTCTGAGAAGCAAGAGCAGCTTTCATTCTTCTGTGGGACAGGGAAATGGCATTTAATTGCGGGATTTCACTCACAAGCTGGAGGGAAGGCAAGCTGGTTGATGGATAGCCCACCACCACTCTGGTCTGGGAGAACATGAGGTCTTAACAGAGGGCCGATCAAGGCAGCCAAAGGCAGAGGGACCTTATGTTGACACTGAGACAGACTGAACAGAGCAGGTCTCTCAACATGCCATCTCCCCACTGCAACAGCTTCCAGAAAGATCCAGCTACAAGATAACAGAAAGGTGGTCATGGCCGAGATGAGACCCATTCATCCTTCATTCCTCAGCATCCTGCTGGCCACACCTATAGGAACAGAATTTTCCAGGGACTGTTGGATTGAAAAAATTGAAAATCGTCCTGAAAGAGGGGCAGAAATTGAGTTTGAGTCCACTTTCCAACCCAGATTCCTTTCCTGAGTAACCCAGGAAGCTGGGTGGGTGAGGTTGTAAAGAGGTTGGGGAAGGAGGGGCTTATGTGTGACCTCCTGCTCCTCCAGTGAAAGGCTGGCACTAAAGCACCTCACTGAGGGAAAATGCATACATGTGTATGTGTGGCTGAGTCCCTTTACTGAAACTATCACAACATTGTCAATTTGCAATAGTGGTTTAGTCACTAAATTGTGTCTGACTCTTGTGACCCCATGGAGAGGAGCCTGCCCGGCTCTTCTGTCCATGGGATTTTCCAGGCAAGAATGCTGGAATGGGTTGCCATTTCCTTCTCTTTTTGACTCAGTGACCGAGCCTGCGTCCTCTGCCTTGAAGGTAGAATCTTTACCAACTAAGCCACCTAATTGGCTATACCTCAATATAAAATAAATTTTTAAAAAGTACCTCATCTTTCCTTGAGTGATTTTCTTTTGATCTGGGCAAAGTTGATGGTTAAATGATCCTATAGATCAGCATATGCAATGGTTCACCCAACCTTCAATCTAGAAGTGAGGATCCTTACTTCTTATCTCAATAAGATGAATTCTCAAAGTGTCGCCCAAGGGCCATTATCATCAACATCACCTGAGAAATGCAATTATTACGCCTCTTTCAGACCCACCGAGAAACTCAGGGTAGGGCCCAGAATGCTGCATTTTAAAGTCCTGCAGGGGCTTCTGATGCGAGGAACCACAGCAATGCAGAAATAATAAGTTCACACCGGAGAAGATCAGCGCGGCAGAATTCAGCCCATGTTCCCAAGCACCAAGACTAGTGGCCCTTTCCACCATCATTCTGACCCCCATTTTCCCAAAAGAACCAGAAGGCATTTCATCTCTCCAGAGATCTCTTTCCAAGCTTTTTTTCTCCCGCCAGAAACATTCTCTGACCACCTCATTGAACAATGGGTTTTATCTGCCTCCTCTCAGCTTCCCAGTATCTCTGTTTGATAGTTCCTTTTCTGACTGGGGGCGCCTGGAGAGCAAGGACTGTGTCTCACTGTATGGGTCTGAGGTTGAGAAGATCCACCATGATGTTCACAAGAACATCACTGATGGTGGCACTGCTTGGATCCCACCCACAAGAAAGGTGCCATGAGCTCATTATCTGGAGTTTTAGTCTGGGTTCTCCTGAGAAACAGAACCAAGAGAGATAGACAAGTAGATAAGGGACTTATTTTAAAGAATTGACTAATGTGATTTGTGGAGGCTTTCAAGTCCCACTCCACAGTGCAAGTTAGCAGGCTGGAAACCCAGAGAAGAGCTGATATTTCAACTTGAGTCCAAAGTCCATGTAGAGTCAGAATCCCCTTTTTTGGGGATTTCAAAGTTTTTTTCTCTTAAGGTTTTTGACTGATTGGATGAGGCCTATTCACCTTATGGAGACTTATCCACTATTCTCAAAGCCTACTGATCTAAATGTTAATTACATCTAAAACTACCTTCACAGCCGACATTGGGCCAAACATCTATATGCCATGGCCTAGCCAAGTTGATAGTTAAAATTAAACATCAGACAGGGAATTCCCTGGTGGTTCAGTAGTTAGGATTCAATGCTTTCACTGCTGTGGCTTGGGTTCAGCCCCTGGTCTGGGAACTAAGGTTTCTACAAGCCATGTGCTGCTGCTGCTGCTAAGTCGCTTCAGTCGTGTCTGACTCTGTGCGACCCCATAGACGGCAGCCCACCAAGCTCCCCCGTCCCTGGGATTCTCCAGGCAAGAACACTGGAGTGGGTTGCCATTTCCTTCTCCAATGCATAAAGTGAAAAGTGAAAGTCAAGTAGTGTGGCCAAAAAAAAAAAAAAATCACACTAGTGACAATGTGGAAGCAATGCACTTTGTGAAACTACATAGACAAGAGCCAGGGGCAACCACGGTCAAGCTGAGTTAGACACATATGCATCGGCTCAGGACACACTCATGCACAAACACACACATACACGCATGGGTGACGGAATGTGGCAGTGACCACCCAAGAGTGTCTGTGAGAGAAAATCGTCACACTGGGGTTTTCCTTTGCACCGCCTCCTAAATATACATTTCTATTTGTAACATAAAAGCGAGTCAAAAGCCACTCTGCATTTACCAAAAGCCCAGAGAACACCGCTGAGAACAGTAGGCAAGTTTAACAATGGAAAACCCACAGAATTTTGCTGGTTTCTGCTTTGATTTTCCTAATCAGCGGAGGACTAGCTAAGAAGATAACTCTTCATTTAGGAGGAATTAATTTTTCAGTATCTACAGCTATTTCATGTCATGTTTGCCACCCTTAACCAGTATGACTCATTCCTTTTCCCTGTGGTGTTTACCTCATGAAAAAACACTTCTCTGTGATTGATGGCTCTCTGAAGAGTTCAAATTCAGGGTTTTGACATTTAGTGAACCATGATTTCCTTTTTGCTTTGGCTCTCTCTTTTTTTTTTTAACCACCCTCCATTTTTCTGTTTATTCTTAAAAACAATGGGAATAAAAATAAAAGTGACCAAAGAGCTCCATCATTGAATTCTCTAAGTCTTAAATTGGACTTATCTCACTGATGTATACATTCTTGCTGGCAAATAATAGAGGAGCATACATTTTTGCAAGCTTTACATTCAAGAAACTTTTGATCCTTTTAAACTGATAATGACAGTGAGTGCATTTTAGTAAGAAGTTTTAAAAGTTTTTGTCTTGTTAATCTCTGTCTGTGATGTGTTTATATAAGAAAATTTCATAAATGTGATATTGTGAAAGACACAATTAATGCAATAGGATAAACAAGCTCCAAACAAGTCCCAGGTGTTGTGCAGAGTGGTGACTGTAATGGGGAGCCAGCGCAGCTCTGGGGGAAGGGTCAGGAGCATGCAGGGTGCCTGAGGATTTTATCAGGAGTAGGAGCCTCTGGAAGAACTTGAGTAAAGGTAACTGATTGACAAGGAAGGAGAAGCAGCAGTTGCTGTGATTGGCTGGGAAGATGTCACTGGCAATTGCAGCACAGGCGTGCAGAATGCTTGTATGAACAAGTGCCTTTGTCTGACCGGGCTGTCTTCAAAGTTTCGAACAGATCTCTGACCTGGGTTGAGGGTGGGGATAAATTTCACTCTGTAGGGAAAGTGGTGTGGGTCAGTGGTGCAGGAAGTGAGACTGCAGGGCCTCCAGGGTGGTGGGCGGAGCATGGAAACGGTGCCACAGGGTGCTGATGATACACAGTGGATGATGGATGACAAGGTGCAAATCGTCTTCAGAATGGGCAAGCCAGCCAAAGAAATAGCTTTACACAGCAAACCGGCTTAAGGAGCAGGTACTAATTTGGACAAGTCATTTTCCACTCAAGTCTGCAAGTCTGTGAAGTCAAGCCTGGATCTTCTCTTTGAAAAATTATGAAAACAGATTAGAAAAGTCCTAAAAGAAGTGACAGCTTTTTAGGCTGGTGTTTTAAGTTTTGAAGTGTTATAGGGTTTAGTAACTTTTGGCTGGGAGGGGACAGAATGAACCTTTCAACAGTAATCATTAGAGCCTGCGCACACTTGTAAGCTTGACACTGCTGGAATGTTGGCCAGGGGTTTTTGGAATATGAACGTTCGAACTTGATTGCTCTTGGAGAATTTCTATATACATGTTTTAAAATCATAAGAATTTTTACGTCTTTGGGTCGCACAGAGTCAGACACGGCTGAAGCTACTTAGCAGCAGCAGCAGCAGCAGCTACAAATAGCCTGTCCTAAGACTCCAGTTCTGCTGTCGGTGCAGGTTTTGGAGACCCTGGTTGCCTGGGCAAAGGATGAAGAACACTTTGATGCAGCAGGGAGCCGTGGGCAGGTGAAGCAGCCGGGCGCCCACAGCCGGGCGCCTACAGCCAGGCTGAGACCGCCCTTGTCGGTCACACAGGGAGTGCTGCCGGAAGCAGCAGAGACGCTTCTATTCTGGGAACCGTCTACTGCCACCTTTGAACTTTGTCTATCAGTAAGGAGTGTGTGGGCATTGTTGAGTGGCTTGGTCTTAAAATAAACTGTGCTGACTCTCCAAGGTCAGATTCCAGATGCCGGACTATGCGAATGGTGGTGGGGCTGGCGCGGGAGGGGGGACCCTCTCAGGGAAGTGATGCTGTGTCTTGGTTGCTGAATGAGCCACGAGCCAGAAATGGGAGTCTCCTGGCTGTGCAGAAACTCAGAGGTTGCTGACCAGTTCCAGGACGTTTCCCTACTGTCTGTGCACACCCACAGAACATTAACATGGAGGCATCTTTTCTTTCTTTTTTTAAAAAAAGTTGTTTTCCTTTCTGTAAACTCAAGGGTGCTTCTCTGACAAGCTTTATTTATAGGGATGCTCATATTTTTTGTTTAATTCTCTTTTCCCTTTGAGTGCTTTTGGGTGCTTGTGCCTCAGAACTTTTCTGGAAGAGGTGACACCTCCCTGCCCAGACTCTCCACCTCAGGGACGGTAATACAGAGGCGGCTCTGAAGCGATTACCTCCAGAGCATTAAAACTTTCCTGATAATTACTTGGAATGAATTGAGACTTACGTGTATCAAAAAAAAAAAAAAGTGAGAAATCAACCAACACCCGTCTCCCATTACAAAGGAAAACTCCCATCACAAAGGGGAGCTGGAAAATGTCAGAGTGGTAGATAGAAAAATTTATTCAGTCAAATAGAAGGAAGAATTTTGATCGGGAAGAAATGCGGCAGATGATACCTTGGCTGTCCCCTACTGTAAACACAAGCAGACACACACACACACACACACACACACACGCACCTACCTTATGGCAACATCCCCACCCTCCCTCTTGGCTGACCTTCACCTTGTGGCCAGGTCCCCAGTATGGGGTTGGTGGCAGCCTACCTGCATGATTTCAGGGTGGGAAGAAACCACTCACTCCGTAACACCTCCCCCTTAACTCTGCTGACTGATGTCTCAGATGCCCATTTTATTAGAAAAGCAATACAGTTTTTAGCTTTGATTAAAAACCCCCAAGTCTCTGAGCCTAATGGGGTCATTATGAGTCACTGAATCCGTAACAACATCGATCCACTCCTGAGAGCACGTGGAAAAGAGGCAAGAGGGAAAATTCAGACAGCAGGAGAGTTTAGGACCTTGGAATGTACCTGGCCTTCTTCTCAATCTGTGATAATTCAGGGAACTTTTATTATGAACAAACTGTAGCATCTGCGAGCCCTACACCAGCTAGTATCTTAGGATGTGTCTTGTGATTAAGCAGGAGACAGGTACAAGGATATTCATAGCAGCAATTTTTATTTATTTATTAAAGATTTTTTGATGTGGACCAGCTTTTGAAAGTCTTTATTGAATTTGTTTCAGTTGCTTCGATTTTATATTTTGGTTTTTCTGACCATGAGGCATGTGGGATCTTAGCTGCCTGACCAGGGATCAAACCTGCACTCCCAAGCATTGGAAGGCGAAATCTTAACCACTGGACTGCCAGGGAAGTCCCACAGCAATTTTTAAATGTCAAGAGTCAGAAACCAGCTTGATGTCCCTCAACAGGAATAAATAATGGTATAGTCACAAAATGGCAAAAATGAATGTTTGACATGTACTTCTAATAAAAATGAGTAAATCTCACCAAATGCTCACATCCAAGCTCCACATGATGGGCCCTAGTGTGTAACAAATCTGACTGCGTGTGGAGTAGGACAGCTGGTCCATTGTCCGAGTCCTGCTGGGGTTCCCTGGAGACAGCGCCTCTTTGGGGGTTCTCTCTGCTTCATTCCCCACTCTCAAGAACTACTCCCATGAGAGTCTATTCTGGGGTTCAGAATAGCTTATGGAACCTCCCAAGTGACTCTCAGGGACATGACTGTTTCTGTAGTGCTCATGGTTCAGCCTCAGAAAAGGTAAAAGATAGAATGAATAAATCACAGTCACTTTTGTTCCCACGATCCAGAACTGTGGACACTGTGGCATTTTCTTTCCAGACACTTTCTCAGTGCTCTGTGTGTGCCTATGTGTGCATGTATGTGTGTACTTTTTTTGCAAAACTGGTGTATACTGAGTACTCTTTTGCAAATTGTGTCTCCATTGAATAATATTTGGCTACATGTTTCCGTGTGATTCTGTATTCTTCAGTACTTAAAAAAAATTGTCATGAAATACACATAAAATTCAATATTTTACTCATTTTTATAGCTTCTTCTTAAAACTAATTTATTTTTTAAAATTAATTTTTAATTGGAGGATAATTGCTTTATAATATTATGTTGGTTTCTGCCATATATCAACATGCATCAGCCTTAGGTATACATATGTCCCCTCCCTCTTAACTTCCTTCCCACCTCCCAACCCTCCAAGTTGTCACAGAGCACCAGATTTGAGCTCCCTGCACCGTACAGCAAATTTCCACTGGCTATCTAATTTTACATATGGTAATGTATATGTTTCGATGCTAGCTATTCAATTCACCCCACTCTCTCCTTCCTGCACTGTGTCCACAAGTCTTTTCTCTGTGTCTGCATCTCCACTGCTGCCCTGAAGATAGGTTCATCAGTACCATCCTTCTAGATTCCATATATGTGTGTTACTATATGATATTTGTCTTTTTCTGACTTACTTCACTTTGTATAATAGGCTCTAGGTTCATCTACCTCATTAGAACTGACTCAAATGCATTCCTTTTTATGGATGAGTAATATTTCATTGTATATATGTACCATAGCTTCTTTATCCGTTCATCTGTCAGTGGACATTTAGATTGCTTCCACGTCCTGGAAATAGTGCTGCAATGAACATTGGGGGTACATGTATCTTTTTCAGTTATGGTTTTCTCAGGGTATATGACCAGTAGTGGGATTGCTGGGTCATATGGTAGTTTTGGTCTTAGTTTTCTTTAAGGAATCTCCATACTGTTCTCCGTAGTGGCTGTATCAATTTGATTCCCACCAACAGCGCAAGAGAATTCCCTTTTCTCCACACCCTCTCTAGCACTTATAGTTTGTAGATTTTTTGATGATGGCCATTCTGACTGGTGTGAAGTGATACCTCATTGTAGTTTTGATTTGCATTTCTCTAATAATGAACAATGTTGAGCATTTTTCATGTGTTTATTAGCCATCTGTATATATTCTTTGGAGAAAAATCTGTTTAGGTACTCTGCCCACTTTTTGATTCCAGTGTTTGTTTTTCTGGTATTGAGCTGAATGAGCTGTTTGTATATTTTGGAGATTAATCTTTTGTCAGTTGTTTCATTTTCTATTATTTACTCCCATGCTGCTGCTGCTGCTGCTAAGACACTTCAGTCGTGTCCGACTATGTGTGACCCCATAGACGGCAGCCCACCAGGCTCCCCCGTCCCTGCTGAGGGTTGTCTTTTCACCTTGTTTATAGTTTCCTTCACTGTGCAAAAGCATTTAAATTTAATTAGGTCCTATTTGTTCATTTTAGTCATTTAAAAATATACCTTTCTGTGACTTTAGGACTTTCCTGATAGATAGCTCAGTTGGTAAAGAATCTGCCTGCAATGCAAAGACCCCAGTTTGATATCTGGGTCTAGAAGATACCCTGGAGAAAGGATAGGCTACCCACCCCAGTATTCTTGGGCTCCACTTGTGGCTCAGCTGGTAACGAATCCACCCATAATGCAAGAGACCTGAGTTCAATCCCTGGGTTGTGAAGATACCCTGGAGAAGAGAAAGGCTACCCACTCCAGTATTCTGGCCTGGAGAATTCAATGGACTGTATGGACATGACTGAGCGACTTTCACTTTTGTGGCTTTAAGTACATTCACATTGTTGTGTAGCCATCACCACCATCCCTCTCGAGTTTTTCGTCTTCCCAAACTGAAACTCCATCCTTGTTAAACACTGCTTCCCTGTGTTTCCTGCCCCATTACTACCCCAGCCCCTGGCAGCCCGAATCCTGCTTTCTGTCTCTATGAATTTAACTCCTCTAGAGAAGCAATGGCACCCCACTCCAGTACTCTTGCCTGGAAAATCCCATGGATGGAGGAGACTGGTGGGCTGCCGTCCATGGGGTCGCGAAGAGTCAGGCACGACTGAGCAACGTCACTTTCACTTTTCACTTTCCTGCATTGGAGAAGGAAATGGCAACCCACTCCAGTGTTCTTGCCTGGAGAATCCCAGGGACGGGGGAGCCTGGTGGGCTGCAGTCCATGGGGTCGCACAGAGTCGGACATGAGTGAAGCGATTTAGCAGCAGCAGGGATGTCATATAGGTGGAATCATATAGTATTTGTCCTTTTGTTCCTGCTTTCTGTCTCTATGAATTTAACTCCTCTAGAGAAGGCAATGGCACCCCACTCCAGTACTCTTGCCTGGAAAATCCCATGGATGGAGGAGACTGGTGGGCTGCCGTCCATGGGGTCGCGAAGAGTCAGGCACGACTGAGCAACGTCACTTTCACTTTTCACTTTCCTGCATTGGAGAAGGAAATGGCAACCCACTCCAGTGTTCTTGCCTGGAGAATCCCAGGGACGGGGGAGCCTGGTGGGCTGCAGTCCATGGGGTCGCACAGAGTCGGACATGAGTGAAGCGATTTAGCAGCAGCAGGGATGTCATATAGGTGGAATCATATAGTATTTGTCCTTTTGTGACTAGTTTTTTCACTTAACATAATGTCCTCAGGTTTATCCATGTTGTAGCATGTGCAAAATTTCCTTCCTTTTAAAGACTGAATAATATTGCATTGTACTCCAACATCTTCTTAAATGACTATACAGTATTTCTTTTGCAAATATATCATAGCTTATTTAAAGAATTCTTTGTTCTCAAATGTTTATTTCCACTTTTTAAAATTATTATAAGCAACACAACAGTGGATCTTCCTAGCTAAAGAAGATATACCTGATTGTTTCCTTAGGATAAAATCCTAAATGGAAATGAAATTGCTGAGTAAAATAATGGAGAACACATTGTAAGTAGCTACACGAGGTACTAGCCTTTCACTTTGGTGAATGAAAGGGGCTCCCTGGCTGGTCTGTGTTGCCTGAAATTCTGTCTCTAAAAATTTATGCTATTCAAACAGCTCTCTGGTGATAGTTATAGGCCTTCTTAAGGAAAAATGAAGCTAATGGTTACCACTTTGAGCTGACTTAGGAGGCCTATTCTGTTTCTTCTGCAAGAGGAAGGACTCTGGATGGGAAAAGAAGGGGACCAACATTTTTAGAATATATCAGATGGATCAGGCTTTTTGCTTGTTATTGCCTCAATAGTCTCTCATCCTCCATTTGATGGCCCAACTTCTTGTTTTAAAACAATTAATTTTTTAAATTTGAGATAATTTATATTTACAAAGAGTCAAAAAATAGTACAGAGAACTCTCATCTTCACCATTTCTCTGATGCCGAAATCTTATGTAACCATGGTACATTTGTCAAAACTAAGAATTTAGCATTGGTAATACACTGTTTGGGCTTCCCTGGTGGTTCAGACAGTAAAGAATCTTTTTGCAATTCTGGAGACCTGGGTTCGATCCCTGAGTGGGGAAGATTCCCCTGGAGAAAGAAATGGCTACCCACTCCAGTATCCTTGCCTGGGAGATCCCATGACAGAGGAGCCTGGGGGCTATAGTCCATGGGGTCACAAAGAGTTGGACATGATTGAGTGACTAACATTTGCACTTTCATTATGCAGTTTACTGAAGTCCAGAGCATTCAGATGTCATCCATGTCCCCACTAATGTCCGTTTCTACCCTGGAATTCAATCCAGGATTCCATGTTGTGATTAGATGTACAAATCCTCCTGGGGCCTGGGACAGCTACGATGTTTCTTTGTTTTCATGACTTTGATGGTTTTGAAGAGCATGGCTCAGGTATTTGTCAGACTGTCCCTTAGTGTGAGTTTGTCTGATGCTTTCTTGTGATTATTCTGGGAAGAATATCACAGAGGTGAGTGTTTACTCATACACTCATATCAGGAGGTACATGCCTGAAGCACCTCCCTGGTGCTAGCTGATGACTCATCAGATAAAGAATCTGCCTGCAATGCAGGCAACGTGGGTTCAATCCCTGGGTTGGGAAGATGCCCTGGAGGAGGGAAATGGCAACCCACTCCAATATTCTTGCCTGCAAAAATCCCATGGACAGGAGAGTCTGGCAGGCTACAGTCCAAAGGATCGCAAAGAGTCAGACATGATTGGGTGAGTAAGCACACAGGCACAAGCATTGGTTGAGGTGGGGTCTCTGTGAAGGCTCTGCTTCTTTCAGTAAGTTGGAGACCAGGCACTCAGTCCAGCTCACACTGAAGGGGAGGGGAAGTAAGATTCTTCTCCTGGAGGTGGATCAAAGAATATGTGGACTATGATAAAACCACCACAGTAATTAATAAACGTTTTGCAGTAGGTACTGTGAAGTGATGCCAATATCCACTAATTTTAGCATCATCTGTGGGCCTTGCCTGCAGCAACGATTACCTAGGTGTTTTCATGGGGATTTTCTCTTTTCCTCAATCCTTCTACATTTACTGTTTGGAACCTGTGAAGGCAGTTTTGTCCCACTTCTCCATTTATTTATTTTTCAATCATTTGTTTATATCAGCATGTACTCATAGATATTTATTTTCTTCTCTGGTTACAATCTAATATTCCCCTTATTTATTTTGTTGCTCAACTTGTTCCAGCTTGGCCACTGGGAATTTTTCCAGGTTGGCTCCTGTGCTGAGTTAAAATGTCCTAAACGTTATCCTTTTGTTCTTTTCTTGAGTACTTAATTTCTGGAGCAACAAAATATTCCGAGCTCAACTGGTATTTTCTTTGCCCCTGTCCTAGAATCAGCCATTTCTCCAGGGAGTTGTGGTTCCATTTGTTGGAACTGGTATTTAGGCACTAAGATCTGTGACCTGGATCTGCTTGTTGCTCCTGGAATATTACTGCTCCAAGACCCTTGAGGCTAGTTAGTGACTCTAATCTTTTTTGCTTAGAGATTAGCGCAGGCTAACCTTTAATGCACATTGGCACACTGATCGACATTTATTTTGGTATCTATCTGTCCTTATCTATATGAAAACAAAAATGAATTCTTACCAGTGTCTTCAGCTTTACTCCCTCATCAGCCTATTGCTTTTTTAGTTAACTTTAGAGCAGGAAATTTTAAAAATATATATATTCTTAATTTTAAAACTTTCTTTTAAATTTTATTTTTTAAATTGAAGCATAGTTGCTGTATAAGTTACAAGTGTATAGTATAGTGATTTCACAATTTTGAATTATACTCCATTTATAGTTATTATAAAATATCAGCTGTATTCCCTGTGCTGTACAATATATCCTTATATCGTGTTTTATACCTAATAGTTTGTACCTTTTAATCCTCTACCTTTATACTGCTGCTCCACCCTCCCCACTAGTTTGTTCTCCATATCTGTAAGTATGCTTCTTTTTTGTTTTACTCACCAGTTGTATTTTTTAGATTTCACATGTAGGTGATATCATACAGTATTTGTCTTTCTATTTGAATTATTTCATTTAGTTTAAGGCCCTCTAAGTCCATCCATGTTGCTGCAAATGGCAAAATTTCATTCTTTACAACTAAGTAATATTCTAATGTGTGTGTCTGTCTATATATATAGGAGCCTGGCAGGCTATAGTCTGTGGGTCACAAAGAGTCAGACATGACTAAGCATGCATGTGCATGTTTGCACACACGCACACCTGTGCACACACATCACATCTTCTTTATCCATTCATCAGTTGATGGACATCTAGTTTGCTTTCGCATCTTGGCTGTTGTAAATAGTTCAACTATGAGCATTGAGGTGTTTGCATCTTTTTGAATTGGTGTCTTTCTTTCTTTCTTTTTTTTTTTTTTTTTAGATAAATGCCCCTGAGTGGAATTGCTGGATCATATGGTAGTTCTATTTTTAGCTTTTTTGGTTCATGTGAATGATGTTTCTCATAAACTCTTTTGTTCCAGACTTAAGCTAACTCACCACAAAACCTTATGCATGTCTTGAATGTGTTGATAAACAGTGATTCTGAGTTCAGATCTCTATCTCAGGTCAGCAAAACACAGTTCCGTCTTCATTTTCCTTGAAATCTGACTCAGAGTCTTTATGCTTCCAGCTGGTAGAGAATTGAACCTCAGGCAGTCTTGGAATTTCCTTTGCTCCCAGATGGCACCTGCCCTGGGAGGTTCATGTGATGGGAGGGGCTGCTAAGGTGAACTCCATCATGGCAGCTGCCAGCACCCAACCCTCACTAGGTGGGGCATGGCCTGGACAACTCGGGAGCTCCCTGTGCCCATATGTCAAGCAGGAAACAGGAACTTGAGCTCAGCCAGGAGTGCCTGGAGGCTGTTCCTCTCTGGCCTCCCTCCTGCTCTGGCTCTCTTATTTCTACTCCCAACCCTCCCATCTATCGTATCTACCTGGTTGACCACAGAGGCTCTTCGAATAGTCTTTTTCATGAGCTCAGGCCTTAGGAAAACAAAGGCCAGTGAAGGAAGAGTCTTGCCTGCAACCTCTGCTTGGGGCTGTACATAAACTGCCCCCAGGAAAGAGCCTGGCTGCCTTCACAGGTTAGGACAGGGAGAAATACAGGTAGGGAAGAAAATGACAGATGATGTTGAACCTCTGGATTTCTGTAAGCTCTCTGTTGCAGGTTTTGCTAGTGTAACTAGGTTTGCTGGATTCATTCTTTGGCAGTTTCTTTTATATTACCAAAGGCTGACAGTGAATATCCATGTGCTTGCATTTTTTCCCCCTGCAAGGCCGACCTTCCACATGTTTTGGTAACCTGTAGATTTGGTATGGATAATAGAGAAAGCTTCATTTTCATGATTATTGTTTTAATACTCATGTTCTGGCCTCCTATACATCTGAATTTTGTGGAAATGTTTTTAAGTTTATGTTCTTATGTTGATATTTCACATTACCTTAGCATATCATCTTCATAAGTAAACTGCTGTTGCTTCACTAGTTTAAAACACAGCTGATCTGCATGCATTTTTTGAGGAGAAATTCACTGTTAATTTCTGCCAGAAGAATTAATCTAGCTGAGTTAGTATAAGGGAAGGGAAAAATAATTAGAAACAAAGAAATAACTCTTACACAAACTGCATCTGTTGGAATGCTTTCAGCTGCAAATAACAGAGGATCCAAATCACAGCCCTGAAACAGTATGGGTGGGGTTCAGGTAGGGACTGATCTAGAAGCTCTGTGATGACACCAAAAAACCTGAACATAGGATGTGAGATTTCTTTTAAATCTTATTCTTGATAATATTTTATAAAGCTATGGGGATAAGTTATTAACAACAAAACAAGATTGATGGTCTTCATCTTGTTTTTCTGTAGCTCTTTATGTAACTGAGAAGGACTCTATGGGACCTACTTAGAACAGACCCACCCACCAAATCTTCTGCCAGCCTCTTGTCTGTAGAAAAACATTAGCCTCCTAGGCCTTCCTCTAGTTACAAGGAGTAAATTTAATCAGAGCAGTGAGAAAATGAAAAAAGAAAGGAAAACAGTCAAGTAAGGTAAAATAATAATAGCTTAGCCATTAAAAAAGTTAAAGACCTTTAGTTTATCCTCAAAGGCTAAGATGTTATTCTGAGACATATTCTTTGAACGGTTTTGCAGATACTGAAACCCCCACCAGGTGAGAGAAGTTAACCATATGTTTCCCACAATCTCATATATCCCAGACTGGTTGGAACCAGAAGGTTGACAATGTTGATTCCTAATTACCTCACCACTAACCGATCAAAAGAATGTTCACAAAATGACCACACACCCCACAACTCTCCTCCCTAACCCTATACTTAAAAACCTTCCCGTGAAAGCCTTCAAGGAGTCTGAGTCTTTTAAGCAATAGCTGCCTGGACTCCTTGCTTGGTGTCCTGCAATATATATTGCACTTTGCTTTACCACTGCTGCTGCTGCTGCTGCTAAGTCGCTTCAGTCGTGTCCGACTCTGTGCGATCCCATAGACGGCAGCCCACCAGGCTCCCCCGTCCCTGGGATTCTCCAGGCAAGAACACTGGAGTGGGTTGCCGTTTCCTTCTCCAATGCATGAAAGTGAAAAGTGAAAGGGAAGTCGCTCAGTCGTGTCGTGTCCTGCTTTACCACCCCCTGGTGTTAACAGATTGGCCTTACTGTGTACAGCCCAGCAGATCCCGGTGTGATTCAGTAACATTTAGACAATAAGCTCCATGGTAAACAAAATTCTCCCACCAGTCAGGGACACTCCTGCCAGCAACCTGGATCACTACCGTGCCGGTATTCCAACAACCTTTACATACCTCGCTTTGCACCCATGCCATAGAGTCATCTTGTGATTGAAGGCTTCCTCTTCCAGCTTTCTGAGTACAACCACAGTCCTCTCCTTTCTCCATCTGTGAGGGGTGCTCTGATTTCTGGAGCTTTTGAGTCCTTTGACTCCCTGCCTATGGTTTTACTATCTTCCCTCACAGCTCAGCTCTTCTTGTACATTATTTTACCTCTTTTCTATCTCTAATTCTTTGCCTTCTTGTCCATCTGCTGCAGCTGTCCTGCCAGTGTCCCACTTTGAATCCCACCAGCCACCTGCCTTCTCACTCCCCAAGCCTTCATCCCACAGATGGATATTACCACAACTTTACAGCCTCTCACTGCAGCCCGGCTTTCAGAGTTGATAGCTGTGTGTTCCATCCCCTGTCTCAGCCCTCACGCATGCTGTTTGAACATCACCTCTCCTCACAGCAGACGTCCCACCTGTGCCCCTCTCAGGAGGGGGAGACACCACACTGCCTCTGCACTACCTGCTTTGGCACATCCTTGTCTCCTTTCTCTGGATCCCTTACTCAAGGAATGCTGCACCCACCTTTGACTTTACATCCCCCTTTTTCCTCCAGGCTCAAAGCCTGTTTCCATTTGATGTTTCAAATCAGTCATCCTTCATCTCATCTTCTCTCCTGACTCCTTGCTCCTGAATGTGTCATCCCATGAATAATTAGACAGGTGAATGAGAAGTCCTCCCTGACCCTGTGCTCACACCTCTGCCAATGTCCCAATTCCCTCCTGCCCTTCTCCTTCCATTTTGGTTTTGCTGGTACATAAAGAAGAAAAAATGAAAAGGGCCTATTACTGCCTGCAGCCTCCTCCAAAAGGGGGTGTGTGTGCTCAGTCGCTTCAGTCATGTCCAATCCTTGTGACCCCACAAACTGTAGCCTGCCAGGCTCCTCTGTCCATGGGATTCTCCAGGCAAGAATACTGGAGTGGGTAGCCACGACCTCCTCCAAGGGATCTTCCAGATCCATCTCCTGTGTCTCCTGCACTGCAGATGAATTCTTTACCACCGAGCCATTGGGGACGTCCAAAGGGGTGCCCCCAGGCATTAAAAGCAGGAGAAGAAGGTTCATGGCCCATCGCTTGCAGGACCAATTAAGAAGAGATGCTGACCCTCGATCCATTGAAGGAGACTTACAGTTATGGTAGGATTCTGGTTATATAACTCTCTGATTTAGAAAGATGTTCTCCTTCAGCCAGCCAAGCATTTAGGGCTGACATTCTTTTCCAATTTTTCTGTTGTTCGGAGAATTTTAAGGATGGTGTCCTGCAGGTTGCCAGCCTTTCTGATATCATTATTTTCCAGGGAAAACTCCTCAGTAGTAAGTATTTGAAGATCACTGAATGCCCCGATCTGAAATAACATGTGTACAAAAGTAGGCGATAATAGCATATTCAGTTTTATTTGAGTCACATTGAGATGATATTAACAGTAAACATTTTCAACATGCATAATTAAATCTTATCAATAACTGTAAAAACAATAAATAAGTTTCTCCTTACTTCATATCCCTCTTCACTTCACCCTTATGCCCACTCCCCAAAGAAGAATTTGGAACTTTTTAGTTCTAGGTCATCATTCAGTTTTAAAATATCATATGTCTCTTTGTTTTAAATCATCCACAATGCCTGCCTGCCCACACTCAGCCACATCACCACCTTCACTGTCCACGTGACTCAGATCCATCACCCTATCCTTGCATGCCTGTAGGCCCTTCCATGCCCTCGCCATGCTTCTCATGTTAGCATCCTTTGGTTGGAGGATTTCCTCCAGGAGTTTCCTTAGGAGTCCACAAGGGTCAACACAAGGAATAAATGAGATAATGGTTCTCAAGCACTTAGTACTGTGAATGACAGGGCACACAGTAGGACCACTAAATACATATATATACACACACATACATACACACATACCACGTATATATGATGTGTGTATGTTGTATGTGTGCTGTGTACTGGAAGATACTATGTACTGTGTATTTATATGTACACACAACACATGTGTATGAAATCTCTAGGGAGCTACCATGTATTGTACACTACAAATTAGTTCTTGCATGCCTGTAGGCCCTTCCATGCCCTCGCCATGCTTCTCATGTTAGCATCCTTTGGTTGGAGGATTTCCTCCAGGAGTTTCCTTAGGAGTCCACAAGGGTCAACACAAGGAATAAATGAGATAATGGTTCTCAAGCACTTAGTACTGTGAATGACAGGGCACACAGTAGGACCACTAAATACATATATATACACACACATACATACACACATACCACGTATATATGATGTGTGTATGTTGTATGTGTGCTGTGTACTGGAAGATACTATGTACTGTGTATTTATATGTACACACAACACATGTGTATGAAATCTCTAGGGAGCTACCATGTATTGTACACTACAAATTAGTGTTGTGTGACATGAAGTCTCTATGCTACTTGTTAAAACAGCTGATATTTTTCTTTAAACCATCAGTTCAGTTCAGTCGTGCAGTCGTGTCCGACTCTTTGAGACCCCATGAATCGCAGTACACCAGGCCTCCCTGTCCATCACCAACTCCCGGAGTTCACTCAGACTCATGTCCATTGAGTCCGTGATGCCATCCAGCCATCTCATCCTCAGTCGTCCCCTTCTTCTCTGCCCCCAATCCCTCCCAGCATCAGGGTCTTTTCCAATGAGTCAACTCTTCACATGAGGTGGCCAAAGTACTGGAGCTTCAGTTTTAGCATCATTCCTTCCAAAGAAATCCCAGGATTGATCTCCTTCAGAATGGACTGGTTGGATCTCCTTGCAGTCCAAGGGACTCTCAAGAGTCTTCTCCAACACCACAGTTCAAAAGCATCAATTCTTCGGCGTTCGGCGCTCAGCCTTCTTCCAACTCTCACATCCATACATGACCACAGGAAAAACCATAGCCTTGACTAGACGGACCTTAGTCGGCAAAGTAATGTCTCTGCTTTTGAATATACTGTCTAGGTTGGTCATAACTTTTCTTCCAAGGAGTAAGTGCCTTTTAATTTCATGGCTGCAGTCATCTTTAAACCATAAAGTATCAAAAACAGGGTTTTCAGTTGGCTGTTCTCTATCACAACCATGTGATATGGTTGTATGATCATTTAAGTTACATTCATCCACTGTCTGATGGCTAACATGCTCTGAATCGTCACGGTACTAATACTCCTGTAATGAACTTCCTATGCAAAGCCCCACCCAGCCTCACTTGAGGGTGTGTTTCTGTCCATGGACCTCTCAAGAAGGGCAGAAGCAACTAATGTGATTCTGTGCCTTGTCCTGCCTCAAGTTTGCTTTGTTTCCATCCTATGTGATGCCTGCTTCACCTGAAGGTCTAGACTCACACCACTTCTCCAGATGTAGGTTAATGACTTTTCCCTAGTATGAGTGGCTGCAACACATGCACCTCCCAACTGGCATATGATGTTCCTGAAAATGAGTCTGCATGAATCTTTCCTAATGGTTGGAAAATTGAAAGAAGTTGAAGTGAATCTAACTTATATAGATGGAACTGCTTTTCCTAAAATAAGACACAGAAATTTAGTAAATCTAATCATGGGCAGTTCATTTCAGCTCAGTTCAGTCACTCGGTCATGTCCGACTCTGTGATCTTGTGGCATGGGCAGTTATAACTTACCAATAACCTCAGCAGGATGATTAAAAGAAAAACAAATCCTAGTTACTAAACACTCTTTAAATTTAACTGTTAAAGTCACATCTGCATTTAATCTCTCAAATTGAACACATACTGAATGGTTTTTCTTGGTCATAAGCTGGGGCTCATTTGCTCTGAGTAGAGGTGCTTCAGACTCAAGAGTTAGGCTGTGGTGTTATCAACACCACTGAGTTGCTGCGTGGAGGCAAAGAGAGAGCCCCGAAGACAAGCTACTTGAATGAGAGAAGATATTGGCAAATGACATATACAATAAGAGGTTAATATCAAAAATATATAAATAAATGACATAACTCAGTATCAAAAAAACCAAACAATTCCATTTAAAAATGGGCAGAGGAACTGAACAGACACTTTTCTAATGAAGATGTAAATATAGCCAATAGAAAGATGAAAAGATAACACTACCAGTCATGATGGAAATGCAAAACAAAACCACAAAGAGATGTCATCTCACACCTGTCAGAATGACTATTATCAAAAAGACAATAATTAACAAGTGTAATGTGCACAAAAATGAACCCTCTTGTGCTACTGGTAGGAATGTAAATTGGTGCAGCCACTATGGAAAACAGTATGGAGGGAAAAATAGAATTATCGTATGAGCCAACATGTCTACTTCTTGGAATTTATCTGAAGAACATGAAAACACTAATTCAAAAAGATATTTGCACCCTTATGTTCATGCAGCATTATTTACAATGGCCATAATATAGAAGCAACCTAAGTGTCCATCAATGATGAATGGATAAAGAAGATGTGGTACACATATATGTCACCCTGCTTATTTAACTTATATGCAGAGTACATCATGCAAAATGCCAGGCTGGATGAAGCACAAGCTGGAATCAAGACTGCCAGGAGAAATATCAATAACCTCAGATATGGCAACCCACTCCAGTACTCTTGCCTGGAGCATCCCATGGAGGGAGGAGCCTGGTAGGCTACAGTCCACAGGGTTGCAAAGAGTCGGACATGACTCAGCGACTTCACTTTCCTTTCTTTCATGCAAAAGACATCACCCTTATGGCAGAAAGCAAAGAGGAACTGAAGAGTCTCTTGATGAAAATGAAAGAGAGGAAAAAACCTAGCTTAAAACTCAACATTCAAAATACTAAGATCATGGCATCCAGTCCCATCACTTCATGGCAAATAGATGGAGAAACAGTAGAAACAGTGACAGACTTCATTTTCCTGGGCTCCAAAATCAGTGCAGATGGTGACTGCAGCCATGAAATTAAAAGACACTTGCTCCTTGGAAGAAAAGTTATGACCAACCTAGATAGCATATTAAAAAGCAGAGACTTTACTTTGCCAACAAGGTCTGTCTAGTAAAAGCCATGGTTCTTCCAATAGTCATGTATGGATGTGAGAGTTGGATTACAAAGAAAGCTGAGCACCAAAGAACTGATGCTTCTGAACTGTGGTGTTGGAGAAGACTCTTGAGAGTCCCTTGGACTGCAAGGAGATTCAACCAGTCCATCCTAAAGGAAATCAGTCCTGGATATTCATTGGAAGGACTGATGTTGAAGCAGAAACTCCAATACTTTGGCCACCTGATACGAAGAATGCACTCATTTGAAAAGACCCTGATGCTGGGAAAGATTGAGGGCAGGAGGAGAAGGGGATGACAGAGGATGAGATGGTTGGATGGCATCACTGACTCAATGGACATGAGTTTGAGCAAGCTCCAAGAGTTGGTGGACAGGAGAGGCTGGCATGCTGCAGGCCATGAAGTCGCAAAAAGTCAGATATGACTGAGTGACTGAACTGAACTGAATGCAAAATTTGATGAAATAAAGCAAAAAATGATCATATTAATAAAGGCCGAAAAATCACATGACAAAATTCCAAAACCCTTTCATAATAAAACCACCCAGCAAACAAAAGTAGAAAGGAACTTAAACCACATAAAAGACATTTATGAAAAGCTCATAGCTAACATCCCCATGGAAAAGAAATGCAAAAAGGCAAAATGGCTGTCTGGGGAGGCCTTACAAATAGCTGTGAAAAGAAGAGTATTATGATTTATACAATTTTCACACAACAGCAGGGTACAAATTCTATTCACAATCCCATAAACTATAATCCAGGAGACACTGGAACATAACCAGTGTCCTTCACCATTTTCTAACCCCAAACTCTACTTCCCACCCTGAACTGTCCTACTCAATCCCTAGAATCTTACCTCAGGAAAGAGTGTGAAACCTGCCCATGGCAAGAAATCAATGACTGACAAAAATAACATTTATGAGTGATGTTCATGGGCTAGGAACAATTTTAAGTACTTTGTACACATTATCTTATTTAATATTCTATGAGATAGGTGTAATTATAATCTCACATTCTACAGTTGAGAAAGATAGGCTGAGAGAGACAAAGCAATTTAGCCAGTGTCACTCAGTAAGTGGCAGGGATTATATTTGAACATAGGCATTCCCATTGGAGACCTATTAGTTCACCCACCATCCTAGGCTACCTCACTCCTACATTAGTTTTGTTTTGTGTTTTAACCTCAGAAATAAAACTTTAGAATAAAGAAATAAAATCCTTTAGGTTGAATTTCCAGTATCAGGTGTTGGGGAGGATATAACTGACTTGGTGTTCTAGCACCTTTTAGCTCCTGCTGAGTATGCGTTAACTTTAAATCAACCACATTAATTTGGTTGGTATTGCTGTGAACCATCTTCTCACACAAAATATCAAATCATGTATGTGTTGACTGGGTTTGAGGTTATCCCTGAGTTTATTCCGATTTAACAGGTAGTCTTCATTATCCAAGTCTCCTTTATCCATGTCCCCAAAGTTGAAGTGAAGTGAAGTGAAGTGAAGTCGCTCAGTCGTGTCCAACTCTTTGCGACCCTGTGGACTGTAGCCTACCAGGCTCCTCCCTCCATGGGATTCTCCAGGCAAGAGTACTGGAGTGGGTTGCCATTTCCTTCTCCAGGGGATCTTCCCAACCCAGGGATTGAACCCAGGTCTCCTGCATTCCAGGCAGACGGTTAACCTCTGAGCCACCAGGGAAGCCCTGTCCCCAAAGTTAAGAGGATACAAATGAAAGCAAAATGCAAATTATTCACTAATGAACTGACTTCCTATAAAATTAGTCTGTACTCAAGTATCTCTTCTTGCTTAGTAATGAAGTGAAGTGAAGTCGCTCAGTCGTGTCCAACTCTTTGCGACCCTGTGGACTGTAGCCTACCAGGCTCCTCCCTCCATGGGATTCTCCAGGCAAGAGTACTGGAGTGGGTTGCCATTTCCTTCTCCAGGGGATCTTCCCAACCCAGGGATTGAACCCAGGTCTCCTGCATTCCAGGCAGACGGTTAACCTCTGAGCCACCAGGGAAGCCCTGTCCCCAAAGTTAAGAGGATACAAATGAAAGCAAAATGCAAATTATTCACTAATGAACTGACTTCCTATAAAATTAGTCTGTACTCAAGTATCTCTTCTTGCTTAGTATGAGACTATGTTGATCCGCAAAGAGTTGGACACGACTGAGCGACTGAACTGAACTAACTGAACTGATATTGATCTGAAGCTGCTGCTGCTGCTGCTGCTGCTAAGTATCTGAAGCTAACTCAGTCCAAAGCAGGAACTCCTAGGAAGAGAATACTTCCTCAGATCTCAGTGATGCTTTATTGCGACTGTCCTTTTAAGTACGGTTATCATCTTGATTTTACACTTTTGGAGAAGGAAATGGCAACTCACTCCATTAGTCTTGCCTGGAGAATCCCACGGACAAAGGAGCCTGGCGGGCTACAGTCCATGGGGTCTCAAAGAGTCAGACACAACTGAAGACTAACAACACATATGTTGATCTTTATGTGGTAGATTATCCGATATTGTCAGACAATACAATGGAAACCAATTTTATTCAAAACGTTCAGTACTGCAAGCAGTTGATAAAAGTGATGCTGAAGAACTACTCTGATCACATGCAGCTCCACAACTAAACATCTGATAGAGTAAGATCAGTGAACAAATAAAACTGATGAGGATAATGTCAAGGTTTTAGCAAAAGAAAATGATTTGAATATTAAAGGTTTAAGAGAAATCCTTGGAAAATTTGTCCTGGACTATTTCAGCTTTTTAAGATTTTTGCTCTAAAAATAGTGCAAAATTACAAGATTTGCCCAACTCTTAGTACATTTTTGATGAAAATAAACTATTTGCATATTTTTGTTTCCATTTCATGAAAATTGGAATATGTTGTCACTATTAAGGTTTGACTTGTATAGCCCTCATTACTAGTCAAACGGAATAGTCCTTTATTCTGCTTGGAAAACTAGCCAAACACATTGCATCTTCTGAGTCATTTTGGGAAAGAATGGTACTTTGGAGGTTTCTCTGTATATTTCAGTTTGCAAATATGCTGGCCATTTGCAAGTGCCAAATAACTTGACTCTAAATAAGCCGAGTTGCATTGTATTTCACTTATCTCTCTTTCCAGATGCAGTAACCAGCATAACACTGAACATTCAGTCAGCACTCAAAAAAAAAAAAAAAAAAAAGATTAACTTAATTTGAGCCCTTTCCCTGAAGATTCACAATCAAGAAAGTTTAGCCATTTTGATTTCCGAAGCTTGAAAAACAAGTCTCAAAGCACTTACAACTGGATACTTTTTTAATAAAGAATAGTTAGGCTCTCAAGATGCAATCTTTCTGAGGATTTTGGTAGATGCTATAATCTATAAAGATGAAATGAGTGATTCCTGAACAATATTAATGTTTGAGTATATAAATAGGGTACCTTTTAATTTCCTCAGATAGATTCATCAAGGACCAAAGCATTTAACTTGTTAATGAAGATTGTTATTTTCAGTCACTCAGTTGTGTCCATCTCTTTGCGACCCTTGGATTGCAGCATACCAGGCTTCCCTGTCCTTCACCATCTTCCGGAGTTTGCTCAAACTCATGTCCATTGAGTCAATGATGCCATCCAACCAGCTCATTCTCTGCCACCCTCTACTCCTCCTGTCCTCAATCTTTCCAAGTATCAGGGTCTTTTTCCAATGAGCTGGCTCTTCAAAACAGGTGGCCAAAGTATTGGAGCTTCAGCTTCAGCATCAGTCCTTCTAATGAATAGTCAGGGTTAATTTCCTTTAGGATTGACTAGTTTGATCTCCTTGATGTCCAAGGGACATTCAAGAGTCTTCTCCAACACAACAGTTAAAAAGCACCAGTTCTTCAGTGCTTTCTGCTTTCTTTATGATCCAACTCTCACATCCATACATGACTGATAGAAAAATCAAAGCTTGGACTATACAGACCTTTGTCATCAAAGTGATGTCTCTGCTTTTTAATATGCTGTCTAGGTTTGTCATAGCTTTTTTCCAAGGAGCAAGCATCTTTTAATTTCATGGGTGCAGTCACCATCTGCAGTGATTTTAGAGCCCAAAAAAATGAAGATTAATTAAGATTAACACTTTGTCAACATGATCTGAATTGAAAAGAACCAAAGGAAAGAACTTCCTTTCTATCTTTCCAGAACAGTCACGTTTTTACAGATACATGGTATTTAGATGTGCCATTACTAAATCATTTCATTTCATTGGTTAAGAACAAAAAAGTATTAATGTGGCTTTACAAATGAAACATATCTAATAAATTTATTTTACTACTCTGGATGAAATAGCTGAAAGGATATTTTTTTATTAGCAAACTTAGCACAAAGATTTGTGATTATCATATTTACTTTAAAAATTCCCCCTTTGAGGATACATCTTATACATGGTAGAGAAGATCATGAAGGAGATTGTGAAACCACTGCTACTCCTAGAAATATAATTTGCTCCATAGGTAAGTTTTTAGAAGCATGATCAAGGCAATTAAAGAGGTTAAACAATTATTATCTTTATTTTACATTCAGCCAAGTTGTTTACACCTTCTCAACTCTGACCAAACCTTCAACAGTACCTCCCCAGGAGGGAAACCAGACAAAATAATTCATTTATTTTTACTCATCACTGAGGAAGAGAATTTATGAGGGAAGAGAATTTTATAAGAAAAGGAAATAGGATCAAAATTGCTTTTACTTTCAATAAACAATTGATGACTCCCTTAGTTAAAGGTAAGGAGTATTCAGGGATGTCAACATGTATGGCAGAAAGTTCTGTTAAATATTGTTGTTATTGTTTGGTCGCTACATCATGTCCAACTCTTTTGTGACCCCATGGACTGTAGCCTGCCAGGCTCCTGTCCATAGGATTTCTCAGGCAAGAATATTGGAGTGGGTTGCCATTGCCTTCTCTAGGGGGCCTTCCTGACCCAGGGATCAAACCTGCATCTCCTGCATTGGCAGGCAGATTCTTTACCAGTGAGCCACCAGAGAAGCCTCAGTTAAATTTAGCAGTTCTCAAATTTTCTCATTATTCAAGAAAAAACAAGCAAAACAAAGCAAAACAATTCCTCAAGTGAAAACAAAGTCACAGTATCCATACCCACATCATGTGCTTTTTACATCCCCTTCAATCCATCTATATTATCCATTCATGCAGCCAGCACGATTTCATGAGCTGCTTACTATTAACCTGCCACTTTAAACTTGGATCTCAAGATAGTATAAAGTTAAGTCAATGTCTAAAATCTTTCATGTGGTCTAAGACATACAAAACTCTTCTGATATCCAAGAAGTTCTTAGAGGTATTTCGTTCACAGGAGAAATACTTTACTGATACTTTAGTTCATGTTTTACTTACTCAGAAGATTCCAAAGTAAATGATAATTTGGAAAAAAAAGCATTAGACTCATATCTCTTTTTGGCTTTGCTATAAAAATATAATCCTGAGAGGAATATGTACTCAGTGCACTACATGTTGAAGAAAAGGAAAATTCATCAAGTTGATTTCCTGCAGAGCAAATCTCCCACACCATTCAGTCCACAACATCTGGATAATTGGCCCCAGCCTAGTGGGAGCCCCCAACACAGGATTTCTGGATAATTTTTGATCATTAGGCATGCAAACTCTCCTCAGTGTTTACCTTGAATGTCTTTTCTCCCTTCTCTCATCTAATGTCGGTAGTTTCAGCTGCTCACCAACTATCAAATCATCTGAAAAAATTTAGGATAGTGCTGCTTGACATAAGTTCTCTTTAAGAAAAGTACAAAATCCAAAAGTGATATGAAACTTTCTTTTCCTTATGGTGATGTAAATGATATTCTCTCTTCTTTCTAGACATTACTCTTAAGGGTTTAGTGAAGTCTTTTTGTATAGCTCTTTGGGACTCTAGAAAGGAGGAAAAATCCTAAATTCTTCTCCTAGTGATCTTGTTAAAAGGAAAATTAGATGGTTATTACTTTTATATTGTGCAAATCAGTAAGATTGGAGTTCCCTATCAGCCCAGAGTATTTAACTCTCTAGATTTAAGAGGAAATTTAGAGTAGTTTCCAGCCCTTGTATAATTACAGAACTAGCTTGTAAATGTCTTAGCTCACAGGTCTTATTATAACCAGTACTTTACACAGTGTGTGGCAATAGTAGGCTTGCAAAAAATATGTATTGAACAAATGATTTTAAGTTTGAAAAATTCTTTAGGATTCTTCTGGTAGAAATGTTACAGCCAAAGCTGATATTTAGCTGATGTGCACAGTTACAACCTTAAAAGTTTTCAGGTCTTGCAGGGTCACGTTTAACTGCTGATGCTCATTGTGTTCTGGTTGCTAAATATTTTGATTATCTCACTTAGCAACAGGATGCCATAGCATAAAGAATTATATACATTTTTTTTTATCTCAAACATATTTTCATAGAGTGTTTAGGACCCAGGCCCTTGCTTCTGAGTTCCAGTGACTGGGTTTATTGGAGTTTGGAAATAGTCATGGATCTAGTGAGAGATGAAACCAGGGAGGAAAAAAAGGGCAGGCAGTGGGGGTGAAATTATTGATCATTCCTGGGTATTAAAAATGGAGATTAGAAGACAGAGTTATAGTTTTCCAGAGTTGTAATTATTAAGGACACAGGAAATCAGATTACTATTTATAGGTCATGAACAAGGGAGGGCAGGTATCTCTTTGAAATCTTGCTTTCATTTCCTTTGGGTATATATCCAGAAGCGAAATTGCTGGATCGTATTGTTGATCTATTTTTAATTATTTGAGAAAACTCCATATTGTTTTCTATGGTGGTTGGGCCAAGTTACATTTCCACCAACAGTGTATAAGGGTCCCCTCTTCTCCACAGCCTCACCTGTACCTGTTGTCTCCTGTCTTCTTGATGATAGCCATTCTGACAGGTGCGAGGTGATATCTTTGAGTTTCATTTCCTGATAGTGATATTGAGCATCTTTTCAAGAACCTGTTGGACATTTTGATGTCCTTTTTGGAAAAATATCTACATATTTCTTCTCATTTAAAAAAGTCAAGTTATTGTATGTCCATCAGCTGATGAATGGATGAAAAGATGTGAATGATGAAAAGATGTGAATATACACAGTGGCATATTATTAAGCCATAATAAAGGATATCCTGCCATTTGTGACAACTGGATGGATCTTGAGCACATTATACTAAGTGAGATGTCTGACACAGAAAGACAAGTGCTATATAATATCACTTACATGTGAAATCTAAAATTTAAACCTGTAAGAAACAGAATATAATGGTGGTTGCCAGGGAATGGAGAGTGGTTGGTGATAAGGTGATGATGTTTAAGGGTAGACACTTGCAATGAGTAGTAAATAAGCCATAGATATCTAATGCACAGCATAATGAATACAGACAATATTGAACTATAATTATGTAATGTAATATCACAATTGCAATCATATTACAATATGATTTATATATTACAATATATAAATGTATCAAAGTAACCTGTTGAACACTTTCAGTTTACACAATTATATGTCAAACTTAATAAATTAAAAAAACTAGAGAGGTCAGAAGTACAACTGTCCCCAGTAGAAACTCAACTATGCCAATATCCAGGACCCACTCTTTATGAGCCTAAGTCAATTTAACTACTTGTTAGCCCATCAGCCTAATTCTCCACTTGGGCCTTACTCGCATCTCAAATCTAGACTGCCAGATAAATAGAAAATTTCAGCTTGTACCCCTCAGGGGCTACTAAATTTTCCTCTACCAGGAAGCAAGTTGATCTCTCATAATGTGTGTGTTGTGGGGAAGAGATGGCATTCTGGTTGGTATTGTTTCTTTCTACACTCAGTGAAGTCAAGTGTGTCAAGATATTCTATTTTGCCATGAAGCAGAGGTTCCAAATGCTTGGCAAACTCATGCAGTGTCCTTGACCATTAGTAGACTGCAAACATATGCCATTTTAATATCTTTCACCTTATATCTAATATCTTTCACTTTCTCCTAACTTCACCTGAGATCAGTATATTGTGTAAAATTCTCAAAGTACGAAGGAAGCATATTTCCACCCTGAGTTCAGAAGTGTACAAATCAAAATCCTAATCAACAGCTCTTAATATTTACAATTCCAAGTTGCACCATCAGATTCAATATTGCTTGGTGATTTCTTAAATGATATTCTGTGGAACCACCTTGTATATGGAGGACATGGTGAAACTTTTGACTGGATTCAATTTGACATTTGTAATGGCCCAGAAAAAGGATCAAGACAGTGAAACAGCATTGCTAAGTGTCTTCTAAATCAAAAAGTTAGTTACCAATATTAATCCTGTTCAAAATATGCAGAGAGTTCTGACCAACTGAGTCAACAGAACACAAGCGGCAGCTGCTCCCAAAATCTACAAGTCATTTCAAATATACCAACTTTTGTTCTGTCTCTGGAGAATAATATTAATATTGTGTTCACTGACTCGAGGTTGTAGAGTGTAGATTCTCCAAGAGGATGTACCATGGAGTTTGCTATTCAAAATTCATTTTCAAAATGTCCTAGCAGGTACTTCCCTGGTGTTCCAGTGGTTAAGACTCCATTCTCCCAATGCAGAGGGCATGAGTTTATCCCTGGGTCAGGGAAATAAAATCCCATATGCCACACGGTGTGGCTCACCCCTCCCTCAAACTAAAGATTTAAACTGTTATAGCAATATCACATAATCTCACATTATCTTACTCAAGGTAAGCATTTATGGTTCAAGGTGACAAAAGACAGAAGTTGGAGCAAATTCAGAGTTGGCTGCAAGACACCTCTGAATACTATGATACTTGCCACAGCCTTGGATGTAGGATGGTGCAGCCCTACCTTGTTAAGACACTTTCTACAACTTGGTATCAAATGACCAGTCTTCAAGGCTATTGCTGTTCAGGGGAAAAATAATAATAGAGTCAAAGTGCCTGGAAGTTTCCCCAGATATATGTAGTGTGGCTGCTCCAGAGAGATGCTTGCAGCTATAACAGTCAGGGGATGGTACAGATACCTCTTCAGTTCAGTTCAGCTCAGCTCAGTCACTCAGTCATGTCCAACTCTTTGCAACCCCATGAACTGCAGCACACCAGGCCTCCCTGTCCATCACCAACTCCAGGAGTTTACCCAAACTCATGTTCATTGACTTGGTGATGCCATCCAACCATCTCATCCTTTGTCTTCTGCTTCTCCTCCTGCCTTCAATCTTTCCCAGCATTAGGGTCTTTTCAAATGAGTCAGTTCTTTGCATTAGGTGGCCAAAATATTGGAGTTTCAGCCTCAATCAACATCAGTCCTTCCAATGAACACAGAGGACTGGTCTCCTTTAGGATGGACTGGTTGGATCTCCTTGCAATCCAAGGGACTCTCAAGAGTCTTCTCCAACACCACAATTCAAAAGAATCAATTCTTCAGCACTCAGGTTTCTTTATAGTCCAACTCTCACATTCATACATGACCACTGGAAAAACCACAGCCTTGACTAGACAGACTCTTATTGGCACAATAATGTCTCTGCTTTTCAATATGCTGTCTAGCTGGGTCATAACTTTCCTTCCAAGGAGTAAGTGTCTTTTAATTTCATGGCTGCAATCACCATCTTCAGTGATTTTGGAGCCCCGAAAAATAGTCTGTCACTGTTTCCACTATTTCCCCATCTATTTGCCATGAAGTGATGGGGCCAGCACTCATCTCACATGCTAGTAAAGTAATGTTCAAAATTCTCCAAGCCAGACTTCAGCAATATGTGAACCGTGAACTCCCTGATGTTCAAGCTGGTTTTACAAAAGGCAGAGGAACCAGAGATCAAATGGCCAACATCTGCTGGATCATGGAAAAAGCAAGAGAGTTCCAGAAAAACATCTATTTCTGCTTCATTGACTATGCCAAAGCCTTTGACTGTGTGGATCACAGTAAACTGTGGAAAATTCTGAAAGAGATGTGAATACCAGACCACCTGACCTGCCTCTTGAGAAATCTGTATGCAGGTCAGGAAGCAACAGTTAGAACTGGACATGGAACAACAGACTGGTTCCAAATAGGAAAAGGAGTACGTCAAGGCTGTATATTGTCACCCTGCTTATTTAACTTATATGCAGAGTACATCATGAGAAATGCTGGACTGGAAGAAACACAAGCTGGAATCAAGATTGCCGGGAGAAATATCAATAA
>SJXQ01002527.1:208342-245261 GCA_006408695.1 Aepyceros melampus
GGGAAATAGATGGGGAAACAGTGTCAGACTTTGTTTTTTTGGGCTCCCAAATCAATGCAGATGGTGACTGCAGCCATGAAATTAAAAGGCGCTTACTCCTTGGAAGAAAAGTTATGACCAACTTAGATAGTATATTCAAAAGCAGAGATATTACTTTGCCGACTAAGGTCCATCTAGTCAAGGCTATGGTTTTTCCTGTGGTCATGTATGGATCTGAGAGTTGGACTGTGAAGAAGGCTGAGCACCGAAGAATTGATGCTTTTGAACTGTGGTGTTGGAGAAGACTCTTGAGAGTCCCTTGGACTGCAAGGAGATGGAGAAGACTCTTGAGAGTCCCTTGGACTGCAAGGAGATCCAACCAGTCCATTCTGAGGGAGATTAACCCTGGGATTTCTTTGGAAGGAATGATGCTAAAACTGAAGCTCCAGGACTTTGGCCACCTTATGCGAAGAGTCGACTCATTGGAAAAGACCCTGATGCTGGGAGGGATTGGGGGCAGGAGAAGAAAGGGACGACCGAGGATGAGATGGCTGGATGGCATTATGGACTCAATGGACGTGAGTCTGAGTGAGCTCCGGGAGTTGGTGGTGGACAGGGAGGCCTGGCGTGCTGCGATCATGGGGTCGCAAAGAGTTGGACACGACTGCGTGACTGAACTGAACTGAACTGATGGGGCCAGATGCCATGATCTTAGTTTTCTGAATGTTCAGCTTTAAGCCAACATTTTCACTCTCTTCTTTCACTTTAATCAAGAGGCTCTTTAGTTCTTCTTCACTTTCTGCCATAAGGGTGGTGTCATCTGCATATCTGAGGTTATTGATATTTCTCCCAGCAATCTTGATCCCAGCTTGTGCTTCATCCAGTCAAGCATTTCTCATGATGTACTCTGCATAGAAGTTAAATAAGCAGGTGACAATATACAGCCTTGATGTACTCCTTTTCCTATTTGGAACCAGTTTGTTGTTCCATGTCCAGTTCTAACTATTGCATCCTGACCTGCATATAGGTTTCTCAAGAGGCAGGTCAGGTGGTCTGGTATTCACATCTCTTTCAGAGTTTTCCACAGTTTATTGTGATCCACACAGTCTTTGGCATAGTCAATAAAACAGAAATAGATGTTTTCCTGGAACTCTTGCTTTTTCCCTGATCCAGCGGATGTTGGCCATTTGATCTCTGGTTCCTCTGCCTTTTCTAAAACCAGCTTGAACATCTGGAAGTTCACAGTTCATGTATTGCTGAAGCCTGGCTTGGAAACTTTTGACCATTACTTTACTAGCATGTGAGATGAGTGCAATTGTGCGGTAGTTTGAGCATTCTTTGGCATTGCCTTTCTTTGAAATTGGAATAAAAACTGACCTTTCCCAGTCCTGTGGCCACTGCTGAGTTTTCCAAATTTGCTGACATATTGAGTGCAGTACTTTTACAGCATCATCTTTCAGGATTTGAAATAGCTTCACTGGAATTCCATCACCTCCACTAGCTTTGTTCATAGTGATGCTTCTTAAGGTCCACTTGACTTCACATTCCTGGATGTGTAGCTCTAGGTGAGTGATCACATCATCGTGATTATCTGGGTCATGAAGTTTTTTTTTTGTACAGTTTTGTGTATTCCTGCCACCTCTTCTTAATATCTTCTCTTTCTGTTAGGTCCATACCATTTCTGTCCTTTATTAAGCCCATTTTTGCATGAAATGTTCCCTTGGGATCTCTAATTTTCTTGAAGAGATCTCTAGTCTTTCCCATTCTATTGTTTTTCTCTATTTATTTGCACTGATCACTGAGGAAGGCTTTCTTATCTCTCTTTGCTGTTCTTTGGAACTCTGCATTCAAATGGGTATATCTTTCCTTTTCTCCTTTGCTTTTCACTTCTCTTCTTTTCACAGCTATTTGTAAGGCCTCCTCGACAGCCATTTTGCTTTTTTGCATTTGTTTTTCTTGGGGGTCTTGATCCCTGTCTCCTTTACAATGTCACAAACCTCTGTCCATAGTTCAGAAACCTCTTAGGAAGTAAGAAAACATTCATACCCTTAGAAGTGTTGGTTACAGTAAGTGATAACAAATTTCTTAAAGTGTCCTCCAGAAAACTGGAAGGTTACAGGAAACCCATGCTATAGAGACCACTTATGTGTATTTACTTATCACTTACCGCCTTCTCCCAAGGATGTTAAGTCATAAGCATGTATAAAAGAAGGAGAAAAAACACAGAAAGTTTAAAGAAACAAGGAAAATTGAAAATAATAAAAATGAAGGGGGAAGATCAGCCACCAGAAACATAGACCTATGGCACTATGAAGTTACCTGAAAATGAGCTTCAGGTTTGGTTGTAAGCTACCTACTGGCTAAAGTAAAGAAGGAAACTTGGTCAGTTAAAAAACTCACAGGATATAACTATCAGATTGCAGCCTTTGCATCCATGTGACTGAAAGTTAAAACTGTATCTTTAACACATAAAATGTGGTAGGATCCAAGCCTCAGAAATTCATACTCAAAGGGTTACAATAATAATGTCCATCCTACACGTACTGAAAACAAAGGACAAGTATGTCAAAAAGTAATTTAAAATCCATGAAAAATAAGCTTGATAGCTGATGAATGAATGTTCAAAAATCAAAACATCTTGCCTTAAATAAACAAAAAGCAAACACCTTGAAAATTTCAGCAATCGAAGTTCAGATTTTAAACCACACGTTGAAGTTTTAAAGATTCCTACTGCTGCCAAAGAACAGAATGTTACGGGGAAATCACGAGGAATTGCATGGAAAATAATTAGCTTTTGTTATAAACTGACCAATAGAAAAGCTACACGCTAACCCAGAATGGAAAGAAGAACCAACTATTAAATTTGATCCAGACCTAAATGGCAGAACTGACAAAAATATCTCCAAAGGAAAGAGAAGCAAAAGGAAAGAGATCTAAGGATGAAATCTAAATGTTAAAAGCCACTGACCTCTCTAGAACACTTCCTGAAAATCCGCTGAAGTCAAAAAGAAAACAAAATCATATTTCTCATATCACTATATAGTTGCAGAAGTAAAAGCACATAGAGATTCTAAGCAAACTCTTGTAACAAACATCTCCATCTATCCTTAGACTCCTCCTCACTCTGCCCACATGCACTCTTGCTGCTTATAATAGTGTTGTTGGGGTGGATTGAGTGTTGGATATTTTAGAAGCCTAAGTATAATTTCTTTGTGTGCTAGAGGAGATGGGGACTAGGGAAAGGTCCTTATCTGTAGTAGAGTTCAATTACTGAAATCAGCTCAGCTTCCTCCTATTATGAAAATCCCAAAACTCTAAGGAAAATGGACCAAATCAAGTTGAAATTTTTGGCTCAGATTTAGTCTTGTTGTTCCCATGCAGACATATAGTAAATCATTCTCTTCTGAAAAACAAATGATGGGACAAAAAAGTGAAAGCACAGAAACAAAACAAAAACTTACCAAAAAAACTCTTTAACAAAGGCTATTACATTTATCTCTGGACTACAGATGTGATAGTGACATTTGCAAGGTGTGTGACTGTAAAATAGTAATTTACATATTTGAATTACTGTCATGAAAACACTAAACTATCTCTTTGCTAGATTTAAAATTATCTTATTTTCTCAGCATTGAAAAAGTATAAAAAATAAAATTAATTACCCTCTGCCAAGTGGCTATTGATAATAATGGAATTTTTAGAACCTGACATGATGGTATACCATTTTTTTAAAAAAGTGCTACTTGGTTCTTAAAAGACTTATCTACATTTCCTCCAGCTTTAGCATTAGTGACAAACTAAATACTTAGAAGTATACAAAATTTCTTAGGAAATAATGTTGAAACCCATGGAATACATGAGACCAAAGGCTAAGTCAAATGGCCTATTCCTCTACCCCATAGATGAATGATGGAATGTTCTGTAGAGTTGTTCTCAATCTTTCCTGTTCAAATCCCTAGGCCCACCCATCTTCTGGCACCAAGGATACTCAAACCACCTAAAGTGATCTCTCTCATGTCCTTTCTTTTCTGTTTCTAAACTTCATCTTTGCCACATTTTTCTTTCCTAAATAACAATATTTGTATATGGCTACTCATCCTTTCTCCCTCCCATTCAGAAGATAAGGTGTCTCACTCTCTCCTTTCATCTTATTTCTCCAACCATCTTTGTTCCATCATTCACCCCTTCTCCTCAGGCTGATTCAATCTCTTTCTCATTTCTCTGCCTGAAAACATTCCCTGATCCCCCATCACCTCCACATTTAAAAAACAAAAAACCTCTTTTGTTTACCCTGTGACTTCTTTCAGTGACCATCCTAATCTCCCACCTGTGTTTTAACCATTTTCTTGATTGGCACCTCTCATTTCCTCATCATTCAATTTACTCTTTACCTTTTGCAATCTGATTTCTGTCATGAAATGACAATGGCAATTCCTCCATGGCAATTCCTCTTTTGGATGTCCTTTTCACTTACTCATTTAGCAAGTATACACTGACCACCTACCATGGCCAGGCAGTTTGCTGGGGAAAGGGATCAGTTCAGTTCAGTTGCTCAGTCGTGTCTGACTCTTTGTGACCTCATGAATTGCAGCACGCCAGGCCTCCCTGTCCACCACCATCTCCTGGAGTTCACTCAAACTCATGTCCATGGAGTCGGTGATGCCATCCAGCGATCTCATCCTCTGTCATCCCCTTCTTCTCCTGCCCCCAATCCCTCCCAGCATCAGAGACTTTTCCAATGAGTCAACTCTTCGCATGAGGTGGCCAAAGTAATGGAGCTTCACCTTTAGCATCATTCCTTCCAAAGAAATCCCAGGGCTGAACTCCTCAAGAATGGACTGGTTGGATCTCCTTGCAGTTCAAGGGACTCTCAAGAGTCTTCTCCAACACCACAGTTCAAAAGCATCAATTCTTCAGCGCTCAGCTTTCTTCACAGTCCCACTCTCGGATCCATACATATTGTCAAAATTCAATTCTTGCCATCAAAAATCAATCTAACGAAAGTGAATAGAAGTCTCAATCTAATCATCCTTTATTTCTCTGCAAAGTATTTGAAACCCTTGACTATCCCTTCTAAATGGTATCTTTTCACTTGAGTTTTTTGGAGGTATTCTAGCTCTGCTTTTATTGGCTTTGCTGTCTCCTTCTCTGACTCCATAAATGTGAATTTTCTCCAAAGCTGAGGCCTGAGGTCCTTTTCTCTTTCTTCACTTTCTCCCAAGGTATTCTCTTTCCTCTTTTAGCTTCAGTTCTTACCTCCATACAACTTTCTCCTTAGTCTGTTTCTCAACAATTCAATTACTATCCTAAGACACCACTGTCTATTTAACAAGTTGCTGGATGGCACTACAGAATATTTTACCAGCACATTAAACTCAATCTGCCAAAATCAGACCCACATCTTTTCTGACAAATTGGCCGCTCTTCTTTGAGACATCCATCTATCTGCTGAAAAAAATCTTTAAAATAATAATAATTTAAAAAAATGACAAAAAACATGTATTGAGCATTTTCTGTGTGCCAAGAACTGTATAAAATCTTTTTACATTTAACATCAGAATACCTCATAATAACCCTACAGAATAGATACTGTTATCATTATTTTACAGAGAGGGAAACTGAGAGATTAGAAATTAAATGACTTGCACAAAGTTAATAGAAAGTAATAGGGGGAGGCTGACTACCAGCTCAAACACAGGCTAAATGATTAAGGACCAGTAATCCAAGTGACAGGAATTTGGATTTTTTTTAATTAATGCTCTGAAATAATTCATTTTTCAAACAGTCCATTTTACTGAATGCCAAGGACATCATGACACAGCAGCTGGGGTTATAAGAAGTTGATTGGAGAAAGGAAGGTTATAATACTGTTTTCTTCCTTTAATGTGTACCAGAAAGGCAGTCAAACATCTCCTTTATTGTACAATATAATTGCCTCTGAGTTCATTTGTTCATTCATTTATTTACTACACATTCATTAAGTAGCTCAGGTGAGCCTAAAATAAGCTAGAATTTAAAATTAATTTGCAATTTGCTGTGAAAACACGGAGAAACAAACAATTGAGGGGGTGGAAGTCTTTTTTATGAAGAGAGTGCTTTTGAATTTTCATGACCAATAAATACTTTGGCATGGTAACTCAGTGACTCTGCTTGTACCCTTTGATCATAAGAGCATTAAAGACTCCCTTTTTATTTCAATACAAGTAGTGACATATGAGCCTAAGAAGAAATGTCTTCATTTTAGCCCTTTTCATACAGGGAGGAGAAGAAATACATTGAGATTTATTTATCCCACACCCATTCTGTACTCACAAAAGCCCCAAGGGAATGGATCAGAAAGAACAAACATATCTTGACTCAACTAAGGTGCACAATGATGATAATAATTCATATTTACATTGACACTCCAAACTTCAAAGTGTGCTCACAAAGGGACATCATCTCATTTTATATAAAATAAAATACAAAGTTTGCCTTCAGCAAAATAACAAGCTCTACTCAGTCTATCTTTCAGACATCTGTCCAGGCCCCCCAAGTTACATCCTCTAACTCACCCTCATACCCTTCTGCCATGTTCTTCACATTCTACATATACTTTGGATTTGCTTTCTGTCCCATTGGAAATCACCCAGTCCAGAAGAATAGGTTTTTAGGAGAGAATCTATTTCAATAATTCATTCCTTCAACAAACATTTCTCAAATTCCTACTTTGTGCTGGGCATTATGCTAGACGTTAGAAATAAAACTGTTTGCAGAAACATACAGTGTTTTCCCTACTTGGGGCTTGCTTTGCCACCAACACAGAACACTATAAATTGGCCAGGCTCCTCTTTATTGGTTCTTATCAGATTTGTCCCTTCCAACTCCGGCTCCTGTTTGCTTTTGTTCAGATTTGGAGACAGTTTATTGACATGGGTATCAGAGTTTGGCTCATCAATAACTCTACTTTTATACTACAGCCCATCTTGGTATCTTGTTTGTAATATTCAAGGAATCTGCCAGTCTGGCTTTGCTCTTTCTACCTGGCAGTAACAGTTCAACTGGTCTGCAACCAACTAAGATACAATCCATCCCTCCTTTCTTTAAATTCCTCCTCTTACATTTCTCTTTTGTTCTATTATCCTGTCATCCATACTGGTTTTGTTTTCCCCTTCCATCTCTCTTGCTTCACCCTCTTTGTCCTTTAAAACCCTGGTAATCTCTCAAGTCACTCTATGAAAAGGCCGGAAACCCATAACACATTTCTTAATGGACTGTGTATATTTTTCAGACCTCCTGGATCCCAAGGCTAAGATAAATATGATGGAGTCCAGCTTGCCCAACCAAAGAAACCTCGTTTAGTAAAATTGTCAGAATCTCTCAAAGCCAAGTGATCTTGTCTGGAATGCAGGGATCGTCTTCTGTAACCAGCTTTTCTACAAACATCATCATTTGGATCATTTGCTCTTCATGGTCACCACTATCATTGGGCAAATATCCAAGCTTCCTGAACTGGTAGGAGTAAGGCTTTGGAATTTGGTCCTCTCCAAGAGATTGTAAACAACTACCTCTCAAATTCATGGCACTAAGAAGATCCCTTATTGCCTCCATGAACACTTAGAGTCTCTAATACTTAAACATCCCCTGGAAACAATGTAATGTAGTGAAATGAATACAAATTGGATGGCAGAAAATCTGGGTTCTCCTCCCAGCTACACCAAGGGTTTGCTTAGAGGCTTTGGACAAGTCCTTGGCTGCAGGCTTCTGGTAATTCACACACAGAATGTAGTGGCCATTTGAGATCATATTATGGTTGTTTTCAAATCATCATGTCCAAAAATCTATTTCTGTAGTCTCTGTAAACAATAAGAAGAATTTCTGTAGCCATTTTATTCTGTTTGAAAAGCCACATAACGGTTATGGTTTCCTAGACCATTGTGACTGTGCTGGGCAGAGATACATTAAAAACAAACAAATAAATAAAAACACAGGAATAAACATGGGCTGCAGGTGCTTCTGTTTTACATTCAGACACAACTTAATTCCAGAATAGCAGAGTTCACAGTGGTCAGTGTCATGGAAACCACCACTTAGGAGTGTCAAAAAAAGCATCAGTAAACTGAAAGCATCTTTGCTGGTTGACAAGCTAGAAGTGGAGAGGCCTCTGTGCCGATGACTTTCTTCTTTTAATTGACCCACCCCCACAGCAGTAGCAGGAATCAAACTGCAACTCCGTCAAACATTTAAATGACGTTCATATTTTAGCCCTTGAACATCAGCTCTGTGAATACCTAAAATGGGGCTAAATGAAAATTGGATAACCATTTGCCTGACATTGTCCTTGGCCTTTCTCTAATGTCAAAGATGGATTTGCATAATTATACTGAAAGCTAGGAAACTGCACACAGCAGGAGGCTTCCTGGCTGGTGTTAGGTTTTAGTCATGCTCCAGCTGTGACTCTAAAGATGAAGAAAAGTCTCCTTTCAGAAATGAACAGAGTGCACACTTTCTAAGACAGTATAGTAACAGCTTAACGACAATTTAACTTGCATACTGATTTCCAAGGTATAGTTAAGATAGGCCTGATAAGCAACTGATCAACTGAACAAATTTTTCCAATTAGCCTCCAATTAAAATAAATAAATTTTTTAAAAAAGGGCTTCAGAGAGGAGAGTCCACACGATGTTACCTTGTAAACCTCGTCTTGATTGAAATTCTTTCAAGTTGGCCAGATGTCTGATAGAAGCAAACTTCTAAAGACTGTGCCATTGTAACAGGTGTGTGTAATTGCTCAATCTTGTCTTTCCAAGGTCACAGCAACCATAAGATGTCTCTTTTGAATATGTCTACAAGGGGAAAATATTGATGCTGAAATAGGTGTGGCTTCCCAAATTTCACCCCTTCCATGGGTGAAATTGCCTCAGGCTCTCTTTCCCCAAATGCTTTTCATGATCCAACCTTGTCTCATGAAAGGGTTTATAGCCCCTTAGACTAGAGGATCACTTCTTTTCACTTAAACTGTCAGGAGATTATCTTTTTCACTTTCAGTTGTAAATAACAGTTCCATTTTCTATAATCTTGAATAAGACACAGGTACTTGGAATACATTAATAAGAAAAATTTATTGTGTGTGTGTGTACTCAGTCGCTCAATTGTGTTCAAGTCTTTGAGAACCCCACGAACTATATATAGCCCACCAGGCTCCTCTGTCTATGGGATTTCCCAGGCAAGAATACTGGAGTGGGTTGCCATTTCCTTCTCCAGGGGATCTTCCTGACCCAGGGATTGATGAGTATTAATGAAATTCTTAAGATCCCAGAATGAAGCTTCAACTAAAAGGGAACATCCACACTTTCTGTCAACTAGGGGAAAGAAACGTTTCTGAGGGCAGCAGGCTCACTTGGCAACCTGGGAAATCATAACATCTGGCTAAACAATAAAATCAGCTTTCCAAAGGAATAGTCTCATACAGACCTAATAATATGTTGCAAATTGAGATTTCATGGGTTGCAGAGTCTTAAGTGCTTTGGGGGCTTCCTTTGTGGTTCAGCTAGTAAAGAATACACCTGCAATGTGGGAGACCTGGGTTCGATCCCTGGGTTGGGAAGATCCCCTGGAGAAGGTTTATAACACAATCTAATTTGTTATTATCCCATTGACTAACAGGATTTCTGTGATGTGGTTTTCATTATGGAATTGATAAAGATCTAGGATTATTTCATGAGGAAAAGCAAAGGTGACAAGTAACCCTTTTTCATTCACTGGAACTACTTATTAGGTTCAAAACATAATTTGCTTCTTTGGTTATTCTGCTTATGTGGCACATTGAGTAGAATCTACATATGAAATTTTGCTCTAACCACATTATCCTATCCTGTATAGAAAGAAATTTTACCAGACTTCAAATGCCACAGAGCACACCTTCCAGCTTATTTCTGGTTTGAACTGGTGGTTGCAGCTTGTGCAATTTCCTAAACGGCAATTCACCTTGGAACAACCCCATAAACACAGAGCAGGCAGATGGATTGCTTCAGAATTTCTGATTTTTGAAAGGGCAAGAGGGCAAATGTCTAGCTTCTCTAAGGCAAAAAGGCCACAGCAGAAACAAAAGCCACCACCATTTTTTAACAGATTATTATTATTAAAACATTGCACTTTTACAACACTGTACAATTTGCAAAGCTTTTTTATGACCATTATCTCACTTGATAGGCACACCAACCCTGTGTGTGGAACAGGTGTTCATTAATACAGGCATTTGACAGAGGAAGAAATTCAGGCACACAGAGGTTAAGCAACTTACCTAACCAAGGTTGCACTGTGAGTTGGTATGCATAAGAATCAGTTGCCTTTTGTGTGAGGTAAATGAGGAATGGAGGTATGTGAAGAACTCACAGTTCTACTCCCTATGAGCCTTGATTGTGAAGACAATCTTACCGCAATGTGTGGCATGCTCATCTTTATTTCAACTAGGATTTTCAGTATGTTAAACGCTGTGCAGAAGCAGCAGACAGGCAGGTGGCTCAGTGAAATTGGCATGATGCAGGTGTGAGAGCTAATGCTCAGTAATGAGCTGGGGCTCCACATTACGTGCCAAATAATCAATGTGCAGTGTGACCTAACCTCCACAAAATACCCTGGTTAAGGTGGGACTTTGTTTGATTTCATGATTGTTTAGTTCCTGATACTTGGTAAAGTAAAACCTACCCCTCAAGCAAGTCAGGGAGTAATTTTCTTTATGGCTTTAGTTTTATTTAACTATCAGCCAACCCACCTAACAAATGTCAAACATTAGCCTGTTGTTAAATATTCAGTGTGAGAGACTCATGTCACAACAGAGAGAGCCTGTGAGCGCTTTGGCGATTAATGTCCAGCATCTAAAATAGTCACGCTCCCCAATCTCTCCAGAGTCTCACACCAAATGCCAATTAATGAAAATGTGAGGCTACTTCCTGCTCCTCATCCGGCTGTTTTTTTTTTTTTTTCCAAAAAGAAAAAAAAAGAAAGGGAGATTCTAGCATATTCTATGAAGGCAGACTTTCAAAAATAAGAAATGGGAAGTTTGCCATATTTGTAGCAAACCACTTTCCTTAGAGATGTTTCTAAGGTAACTTGATACTCTGTTTTTTAAAGGCTATTTCTACAAAAGAGAATGAGGTTTATTTACCAAATTTTAGTTTTGAAAAATAACTACTAAACCTGCCAACTGAAATGTGTTTATGTGAAAAGCTGCACTTGGAATAAGGTAATTACTACTTTAATGTTTCCATTGCCACTGCTCAATTCTCATTTTCATAGATTAAAAAGAAAAACAGGTTTAAATAATGCAATGCTTATTAACGTATGAATATGGACCTAATTGTCCCTTTCTGACTCTCAGAAGTAATTGGCAATATCTTCTATGTAAATGGGTTAAGGAATGTGCTACATATGCAATTATAACTAAAAACTTTCATTTGGAAAATTGCAACCTTATCTTTATTGTCTTTTATTAATAGTAGCACAATAGCTGCCTGTCACTCTGCACTTTCCTTAGAAGATCTGTTATAAGAATATGTGCAGAACTGTAAAAATGAGTAGACCCAGTGTATTGAATTATAGCAGAATCAATCAGTGCCTGTGGCACACCGTAATACCTCACATACTCAGGTTGCATCAAACAAAGCCAAAAGGATAGTTGAAAATAAAAGCAAAATGGTTATTTGGCATGAAGTAGACCCTGAGATAACCCCCAGTTTTGTTTTGTTTCATTTCTTTTGGATTCAGTTTCCTTTTCAACTGGACATACCGATTCAGGAAGTAGCACAGCCTGAATGTTCTAGAAGTTTCTCAGAAATCTTTTCAGTGACCTTTTCTAAGACTCAACAAAAAACATTTCCGCCTAACCCTGCAAGTTTCTCTTTTCTACCAGGTTGGAAAATGCCAGTCATATTTCAACACATGTGCTAGAGATTGATGAGATTTCAGTTAAATTTGCTTGAGGATTATAAACACACATTTTAAAAATATTAAGCTCATTTTCTATATATGATTGCTCAACGTGTAAAAGTGGGAAAGTCTCTCAACTAAATTTTTTTGGTTACATATTGCCAAATATTAGTTCAGCTAATTGTGTTTGGTTGGTTGGTTGGATTTTTATCCAGGATGACTAATCACAAGTGCAATTTTATAGACCCCATATACATGAATTTCAAAATATCTTTGCTATGCATACTTTATACTCCATGAACCACTTTTCAGTATATTTGTTTTATGTTATACTGACATCTATGGACTTCATAAAAGAAATTCAGCTTTTTAGAAAAGTTCTGTTGGCTGCTTACAAGCAACTTAAAATGTGACTCAATTATGTAGAATAAGGGTCTTCACATCCACTGAGAGTAAGCCATGGGTTGATCAATGTAACTCATCATCTAGATCAAAATCATTACAAATTTCTACCTTCCTACAGTCAAAACTTAGGGGGAAGCACTATTACTCAAGAATTAGCAACTCCTCTTTCATTAAGAGTGATTCTTATTAGACAATAAGGAGGAATGCTATCAGTACATTTACACTTGTTTATTATATTCTTATATTCTTACAATATACCCATTATTGTAACTATTAACCCTGCACTAAATACTGGGGATGCAATAATGAATAAATAGACACCAGCCCTGACCTCAAGGAACTTACAGTCTTAATGGAAGAGAGAGAGAAATAAACAGGCAATTTATAATAGTATATGATAAGTACAATGATAGGATGAATTTGTTAGGATAGGATAAATACTGTAACAAACCTCAAGATATCCGTGGCTTAACTCAGTAAAGTTTTTTTTTTTCTTTTTTTTCATTCAAGTCAAAATCCAATGAGATCAGGAGGAGGCAGATGAGCCTCTATTCTAACCAGCCATTCAGGGACCCACACTCTTTCAATCTTACACCATCTTTAACACATGGTCTCTACGATCATCATGGAGAGGAAAGAAAGAGTGTGGAGAAAACACATCCACTAGCTACCTGCTTCTGCTCAGAAGAAACACATTACTTCTGCTCACATTGCCTAGGGAAGACCCAGTCAGGTGGCTCCACTTTATACAAAAGAAGACTGGAAAAGACAGTTCACATTCTAAGAAAAGTAAACAAGCTTGGTGAGCAAATATTGATAAGTAGATACAGTCAGTGGCAACTTGTTAGCTAGAGGTAACTAGAGATAATTAGATGAAGCCAAGAAACTAAGGAGAAAAACCCTCTCAAATCTAATTTCTTATTTCTTGTTAGAATAAGTGAGAACTATATAAAACTAGAAAAAAAGATGAGAAAGTTAGCCAGTAACTAACTAGAATAACTAGGAGTAATATAAGAGTCTCAGAATGATACTTTACTCTCTCAACTATAATTCTCATTCTTGCTGGAATAACTGTTGGTAACTAGATGTAACTAGGGTTCATTAGCAATAACTAGAGTAAACCAAGAAGCCAAAAAACTCATTCCTCTTCATTCTTTTTTTTTTATTGGAATGAGTGAAAACTTTCAAAAACTAGAGACAGAAGCATTATATAATTAGTCAACAAGTAACAAGCTAACTAATAGCTACATACTACAGACAACTAGAACAGCTACAGTGAGCCAGAGGATCAGAAATACACATTCCACTCAATTCTAATGTCGCCGTTCTCATTTGAATAACTGTGGGTTACTAGGTACAACCAGAGTAAGTAGGTAAATAGTTAAAGCTAGGATACTAGAGGACCTAAAAAAACCTTAAAATAGTGTTTCTCTCAACATTAACTTCTTATCTTTGTGTTTTGAGTATTGCTCATCTCTGAATTTCCTCATTATTGTAATATGTTCCCCATTAGGATGACCCATTGTTTCATCATAAACACTATTTGCTTCTACTTCACACTACCCTGATGTTAAAAAGCAATTTATTGACTAGATGGCTACTTCCAAAATGTCTGCTCAGTTACCAGTGGAGTCTAATACTCTGGATTGGTACCCAGTGGCAGAGCCAGATATAGTCTAGTGTCCTGTTCACACAAAAGGAGAAGGAGTTGCTGGAACACAGAATATATCTGCAGTGTGGAGAGAGCCAGGCAATCAGATAGACAATGGAAGTTATACAAAAGTATGTTTGCAAATGACATAACCCCAAATCAAAGTCACTTGAAGAGAAAAAGAAAATTATTGGCTCATAAAACTGGAAAATCTTAGGTAGATCTAGAATATCTGGACCATACACTCAAATGACAAATCTTTATCTTTTGCTTCTCTTTATTTGTTGGCCTCATTCTGTTCTAATAAGGGAAGTTTTTAACCTCATGACAAGGATGATAATGGCTTATAGCTTCCTTTCTTCCTCTAGATTTATGACCTAAAAAGCAAAACCACTTTTCTCTGGCTCAAAATTGAAAACCTCAAGGAAAGTCTTAAATTGGCTAAGCTTGGTCACATGCTCAACTCAAAACAGTTGTTGTAGTGAGAGGAGTGGAGCTTTGTTTGGAAGAGCCTGGATCAGAAGCCAACCTTGGGGCCAGTGAGATAGGGTGCTAGCCTACCTAACAACTCCCTCACAAGAAGCACATAATCACATGATTGGAGAGCAAGAGGAGCAATTTCTCAAAGAAAGTATGAGTGCCAGATAGAAAAACAAAGATGTAACCATTACTGTGTCCAAGCATTTATAATCTAATTTTCTGAGTCCAGATTCAGACCTCTATTCAGATGCTCTTCAGGAATTTGAAACAAATTGGAACTGTTCATCTAGAATGTTGCTTGCTGAAGAACATTTGTGCTGTTACAATATTTGTCAGGTAGTCATGTCTAATGAAGATAGCAGTGGGGATAGTTGGAATTGAAAGATACAAAGGTGAAAACCAATCTGGTACAGAACGGAATATTCTTGATAGAGATGTAATCTGTGAAATATATATCTCATAAGCCCAATGAAGGTAGTAAGGAAATCTTACTACCTAGTATATTTTGCTATAACAGGATTAGAAATAGAATCATTTCTCAAAGATCTGGTGATGATGAACAGAAGTGTGATGTCATGAGTAAGGTGTTAAAGATGAGCCCTCCAGATCCAGGAGATGAACTTGGATTGCAACTGGAGATTTAATAGTCAAGGAAAGATAGGGCGTAGAACATTTGCCTAAGGGTGTACATATGTGTGTACATTTTTGAGAGAATCCAGTTTCAAGACAATAAATGGCATCACAACTCTGAAGTTGTGATACATCCATGTTCACCCAGAATTATGAAGGATCATGAACAAAATGGTGTTAGATATATTACTTTGTATAATGCATATAAAATACTTAGTACAATGAGCCCATATTAAGTGCTCAGTTAACGGTTCTATCATTATTATTATTACTGTGCACATGGTGTTATGCCAGGTGTTTTTATATACATTATGTGGCAATAACCCTATTGAGATAGGTATTGCTACTCTATTTAAAATAATTGGCTAAGATATCAGAAGCATTCATTTTCAGAGTTGTAATTTAAATCTACTTTATCCAGCTCCAAGGTTTGTGTTCTTACCATTATGCCACAGACTTCCCAAGGAATGCTGGTGATATACCATGAAACCTGAAAAGAATAGACAATCTGTGGTATATTTTTGATGCCTAGAGTATAATATAGACCTTGGTAATTAGTATCTTCATTCATTATACGATGAGAAGCCTGATGTTAGAAGGTTGAATTGACATTTCCAGAGTGTTTTTTTTTTCTTTTTTTAATTGAATTGATGCTGTCATTAAGTCTATCCAGAAAGGGTGTTCCAGTCACTCAAGCAAGAGCACTGGGCTACATCACATTTTTGCTAAAGTAGATTGATAATCCCATGCTACTCCAGTCTCTGATTAAATACAATGTTCACAGATCTCTGGGAGATCTCAGGGCTATTTCACGGAGAAAAGTGAAATTGTATTCACATTTGACTGTATTCAGTTGGAAAGTGGTTTTCTCCTCATCTTCCTTCAAAATTCATATCAATTTGTATGCTTTTCAGAGATCTAAGTAAGAGAAAATGTAACCTAGGAAGTTGTGGCTTATAGAAGCTTCAGCAATAGTTATGGAACTGGAGTGGGAAGTAGGAAGTGGTAAGCTGGCACTGTGTAAGCAGTTTAAAAAACTTATGGATTTGCAACCAATGTGATATGCCACATCAACAAATTGAAAGATAAAAACCATATGATTATCTCAATAGATGCAGAGAAAGCCTTTGACAAAAATTCAACATCCCTTTATGACAAAAACCTTCCAGAAAGCAGGCATAGAAGAAATGCACCTCAACATAATAAAAGTCATATATGATAAATCCACAGCAAACAGTATCCTCAATGGTGAAAAATTAAAAGCATTTCCCTAAACTCAAGAACAAGACAAAGGTGCCCACTCCTATTCAACATAATTTTAGAAGTTTTAGCCACAGAAATCAGAGAAGAAAAAGAAATAAAAGGAATCCAGACTGGAAAAGAAGAAATAAAACTCTCACTGTTCTCAGATGACATAATCCTCTACATAGAAAACCCTAAAGACTCCACCAGGAAATTACCAGAGCTAATCAATGAATAAAGTAATGTCACAGGATATAAAATTAACACACAGAAATCCCTTGCATTCCTATATTCTAACAATGAGAAAACAGAAAGAGAAATTAAGGAAACAATTCCATTCACCATTGGGGCAAAAAAATAAAATACTTAGGAATAAATCTACCAAAAGAAACAAAAGACCAATATATAGAAAACTATAAAACACTGATGAAAGAAATCAAAGAGGACACAAATAGATGAAAAATGCACCATGTTCATGGATTGGAAGAATCAATATAATGAAAATGAGTATACTACCCAAAGCAATCTATAGATTCAATGCAATCCTTATCAAGCTACCAATGGTATTTTTCACAGAACTAGAACAAATGATTTCACAATTTGTATGGAAATACAAAAAAACCTCAAATAGCCAAAGCAATTTTGAGAAAGAAGAACAGAACTGTAGGAATCAACCTGCCTGACTTCAGACTATACTACAAAGCTAAAGTCATTAAAACAGTATGATACTGGCACAAAGACAGGAATATAGATAAATGGAACAAAATAGAAAGCCCAGAGACAAATCCACACACCTATGAACACCTTATCTTTGACAAAGGGGGCAAAAATATACAATGGAGAAAAGACAATCCTTTAACAAGTGGTGCTGGGAAAACTGGTCAACCACTTGTAAAAGAATGAAACTAGGACACTTTCTAACACCATACACAAAAATAAATTCAAAATGGATTAAAGATATAAATGTAAGACCAGAAACTGTAAAACTCTGAGAGGGAAACAGACAAAACACTCTCTGACATAAATCACAGCAGCATCCTCTATGACCCACCTACCAGAGTAATGGAAATAAAAGCAAAAATAAGCAAATGGGACCTAATTAAACTTAAAAGCTTTTTCACACTGAAGGAAACTATAAGAAAGGTGAAAAGACAGCCTTCGGAATGGGAGAAAATAATAGCAGATGGAGCAAGACAAAGAATTAACCTCAAAAATAAACAAGCAGCTCATGCAGGTCAATACAAGAAAAACAAACAACCCAATCAAAAAATGGGCCAAAGAACTAAACAGACATTTCTCCAAAGAAGACATACAGATGGCTAACAAACACATGAAAAGATGTTCAACATCACTCATTATCAGAGAAATGCAAATAAAAACCACAATGAGGTACCATCTCACACCGGTCAGAATGGCTGCGATCCAAAAGTCTACAAGTAATAAATGCTGGAGAGGGTGTGGAGAAAAGGGAACCCTCTTACACTGTTGGTGGGAATGCAAACTAGTACAGCCACTATGGAGAACAGTGTGGAGATTACTTAAAAACTGGAAATAGAACTACCACACCACCTAGCAATCCCACTGCTCAGCATACATACTGAGGAAACCAGAATTGAAAGAGACACGTGTACCCCAATGTTCATCACAGCACTGTTCACAATAGCCAGGACATGGAAGCAACCTAGATGTCCATCAGCAGATGAATGGATAAGAAAGCTGTGGTACATATACACAATGGAGTATTACTCAGCTATTAAAAAGAATACATTTGAATCAGTTAGACCCAATCAAAAAATGGGCCAAAGAACTAAACAGACATTTCTCCAAAGAAGACATACAGATGGCTAACAAACACATGAAAAGATGTTCAACATCACTCATTATCAGAGAAATGCAAATAAAAACCACAATGAGGTACCATCTCACACCGGTCAGAATGGCTGCGATCCAAAAGTCTACAAGTAATAAATGCTGGAGAGGGTGTGGAGAAAAGGGAACCCTCTTACACTGTTGGTGGGAATGCAAACTAGTACAGCCACTATGGAGAACAGTGTGGAGATTACTTAAAAACTGGAAATAGAACTACCACACCACCTAGCAATCCCACTGCTCAGCATACATACTGAGGAAACCAGAATTGAAAGAGACACGTGTACCCCAATGTTCATCACAGCACTGTTCACAATAGCCAGGACATGGAAGCAACCTAGATGTCCATCAGCAGACGAATGGATAAGAAAACTGTGGTACATATACACAATAGAATATTACTCAGCCATTAAAAAGAATACATTTGAATCAGTTCTAATGAGGTGGATGAAACTGGAGCCTATTATACAGAGTGAAGTAAGCCAGAAAGTAAAACATCAACACAGCATATTAACACATATATATGGAATTTAGAAAGATGGTAATGATGATGCTATATGCAAGATAGCAAAAGACATACAAAGAACAGACTTTTGGACTCTGGGAAAAGGCGAGGGTAGGATGATTTGAGGGAATAGCATTGAAACATGTATATTACCATATGTGAAATAGATCACCAGTCCAAGCTTGATGCATGAAACAGGGCACTCAAAGCTGGAGCACTAGGACAACCCTGAGGGATGGGATGGCGAAGGACAGGGAGACACATGTACACCCATGGCTGAATCATGTCAATGTATGGCAAAAACCACTACAATATTATGATTCAGTTCAGTTCAGTCGCTCAGTCGTGTCTGACTCTTTGCAACCCCATGAATCACAACATGCCAGGCCTCCCTGTCCATCCCCAACTCCCAGAGTTCACTCAAACTCACATCTATTGAGTTGGTGATGCCATCCAGCCATCTTATCCTCTGTCGTCCCCTTCTCCTGCTCGCAACCCTCCCAGCATCAGGGTCTTTTCCAATGAGTCAACTCTTCGCATGAGGTGGCCAAAGTACTGGAGTTTCAGCCTCAACATCAGTCCTTTCAAAGAACATCCAGGACTGATCTCCTTTAGGATGGACTGGTTGGATCTCCTTGCAGTCCAAGGGACTCCCAAGAGTCCTCTCCAACACCACAGTTCAAAAGCATCAGTTCTTCAGTGCTCAGCTTTGTTCATAGTCTAACTCTCACATCCATACATGACTACTGGAAAAACCATAGCCTTGACTAGACAGACCTTTGTTGGCAAAGTAATATCTCTGCTTTTGAATATTCTGTCTAGATTGGTCATAACTTTTCTTCCAAGGAGTAAGCGTCTTTTAATTTCATTGCTTCAGTTACCATCTGCAGTGATTTTGGAGCCCCCCAAAAATAAACTCTGACACTGTTTCCACTGTTTCCCCATCTATTTCCCATGAAGTGATGGTACCAGATGTGCTTCTACAGTGGGGGGGGGGGGAATGACTACTGGAAAAACCATAGCCTTGACTAGACAGACCTTTGTTGGCAAAGTAATATCTCTGCTTTTGAATATTCTGTCTAGATTGGTCATAACTTTTCTTCCAAGGAGTAAGCGTCTTTTAATTTCATTGCTTCAGTTACCATCTGCAGTGATTTTGGAGCCCCCCAAAAATAAACTCTGACACTGTTTCCACTGTTTCCCCATCTATTTCCCATGAAGTGATGGTACCAGATGTGCTTCTACAGTGGGGGGGGGGGGGTGCTCAGCTTCCATCCCTGGAAGTTCCACATTGCCTCACCGTGGCCCAAACAAATCAAAACAAACAAAAAACCATCAACCTCACCATGGATCATGTCTGACTTGTTAAGTCTTTAAAACTCAAGAATCAGTGTGTCTGAGAAGGATCCTGTGAACTCCAGGCCCACCTGGGCAAACAATTGTTCCCCTGCCTTGTTTTGTCATATTCATTGTTGAAGGCTGGGCTTCCTTGGTTCCCAGAGTGTATTCCAGTGCTCCTACCAGCATAGAAACTCTTCTCTTCTCTACATGCTAGTCCATATGGTACTCACCCTGACTGCTTGCCTAGTTCTTGTCAGACCCCTCTCCCTAGGGACTGAAGATGCTGAAATGATAAACTATGATGAATAAATGAAATCACATGTTTAAGGGGCAACTTACACTACACATGTAAAGCATTCAACTCAGTGTCATATGGCATACACTTAGCAAATGTTAGTTCCCAAAAGAGCATTGAAAATCTCCTTAACAAAATCTACAGCCATTTCATCCTTTTACTTTGCATTTTGCAGATTTTGATATTATTTGGATTTTTTTTTAAAACCAGACAAGCATCTCCCTTACTTTAAAATGAAAATAACTAAATAAGCCAGTTACCAAAGGACCAATATTCTATGATTCCACTTAGGTGAGGTCCCTAGAGTAGTCAAATTCATGGACAGAAAGAAGAATGGTGATTGTCAGGGGATAGGGAAAGAAGGTGAATGAGGAGTTGTTATTTAATGGGTAAGGAGTTTCAGTTTGGGATGATAAAAATTTCTAGAAATCAGTGGTGTTGACAGTTGCAGCACCATGTAAATGTACTTAAGTCACTGAATTGTACACTTAAAAATGGTTAAGAGGGTCGATTTTGTATTAGACGTATTTTACCGCAATTCAAAAAAATTTTAATTAAAATTTAAAAGATTAAAAATAAGTAAATGAGGGACTTCCCTGTTGGTCTAGTGATGAAGACTCCATGCTTCCAATACGGTGGAGTGGGTTTGATCCCTGGTTGGGGAACTAACATCCTACAAGCCCCAAGGAGCAGCCAACAATTCCAAAAATAACTAAACTAAAATGTTTCTCTCCCTTCTTCTTGTCCTTCTTAAAAGGCCTCTGTCTCCCTTTGTCTCCCATTCAATCTGTTTTTCATATTGTCACTCGAATGGTGCATCTGATCACAACACCCCCCATTAACCACTGTAGGATAAAATGTAGTTTCCAGCCTGATATGCAAGGTTCTTCACCTAAAGCTCTTGTCTAGTCCCATCTCCAAATACTGCCCTATGTTGTATCTCTGGCCAAATCATACCAAGTTGTTCTTACTTTTTCAAACATGGGGTATTTCATGACTTGTCTCTGCCTAAAATGCCTTCTCAGAGTCTCTTATCTCCCTGACTAACACCTCATCCTTCAAGACTAGCCTCAGTATCTGCCCTGTGGAGTCTTTTTTAACAACCTCCCCCGCCCTCAAACCAAGGAGAATACTGCCCCTTTTGTCCCACCACTTTACCTAGTCTAGCCCTCTATCATTGCAGGTAGCACACTGCATGGCAATAGCTTGTTTGTGTCTCTGTATTCCTCGTTAGACTGGGGTGGGGATCAAGGGCTCATTCATGTTTGTATCTTCAGGGTTTAGACTGAATTGGAATGCTACTTAGGAACTGATTAATGCATTGTTGAGTGAGTGAATGAATGAATGTAGAGAAAGAGAAGCACAGATTTGTTCATTTGTATCCCTGTTGCCACCACTAAGTTCCAGAAAAACATCTATTTCTGCTTTATTGACTATGCCAAAGCCTTTGACTGTGTGGATCACAGGAAACTGTGGAAAATTCTGAAAGAGATGGAATACCAGACCACCTGACCTGCCTCTTGAGAAACCTGTATGCAGGTCAGGAAGCAACAGTTAGAACTGGACATGGAACAACAGACTAGTTCCAAACAGGAAAAGGAGAACATCGAAGCTGTATATTGTCACCCTGCTTATTTAACTTTCATGCAGAGTACATCATGAGAAATGCTGGGCTGGAAAAAGCACAAGCTGGAATCAAGATTGCAGGGAGAAATATCAATAACCTCAGATATGCAGATGACACCACCCTTATGGCAGAAAGTGAAGAGGAACTAAAAAGCCTCTTGATGAAATTGAAAGAGGAGAGTGAAAAAGTTGGCTTAAAGCTCAACATTCAGAAAACGAAGATCATGGCATCTGGTCCCATCACTTCATGAGAAATAGATGGGGAAACAGTGTCAGACTTTATTTTTTTGGGCTCCAAAATCACTGCAGACGGTGATTGCAGCCATGAAATTAAAAGATGCTTACTCCTTGGAAGGAAAGTTATGACCAACCTAGAGAGCATATTCAAAAGCAGAGATATTTGCCAACAAAGGTCTGTCTAGTCAAGGCTATGGTTTTTCCTGTAGTCATGTATGGATGTGAGAGTTGGACTGTGAAGAAAGCTGAGTGTCGAAGAATTGATGCTTTTGAACTGTGGTGTTGGAGAAGACTCTTGAGAGTACCTTGGACTGCAAGGAGAACCAACCAGTCCATCCTAAAGGAGATCTGTCCTGGGTGTTCTTTGGAAGGACTGATGCTAAAGCTGAAACTCCAATACTTTGGCCACCTCATCGGAAGTGTTGACTCATTGGAAAAGACTCTGATGCTGGGAGGGATTGGGGGAAGTAGGAGAAGGGGACGACAGAGGATGAGATGGCTGGATGGCATCACTGACTCAATGGACATGAGTTTGAGTGAACTCTGGGAGTTGGTAATGGACAGGGAGCCCTGGTGTGCTGCAATTCATGGGGTCACGAGGAGTCGGACACAACTGAGCGACTGAACTGAACTGCCACCACTACTATCAATAAAGTCCTAAAAGAAAAAATTCTTAAAGAGACTATGTTGTCCAGACAGTAGGCAATCCAATACCTGATGATAGAGAAGAAAAGAGGTAGCAAGCCTCCATTGCCTGCTCATTCCTTCTTTCCTGCCCCTAAGGAAATCATATCAATCTTGGAGCGAACTGCCCTGACTGATAAGGGATTCAGAATTGGGATGGGGGCAGCACTAGAGAGAGGGTCACTAAAGAAATGGGAAATATGTTCTGGTCTTCTTATGTTGGAACTGGACTTTTTTTTTCCTTGACATGTGATACACACACTACTTTACTGCAAACACATTATGGGTTAAATAGCCTTGGGTAGACTAGTTTGGAAATATGCCCATAATTTATAACATTGTTTATATGGGAAAATTGTTTCTGAGTTTAAAAAAACAAACTTTGGGAACTTAACCTGGGGACTTCCTGAATTCTTTTTGGAAGTACAGTGAGTGTATCAATGGAAATCTAGAGATGTATGAAAATGAAGAGTTTTAATCAGGGAGAGGGGAGTGATCATGGCTATATTTAATTGTAACATTATAGGTATTATATTATACCAATCCTGTACTGTAGTTCTCAAATGACCCATTACTGCAACTAGTATTATATTCTATAACAAAGTAATTTAAATAAAGTTGAAAAATGCAAGTTTCCATTTTAACCTGGTCTCATAAAGTTCCTTCATCCTATATAACCTGTGTGTGTCATACACAATGCCTGAAACTTTGTTTCAGGACACAAGCAATCCTGTAAAAGCGACGTATCCTCTCTCAAGCACTTTTACAGAAAGATGTCAGACCATGAAAATGACTCACTGACTTACAGTTTGTCATCTGGGTAAAATATCCCCTGAAATAAAACAGTCTTCTGTAGGGACCCTCTGTGCATAAACAGATGCATTTGAAAGCCAATATGACCTAAATGGTTATTTCTGTCCATTCCCCTGCCCACATCCAAATGTTTGTGATATATTACCAAGCAGTTTAAGGCTGCAAGGCAATATGCATATTTGAGAGGAAACAGTTCATTTACTGACACTAAACAGAAAAGTTGAAGAAAGAGGCTTTCTTCTTAAAAAAAAAAGTAGAAGCAGGAATCTAAAACTGCTTTTAAAAATCACCATTTTCCTGTTAGAAAAAACAATCATGGATATCTGTCAAATCTTAATGACAGTCTGTCAATCACACCCCAAGCCCGCCCCTCCCTGTTTTCAAGAACTTGTCTTCTTATTGTAAAACTAGCTTTTAACTCTTTCCAAAGCAATAGAATTATATTGCTGTTATGTGTGACTGAAATGTGTGACAGGTTGTTTGGATTGCAATTCCAAGGCCCCAGTTATGACCCTACCAGTGAACACACTTTCCTCATTCAATAGAGCCTTGTGTCTACATAATGTCAAACAAATGGTAGGGCACTAAACAAATAATGAGCTGATTCAGGAACCTGGGGAGCGTCTCAGGTCGTGCCTACACTGTAGGCAACTTGAAATTATTCTGAGAGGCACAGTCAAGCCTGCCCCAAGGCAACACTGTGAAGTGGAGGAATTGTCTGGGCCACCCTCCCACGTCTTGTCTTGATACACCATCCTGAACACGTAGAACACATTCATGCACTAAATACTTAACAAATGAACCTTAAGGAAAAATTCAAGTCGTTCTGAAATGGACTAAAGTTGCCCATGCAGTATTTTAACTATTTCCCCCAGGGACATCTTAAGCTAAGGCAAATTCAGCAGACTGCTCTGGTTGTCTACTGACTCAGGACACAGTGGGATTGAGAGGAAGTGATATATTAAGGGTGGGGCCTATGGAGGATAGAAGATGTAGGCAATGGGCTGAAGTGTTCAGGTAAGGTGACAGAGAAGATATTGGGTCTTGGATCCTGCTTTTTAAGAGGTAAACTTCTCTTGTCTACCTTTACTTTTATGAATTCACCTTTTCATCCTTCCTGCCAATCTCAAAAATCCCACTACTGGGCATATACCCCGAGAAAACCATAATTGAAAAAGACACATGCACCCCAGTGTACATGCAGCACTATTTACAATAGCCACTACATGGAAGCAAAGTGCCGAAATGTCCATCATCAGATGAATGGCTAAAGAAGATGTTGTGTATACACACAATGGAATATTAGCCATAAAAAGGAACAAAATTGGGTCATTTATGGAGATGTGGGTGGACCTAGAATCTGTCACACAGAGTGAAGTAAGTCAGAAAGAGAAAAACAAATATTGTACATTAATGCATATATGTGGAATCTAGAAAAATGATATAGATGATCTTATTTGTTGGGCAGGAACAGAGATGCAGATGTAGAGAATGAATGTGTGGACATGAGGAGGGAAGGGGAAGGTGGGACGAATTGGGAGACTGGGATTGACATATATATATATACTACATTTGTAAAATAGGTAGCTATTGGGAATCCTGTATAGCACAGGGAGCTCAGCTCAGTGCTCTGTAATGAGTTAGACGGGTGGAATTGGGGGTAGGGTGGCAGGAAGGTCCAAGAGGGAGGGCATATATGTATATATATAGCTGATTCATTTAGTTGTACAACAGAAACAAGCACATCATTGTAATGCAAATATACCTCTCCCTCCAGAAAAAGATGTGCACCCAATCATTGTTCAAGCTCCATCTTCCTGCCTTTCCTGTGATCATTTCGATCACATTTGGTAAAGGCAGCTCTACTGACTATACAACCAGCACTATGACTTGTCTGTACAACTAGATTATAATCTGCCTGAAGACAGGGACCTTGACCTCTACTTCTCAGGATAGCTATAGAAAGCTGGGTATCTCTTCTCTCCCTACTCCTGTTAGATGTTTTAACTTGCTCTTCTCCACTTACTTACATGCACAGGACCTTCTAACTGGTAAAAGAAATAATAAAAACTTGATTCTGCCTTCCTTAAGCATTTATAATGAAACTGTTTCTCTTCTTACTCGATTCTTTTCCCTAGGTGATATCATCTCTCAGGATTTCAACTATCAGTTATGATGCTGGCTTCTAAGTGGTGGTATCCAGCTCTGATTTTGCCTCAGATCCTAGGCCCACCTCTCAAAAGTGACTGATAACTCATTGCCATCTCACTTGGCTAAGAAACAAAATCCCCTCCATCCTCCCAAACTGACTTTTTCCTTCCTGATTTCTGATAAGGGAGCACAACTTTCCAAATTCTTCTATTAAGTTCAGTTTATTTCAACAAATAGTAATGGGATGGTTACCAAGAAGAAGACACTGAGCCCAGAAGTCATGCTGGCATCTTTAAATCTTCTCTCTCATTCTGTCTTCAGTCTATCCCAAAGCTCAGTAAGTTCTTCCTTTGAAATGTCAGCCATATCCAAACCTCCCTCTCTAGTCTCTTTTTCAAGGATTCCAGCAGTCCCAGAACTCATGGTCTTAAGCCTGCATTTTGGGCTTCTCTGGTGGCTCAGCTGGTAAGGAATCCATCTGCAATGTGAGAGACCTGGGTTTGATACCTGGGTTGGGAAGATCCCCTGGAGAGGGGAACAGCTACCCAATCTTGTATTCTGGCCTGGAGAATTCCATGGACTGTACAGTCCATGAGGTCACAAAGAGTGGGACACGACTGAGCTACTTTCACATAATAGCCTTCTAACTAATGTCCATGCCCGTATCTCTCCTTCCTCTATTACTGTGCTCTCAAACTCTGTTGCCTATTAGGAATACCTGGAGATCTTTTTGAAATCCTAAGGCCCAGGCTACATCCCACACCATTAAATCAGAATCTTGGGGTTAGCAACAAGGACGTACTATATAGCACATGGAACTCTGCTCAATGTTATGTGGCAGCCTGGATGGGAGAGGGGTTTAGGGGAGAATGGACACATGTATATGTATGGCTGAGTCCATTCGCTGTTCACCTGAAACTATCACAGCATTGTTTGTTAACTGGCTATACCCCTATACAAAATAGAAAGTTTTTTTAAAAAGGTGTTAGTTTTAAAAAACCACACAGAATCTTGGGGTTAGGATGGAGGCATCCAACACTGTGAACCAATGCTTGTTCTATTCTACTCACTACTGTCAGGACTTCTACAAGCCTGATCTCATTATGTAACTTTCTGGTTCAAAACCTTTAATAAGTCTCCATTGAGCAACTTCAAGGCTTCTTAAAATCTGATTCAATTCTATCTCATGAAACCTAGGCCATCTCACCCACATGACTATATGCTGGAATGCGTTTCTTCTGTCTATCCAAATCTTTCTCATTCTTCAAAGTCCAGTTCATCTAAGAAGCATCCCCTAAGGAATTCAGACCACAGTGATTATTTACCTTTGGGGCACCTGTAGAACTTTTGGCCTATGTAGTCATAACCCAAGCATTGGCTTGTAGTAATATTTTCTGTTTCCATGTCTCATTTTCCTATTTAGTTTAAGCCCTGGGGACCTAGTCTATGTCTACCATATATCCCCACTGTACTGAGTTCAGTGCTATAAATATTGTAGGCATTCAATAAATATGTTGATTGGTGTATGTCCCTCCCATCATCAAGTATCCTTGCCTGGAAAATCTCATGGACAGAGGAGCCTGGTGGGCTGTAGTCCATGAGGTCACAGAGAGTCGGGCACGACTGAGTGACTAACACTTACTTACTTACATCATCAAGGATGTTTCAATCAACCTGTAACTAACTTTGTATGTTTGTGCTGTGTGTAATATTGAAAATTAAGCAGTGTGTTTAATCTCTACTCTTGTCAGTACACATACTGACAGAAAACAGGACAGCATTACTTTCAGGTGGGAGTACTTGTCTTGAATACCTCCTGGGTATAGTTAAGGCATGTAGATATTTTATATATGTGTGTGTGTGTGTGTGTGTGTGTGTGTGTGTGTATAATAAACCCAAGGGAGGCTATTAACAATTCAACATTTCCTGTTCGTGTGGGAATGCTAATTCCATTTATCAAACCAGGACAGAAACATTGTTCCTTTAGACTGATCCTCCCTTTTTGGCTCCTGGGGCTCAAGGCTATAATCACTAGCAGCCAGAGAAGGGAGAAAACTCTCCCACTGACCTTCTGACCACTGGATCTGAAAGTTAGGCTGATAACAGTTAAAAATTCTATGTTCAAAAAAGTTGAAATGGGCCATATGTAATTGGAAGTAGCTGTAGCATAGACTTAGTTCTGGGGTCAGAGAAGCTGAATTCACATCCCAGCTCTGTTACACAATTGTCCTGAACTTTAGGCAAATCACCAGACCTCTATTGATATTGGTTTCTTCATCAGTAAAATAGGATTAGAATAGCATAGTATTTAGGGGAATCATTAAAGAATTTTTGTAACTCTTTGTAGTATGTAGCAGGCACTCAATAAATGTTAGCATCTTTGAATAATCTTAGTTGATCACTCATGTCTGACTGTTTGCGACTCCATGAACTGTAGCCTACCAGGCTCCTTTGTCCATGGGATTCTCCAGGCAATAATACTGTAGTGAGTACCAATCCCTTCTCCAGGAGATCTTCCTGACCAAGGGATCAAACCTGTGTCTCCTGCATTGCAGGCAGATTCTTTACTATTTGAGCCACCAAGGAATATGTTACTTGCTTATTTCGCATAAAATGCAAATATTTTAACAAAGGGGAGCCATCCAGTTCCCCTGTAAATGTTCTATACATTAAAAAATGTATTTGGAGATAATTTCAAACTTAGAAAAGTTGCCAGAATAAAATGACACAGAGAATTCCCTGGCGGTCCAGTGGTTAGGGCTCAGCACTTTCCCTGCCATGACCAAGGTCTGATCCTTGGCTAGGAAACTAAGATCCTGCAAACCGTGCAGCACAGCCAAAAAAAAAAAAAGAGAGAGAGAGAGAGTGAAGACACAAAGAATACCCACATACCCTTTATCCAGATGCACTTTTTGTTAGCATTTTACCCCATCTACTTATCTCTTTAATCTAAGGACATTACTGAATTGTTTGAGAGTAAGTTGCATGCATCATGGCCCCCTGCTCCCAAATGCTTTGGTGTATGTTTCTTACGTATAAGAATATTCTCTTACACACCAAAGCACAGGTAACAACTTCAGTGATATTAACATTGATACAATGTTTTATCCAATCTACCATCTGTTTTCTAGTTTTGCAAGTGGCCCAATAATGTCCTCTCTAGCATACTGTCTCAATCCCAAATACAGGACCTAGTCTAAGATGAGGTATTTAAACTAGAAGTAATGTGTTTTTTAGCCTCATTTAACCTGGAATATTTCCACTGCTGTTCTTTACCTTTTATGATGTTGGATGCTCCACTTAGAATAGCACTGAGTACATGGTAAGTGCTCAATAATGCTAGATATATCAGTATTTCTAAAAGTCCAATGTCAAATCAAATGTACAAAATTTTACTGAGTACTTCTTACAAGCAAGGTATTTTACTAAGGCCAAGTAACATTTACCTCACCAGTTACAGAACCACAGAATGCTGAACTTCAAAAAGCTTTAAGCATCATTGGTTCTTCAGCTTTCTCTATATCACAGATATTTGAGAATCTGGTAAGCTAAGAGAGAGAGAGGAAGAATCTGGTAAACTCCTTGGAACTGTCCCAAGAAACAACACTTTAGTGGGTTGATGGCGGCTCCCTAGTTCCAATCATGTGACCTTATTTCAAAAAAGTGTCTTTGTAGATACAATTAAGGATTTTGAGATGAAATTGTCCTGGATTAAAGAGGTGAGCCCTAAACCCAATGACAAGTGTTCTTATAAGAAAAACACAGAGGGGACTGCCCTGGTGGTCCAGTGGTTAAAATCTGCCTGTCAATGAAGGGGACACGGGTCTGATATCTGGTCTGGGAAGATCCTATATGCCACAGAGCAACTAAGACCATGAGCCACAACTCCCCAAGCCCATGCACTCAAGAGCCTGAGCTCCTCAACAAGAGAAGCCACAGCCATGAGAAGCTTGAAACTAGAGAAAGCCCTCGTGCAGCAGTAAAGACCCAGAACAGACAAAAATGAAGAAATAAAATAATTGAAAAAAAAATAAAAGAAACAGAAACCTACACAAGAGACAGAAGATGGGAAGTGATATGAAGATGGAGGCAGAAATGTGGCCAAAAGTCAGGGAATGCCAGAAGTCAGCAGAAACTGAAAGAGGAAAGTCACGGAATTCACCCAGAGCCTTTGGAGGAAGCAATGCAAGAGCATAAGAGATGCTGGTTCAATAACTGGATGGGGAAGATCCCCTGCTGGAGGGCATGGCAACCCACTCCAGTGTTCTTGCCTGGAAAATTCCATGGACAGAGAAGCCTGGAGGGCTACAGTCTCTAGGGTTGCAAAGAGTCAGATGTGATTGAGCATGCACACGCATACGCACACGCACGCATGCACGCACATGTGTCTTTCTAGACACAGTTATTTTGGATTTCTGATCTCCAGAACTGTGAGAGAATAAACTTCTGTTGTTTTTAAGTCACCAAGTTTGTGGAAATTTGTTACATTAGCCGCAGGAAACTAGTAGAAAGATACATCTTCACTCACAATGTTGTAGATTTCAGTTAGTCTGTGAACCTTGAATTGAGAAACCCTGCTCTTATCCTGTTTTCTCATTTACTGATCAGGAACCAGGGACTCAGGCCCCAAAGCTAAATATTCAAGTAGGAGGAGGGAGGGCTGATTACAGAAACCCAAAGGTGATATGGGATACAGAATATGGGCTTCCCTGGTGGTTCAGTGGTAAAGAATCCGCCTGCCAATGCAGGAGATGTGGGTTCCATCCCTGCATCTAGACGACCCCCTGGAGGAGGGCATGGCAACCCCCTCCGGTACCCTTGCCTGGAGAATTCCATGAAGAGAGGAGCCTGGCGGGCTGCAGTCCATGAGATCACAAAAGAGTCTGACACGACTTAGTGACTAAACAACATTCTTGCTTTAAGGCAAACTTGTTTTCTGTGATGGATTAGGACATTTCCAGGGCCCCACAGATGCCTTTCCCTACCCTGTGACCTGACAAACATATTTTTGGTCTTATTTGCTCATATACAGAGAGTATATAGGTGCTCTAAAGATTAGATTTCTCCTGGCATTTCTGACATTTCCATTTATCCAATGACACATTCACAGAGCTCTCTGTCCCTCTAAGGTGGCCATGGAAGGAGAGTGGGGAAGGGGAAAGGGGAAGGTTCCAGGAGAGTTTACATTTGGTTTCCTGCCCATATCTTTCCCAATGAATCCTTATTTCCAATGATACATCTCCTACTCGAAAATAAGGAGTTCCTCAGACATTTTATGAAACACTATGCAAGGACCACACTGTGGCACTGTTTCATTCCTCAAATTTAATAAAATACACAGTTCATTTCATGTCATACTATAAACCTTCACCCCATGGTTTATGATGTGGTGGAGGGAAGGATGCAAATCTAAGGCCAATTAGATGTCACCCTCAGTAACAGAGCCCAGGCCAGACCCTGCTGCCACCATGGCAAGGATTTGTCAAATTGAAGTCGGCAGTGTTTGTGTTTATTTCAGTCCCGTATTCAAAGACCCTCATTAAAAACATATTTATTTATTTATTCTTCGTTGCTGTGCAGGCTTTGCTCTAGTTGTGATGAGCAAGGGCTACTCTTTAGTTGTGGTGCATGGGCTTCTGATTGTGGTGGCTTCTCTTGTTGTGGAGCACAGCCTCTAGAACGTTCAGACTTCACTAGTTGTGGCATGCAGGTTCAGTAGTCTCAGCTTGAGGGCTCTGGAGTGGAGGCTCAGTAGCTGAGGCTCATAGGCTTGGTTGCTCCACAGCAGGTGGAAATTTTCCGAACCAGGGATCAAATCTATGTCTTCTGCATTGGCAGGTATGTTCTTTACCACTAAGCTTCCAGGGAAGCCCCTCCATTTTTTGTCATGTTCCACCCTCTCCCTTCTGCCTACCCCCAGGAAGGTGCCCTTACTTGTGTCCTTATCACATTTCATGCTTTGTCTGGCTGTGGTAATTTTGCCCATGAAGGTACTAACTGATAACAAGGTGTAAGGTTGAAGTGTGACCCCTTCAGAGAAATATTTTATGTTTAAACAGGTCTGTCTTGGAAATCAAAGAGTACTCAGAACCAAAAAGAACATAGCTGTAATGATGGACTGACATGTGGTGGATGAATCCTTTGGGGTAGGATGTCTGTAACCTCTCATATTCATGTATTCAGTTCCAGCTGACATGTATCGACACGTGTTCTTTCCCTGATCAGACCAGGCATTTTCTTTCACTCAGCTCATTGTCTTCTTCGCAACAACCTTATGAAGCAGATATTTTGTTGTTGTTTAGTCACAAAGTCATGTCCAACTCTTTTGTGACCCCATGGACTGTAGCCTACCAGGCTCCTCTATTCATGGGATTTCCCAGGCAAGAATACTGGAGTGAGTTGTCAGTAGATAACAACATCTCAATTTTAAAGAGAAAAAAAAAAACAAAAAACTGAGGGACAGAGGATTGAAGTGACTTTCAAGGTCAGACAGCAAGAATGTGTAAAAGTTAATACTTCCCAATGTCTGACTCCCAGTCCAATGCTCTTTCTTCTATACCCCACTGTCTCATTAAACATAATTTGAAAGAATACCTCCTTACATTCAAGACTCTGTCTTGAGCCTTATGGGATGACACAGAAATGAGCATGCCCATGCCCTCTAAGAATTTAAAATCTATTTCCTTCAAAGCATGTTATGGAGTTAGTACATCAAGCACAGTCCCACATTCTTTGAATATCTTTCCTGGATTATCTTACACAGGTCTAAGGAACTCTCATTTCAGAGAGTCACTCAGAGGTTGGGGGAAAGGAGGAGGTAGTTGGTGATGCATTCATTCAGATGCTTTCTTGTAACTAAAAATCTGAAAGTCTTCTTCCTTCTATAAGCACTGTCTATTTCTGCCTCTGTCAGTAGTAGTCTCCTGTTTACCTCCAGCATCCTGGTGACCTCCTGCCTCCCAGGAAGTCAGCTGGCTCTGCTAACTAGGCTGTACTCTTTCTCTGTTGTCACATAAATTCATAGATTGCCAAGGCTTGTCCTCTCCAATGATGGGCAGTTTCTATGGAACATTCAGTATGATTGTTTTTCCTCTGCTCGTAGCATCCCCTAATACTCCATATATCAACAATCCTCTTATATTTTCAATCATTATGATTTCCCTGCTCTGTACCTCTCAAATCTGTTCTCCAGAGGGATCAGGTATTGAACCTTTACATATCACCTGAATACATTCAAATTCATTTGTTCATCCATTCCAGTAACAAATACTTTGAAGGGTATACTATTCAAAGACATTACTGATAGAAAAAAAAATTCATGGACATTTTCCTTCAAGAAACTCATTTTCTGGTGGCAAAGACAGACTATTACAATAGAGTCAAATGTCATTATTTTATATTCAAAGTAAAACCATAGTACTGCAGAGGCTGCACAGGAACATCTAACCTACACTAAGAGAACTGAGGGAGGGCTTCTCAAGGAGGTAAGAATTTCTAGAGAGAGAGATTTTTGAGGTCTTTGGTGATTCTGGCTTGGGTAATTAGGCAATAAGGTAGAGGGTGGTGTATTCATGGAGATGGTAATATAGGAAGAGGCAAATGAGAGTTATGGGTTACGATGGAGGCAGATGATATGTTTGGCTTTACACATGTTAACTTTGAGATGCCTATGAAACATTCAGGGGATTCCAGCATGCAGTTTGATACCTGGATCTTATAAGAAATATGACAGGTGTATTGATTTTGGAATCACTCAACATGTCCCCTTGTCGTTCTGTGAGATCATGAAGTCTTGGCTTCTGACTCGTCAATAGCAGGTGGAAGAGACATTGTTAAGGTGAGAGGAACTTCCAGGTATCTTTGAAATATCTTTGCCACTGGTCAGCCTTGTGTACCCCCCAGCCCCCAACTTAATCTAGCTGCTCTTGACCCAGGATAGAAGGACAGGTTTGTGGACTTTAGCTGTGAAATGTGATTAGCATAGTAATTAATGTACTCTGCAAGAGGTGGAAAATGACCCAAGAAAATTAAACGTGGTATCTGTTGGTCTTGGTCTTTCACTAAATAGCATTTATGCATCAAAGAGAATTGGACAGAATAAACAAGAGGTTGTATGCTCCTGATTTGGGGCTTTTTTGTTCTTAAGGCTTTACAAAGTCTTCCTCACCCCAGTTTATAGACCTTCTAAACCATTCTGTACCACCACCAAGTTACTCTTCATAAAACACCACTTTCATCAGTCTCTCAACCTCCAAAAGAGCAAGGCCCAGTTGTCATTCAAGTTCCTGAAAAATCTAGTCCAATCTTATATATCTGAAGTTTTCTTAGCCTCTACCAAACTATCACTCACATGTACTGAAAACAAACCAGAGCTTTTCAGATTGTTAACTCTTGCTAATGCAAGCGTTGAAGAGTTGTTACATGAGCTTGAATGTCAGGTACTAACTTTTTTACCTACAGTCATTCAAGGAATCTTTATTGAACAGATACCTGAGCATTCACACACATTCAAGGAATCTTTATTGAACACATACTATGTACTTTCTTTGCCAATCAAAGTTCGTACAGCTCTCAGCCTTCTCTTCCATATTATATCGCAATCATGGTTACAGTAACCATATATTCAGGATAAAATGAGAATTTGATAAATATATATGTGTTATGGGACAATCAGGAAAGATTATTTTAAATTGAGGCTATTCATACTCATCTGGATTATATCAGAGAACTCCTTATAGACTTATTTAGCATTTTCTCTTTATAGCTACACTGGAGATTTTGGAGGCTCAGTCCAAGTTTAGACTTCTTTGTACCCCACATGGCACCAACTACATGCTAGGTATCTAGTAGTTATTCAGTAAGAATTTGTGTTTGGACTAACTGCTAATGTTCTTTGTTTGAGTCTGGCAATATTCTTTAGGTGTGACCCACCCTCAGTTACTAGGAAGGTAGTGCACAAGGAAAACCAATGAGAGGAAGATTAAATTTGGCAGAAAATACAGTTTAACAGAGATTAGCCCTTCTGCTGAGTAAGCTGAGCCTTGGTAAACTGAGCTTGTCTTCTTCCTAAGAGCAATGGAAATAAATCACCTTGTGAGTGAAACAGAGTTAGTCTCCATTTGCAGGGGGATTTAAAGTGTCTCCATGGTTTAGTTCCCCTCAGAAATCTGCCCATAGTTAACAACTGCTTTGTTTTCTGAGACCCTGTGAAAATAAGCAAGGAGCTCTCACTTCCCAAAATGTCTACCAAAGCCAAAGGAATAATAATAGAGGTAGGAGGGGAGGGTCCCATCACTTCATGGGAAATAGATGGGGAAACAGTGGAAACAGTGTCAGACTTTATTTTGGGGAGCTCCAAAATCACTGCAGATGGTGATTGCAGCCATGAAATTAAAAGATGCTTACTCCTTGGAAGGAAAGTTATGACCAACATAGATAGCATATTGAAAAGCAGAGACATTGCTTTGCCAACAAAGGTCTGTCTAGTCAAGGCTATGGTTTTTCCAGTAGTCATGTATGGATGTGAGAGTTGGACTGTGAAGAAGGCTGAGTGCCAAAGAATTAATGCTTTTGAACTGTGGTGTTGGAGAAGACTCTTGAGAGTACCTTGGACTGCAAGATCCAACCAGTCCATCCTAAAGGAGATCAGCCCTGGATGTTCTTTGGAAGGAATGATGCAAAGTTGAAGCTCCAGTACTTTGGCCACCTCATGCAAAGAGTTGACTCATTGGAAAATCTCTGATGCTGGGAGGAATTGGGGGCAGGAGGAGAAGGGGACAACATAGGACGAGTTGGCTGCATGGTATCATTGACTCAATGGACATGAGTTCGAGTGAACTCTGGGAATTGGTGATCGACAGGGAGGCGTGGCATGCTGCAATTTATGGGGTCTCAAGGAGTCAGACACTACTGAGAGACTGAACTGAACTGAACTGAGGAGGGGAAGGAAGAGGGAGCTAGTCTCACCAAAAGAAGTTCATTTATTCCCCAGGAAAAGAATGAAATGTGAGTTCAGGAGGTAGAGGAGAAACCTTCTGAACTTTGCAGGACCAGAGTAAAAGTTGAATGACAGAGAGAGATGAGATGGTAAAATGTGGCAAAAAATAAGTAAGAAATTTCCTGTAGCCTTGGAAGACAAGGTAATGGGGTCAAAACAGCTTCAAACTGTTTTTGGATATTGAAGAAAACTCTACCAGTCAGCAAGCTTTTTTTGTAAAGAGTCAGCTAGTAAACATTTTAGGCTCTGCAACCTACAGAGCTCTAGTCTTGATTGTACATTCTTCTTTGTTTTTTTAACAACTCTGTAAAGACTTTTTAAAAGAATTGTTAGTAGCAGTTTGTCTGCCTTGGCTCTGGAAGGTGTGTGTGTGTGTGTAAATTTTAAGTCCATTGCAACTTGAGAAACACTTAATGATGAAGAGGATTTGCAAGGAGGAAAAGACTAAACTCCAGGCTAAATAACCAGTGATTCTCAGCCTGAAAACAGGACAACACTTCCAGCACCAAGAATTAGCTGGAGGAGAGAGCCAGATTTCAGTGAATCTAACAGTCTGTATAAAAGTTACGCAAAGTGGAAAAAATTTGTGAGTGTGATTTGAGCAGGACACTGAGCATCTGGCCAAATTAAAGCTGGGGAACTCTCCCAGAAGCTTTCAGAGCAGACCGAAATGCAGTCTGGAAGCTGGGGTCAAGGAGAGGCAAACGCTCAGGGTGTTTTTTTGACCACAAAGGCAGGGGAAGTCTTGGGCTTTGTAATTACCAAGCAGCTGGGACTGCACTTTGGGAATAAGTAAAATTTCTGCACCTGGTCCCGTCACTTCATGGGAAATAGATGGGGAAACAGTGGAAACAGTGTCAGACTTTATTTTGGGGGGCTCCAAAATCACTGCAGATGGTGATTACAGCCATGAAATTAAAAGATGCTTACTCCTTGGAAGGAAAGTTATGACCAACCTAGATAGCATATTCAAAAGCAGAGACATTACTTTGTCAACAAAGGTCCGTCTAGTCAAGACTATGGTTTTTCCAGTGGTCATGTATGGATGTGAAAGTTGGACTGTGAAGAAAGCTGAGTGCCGAAAAATTGATACTTTTGAACTGTGGT
>SJXQ01002528.1:0-169648 GCA_006408695.1 Aepyceros melampus
TTATCACTTCATGGCTGCTCCAGCAAAGCACAGCCACTGCACCTTACCTTGGACGAGGGTTATCTCCTTACTACCACCGTTCCTGACCTTCAACATAGGATAGCTCCTCTAGGCCTTCCTGTGCCTGCCCAGCCACCACTCCCTGGGTTGCTCCTCCTGGCTGCCGGCCCTGGCTTCTGGTGTCAGTGGCTCCTCTCCGCTGCCGCTCCTGGCCTCGGGGGTGAGGTGGCTTCTCCCAGCCGCCCCAGACCTCAGACGTGCGATGTCTCCTCCCTGCTGCCACTGGCCTCCAACGTGGGGTAGCTCCTCCCGGCCGCTGCCCTGACCTCAGAAGTGGGTTGTCTCCCCAGCCACCACTGACCTCGGACTCGGGGTGTCTCCTCCTGGCCGCCGCCCCTGACCTCAGACACAGGGTTAACACTTAAAATTTAGAGAGAAACAATTAATGATCTGTTAAATATTTTTAAGTAACATTGCAGTATCAGAATATGGCATTTATATATATGTAATGAATTCGTACATAACTACCACTATATATTTTCACTAACACTTTATATGTAAATGGAGTAAAATCATCTTAGTCTTATGACACAACTATTTTTAGCTTTTTGAAGATACAAAAGAGAGTCTTCCCTTTTTTCATATTCTTTCATCATTTACTGGTTAATGAAAAGAAAAAAAGAAATCCTAAGGAATGTATTAACAGAAATTTGGAGCTAACCAGCAAGGTCTTATTGTATAGCACAGGAAACTACATTCAATATCCTATAATAAACCAAAATGGAAATAAATATGAGAAAGAATATATATATATATGTATATAATATTGATAATTTGATAAACTTGAAGCTCATCAGGAGTCCACCTGAGGCCAGATTAAAGGAGTTCAGGCTCTCTGCCTTATTCACAACCCTGTTCTTGAACAATGCTATAAAACTCCTCACCAAAACTGCTTGGGTCAGGACACACAGTTTTAAGGGCATGAACCTGCTGTAACCCCCTTTGCCTGGCAAAGCAATAAAACCATTCTTCTCTACCTCGTCCAAAACTCTGACTGAGATTTGATCTGGTACCGTTGCACAGAGACTGAGATTTCATCATTATCCACTGCCAGCCAGATTCCCAGAACCAAAAGTGGCATAAAATTTTACTGCTTTTTGCTCAACAAAAGAAATGACAACCAAAACTATAGGAAAACTGTCTTATAAATGATAGAAGACATATATGGGGCCCAAGTTAGAAAATGTATCTTGTTGACCTGCACTCTGGAAAATTCAGTCAGTTCAGTCACTAAGTCATATTTGACTCTTTGAGACACCATGGACTGCAGCATGCCAGGCCTCCCTTTCTATCACCAACTCCCAAAGTTTGCTAAAACTCATGTCCATCAATTTGGTGATTCCATCCAACTATCTCATCCCTTATCATCCCCTTCTTGTGCCTTCAATCTTTCTCAGCATCAGGGTTTTTTTTCCAATGAGTCACTTTTTTGCATCAGGTGGCAAAGTATTGGAGCTTCAGTTCACATCAGTCCTGCCAAAGAATACTCGGGACTGATTTCCTTTAGGATGGACTTGTTGGATCTTCTTGCAGTCCAAGGGACTCTCAAGAGTCTTCTCCAACACCACAATTCAAAAGCATCAATTCTTCGGCAGTCAACTGTCTTTTTAGTCCAACTCTCACATCCATACATGACCACTGGACAAACCGTAGCTTTGACTAGACGGAACTTTGTCGGCAAAGTAATGTCTCTGCTTTTTAATATACAGTCTAGGTTAGTCATAGTTTTTCTTCCAAGGAGTAAGCATCTTTTAATTTCATGGCTGCAATCACCATCTGCAGTGATTTTGGAGCCAAGAAAATAAAGTCTGTCACCGTTTCCATTGTTTCCCTATCTAATTGCCATGAAGTGATGGGAATGGATGCCATGATCTTAGATTTTTGAATGTTGAGTTTTAAGCCAACTTTTTCACCCTGGAAAATAAATTTTTCAATCTGGAAAATTAAAATGCATTTATTTTTGCCTACCAGGAATTTTTAAAAGTAGAATGGATGATGGATGCAAATTACTGCACTAAGATGGAGTTCTGGGTAATTTTAAGTAGTTACTTGGGATAATGGGAGATATCTTGAGTGGAAAGAGCAACTCTTGTCACTTGTACATCTATTCATTTGCACTAAAAGTTCAGTATTTTGTCCTACTTCATCATTTCTGTGAAAAGGAGAAGTCATATTTCACCATTCCAAGCTTTAGTACAATGCTAAACATAGTAGGTCCTAAAAATATATTTTAATAGCTGAATAATATTACAGATATAAAACATCTAGATAATAATCAAGAAACAGATTAGCAATTAGCATGTTTATTTATGACATTATCTTCTATGATTTATGGACGCTACTACATGTCCTGATCATATCTCCAACATAACAAACAATGTAATTAAAGACTGTAACTAGATGGTGAATATAGGCGTGGAAAGAGTGTTGATGGCACTAAAATAATTTATAAATGATTAATGTGAAGGTGGCTATACAGCTCCTTTAAAAACACATTGTTTAGATTACAAATGTTTGTTAACTTGTCTTTCCATCAGCCCCCCTTCCATCTTATGGAATTTCCCCCCACCCTTCCCTACTTCATCATCTCAATACTTCAGATGATGGTACCACCATCTTCCAGTTATTAGGCCACGCAAGAAAATCACATGAGCCTCATTTAAGCCAGCTCTTCTCCACTTCTGTTATTTCTTTTGATGCTGTATTCCTGGCAATTAATCACCTTGTGCTGCAATTCTTAACAGCACTGAAATTCTCATTTCTGCAAAGTAAAACATAGAGCAACTATTTCAAAATGGTTTATAAAAATTTAAAACAGCCAGATATTAGTCTCAGAGCTAGCAGATTCCATTGTCAAGCACAATAATAAATTTATATGGTAATTTTCAATTCTAAAATTTAAATGCACATTTTTGAGATCTCTAATAAGAAGAAATTTGGTCCCCATGCCCATGGTGATTCAGAGAAGTCAGTAAGTGGAGGTGCTAATAAGTTAATCTCCTTTAACTGAACTAGCCATGTATCAGAACTTACCAGACAGTTTTGCAAACTCAGGAGAATGGTTTTTGTCACATTACCAAGAATGGATTTATTTTTCTCAAGCAGCCTGAAAAGTGAAAGTTATAGCTTTCTTTAAATAATTCAAAACAACCTCTTGAAATTCAAGACAGAAGTGCAAATATAAATATCCGAAATGAGATGCCGTAAATACTTTCATTTGCATTCTTGCTTTAGACAATTCATGAATGACTCGGAAAGTCTATAGCATGGTAATTTGCAACTTTGCTGAAACAAATTCCAGTCATACACCTGCTGGAAGTCTTAAATGTGGAAAAGAGACATTCATCTGGGAACTGAGCCTGGTTGACTACATAACATCAAAAATTCAATGCAGTTTCCCTCTTTTCCACTTGTGTCTGCTCTCAAATAAACAATACGGGGTTGAAGGTTGTTACTTAAACTTTTCATTATCAATTTGCATGTATAAATTTGGAAGATTTTCATCTGAGAGAGATGGGCTTCGAGATTTTTATTTCCTGCTAAAAATTAGAATTAAGTAAATGTCTTTCTGAAGATAACACACATACATACACGCACAGCCTGTTGTGCTGGAGCTTTATGCTCATCCAAGGGCAGGTTAAAGCATCTGCCTCCAGTGCGGGAGACACGGGTTCAATCCCTGGGTCAGGAAGATGCCCTGGAGAAGGAAACAGTAACCCACTCCAGTATTCTTGCCTGGAGAATCCCATGGACAGAGAAGCGTGGTAGTCCACAGGGTCACAAAGAGTCGGACATGACTGAGCAACTTAACGTAAGGGCAAAATCAAAATTAAAGGGAAAGTGATTTTTGTTCCCTTGTCCTAGAAATAAAGTAATAAAATCTTATCTTCTTTAACACTTTCCAAATGATAATCTGAGCAAAACATTTTAAAATGACAATGTCAAAAATACCTGTAGTGTGGTAACTACTGTAATTACAAGTCTATATATTTTTCTAAGATAGTACTACTTATAAAATCCTAAAGGACAGAAAGAATATAAAAGCTAATGAAGTTTTTATGCTTTGACATTAATAATAAAATTGAGGTATTCAGTAAAGGGAACACATGTATACCTGTGTAGATACATGTTGATGTATGGCAAAACCAATACAATATTGTAAAGTAATTAACTTCCAATTAAAATAAATAAATTTATATTTAAAAAAGAAACAGTTTTTGGTGTCTTTCTGTAACATAAATATTGAGATCTCTAGAATAGTGGTCATCAAATATAAGTAATGCTATTTCTGGGTGGTGTGATTTTGGATGGTTAAAATTTCTTAGTATTTTTCTGCTTTGCTCAATTAAAAAAAATAATGTACTATATTTTCTTAAATAATAGAGAATTGAAAATAAAAATGTTTTGTAATACCTTTAAATATTATATTGGCATTCTAAAGATTTGTTTTATTGTGAGCTTTTATCATTCATTAAATTTATTAAAAACCCAGGTTTCAAATCAATTAAGTTTATTTTGCAATTATTTTGTCTCAAGTGAGAATAAGGAGAAAGTGTTCTTAATGAATAATCTCTTTTAACATACATTTTTAAGATAAAGCTAGACTTAAAAGATGCTTACTCCTTGGAAGGAAAGTTATGACCAACCTAGACAGCATATTGAAAAGCAGAGACATTATTTTGTCAACAAAGGTCCGTCTAGTCAAGGCTTTGGTTTTTCCAGTGGTCATGTATGGATGTGAGAGTTGGACTATAAAGAAAGCTGAGCACTGAAGAATTAATGCTTTTGAACCATGGTATTGAATTAGACTCTTGAGAGTCCTTGAACTGCAAGGAGATCCAACTAGTCCATCCCAAAGGAGATCAGTCCTGGGTGTTCATTGGTAGGACTGATGTTAAAGCTGAAACTCTTAACTTTGGCCACCTAATGCGAAGAGCTGACACATTTGAAAAGACCCTGATGCTTGGAAAGATTAAGGGCATGAGGAGAAGGGGACAACAGAGGATGAGATGGTTGGATGGCACCACCAACTCAATGGACATGGGTTTGGGTAAACTCCAGGAGTTGATGATGGACAAGGAGGCCTGGCATGCTGCAGTTCATGGGATCACAAAAAGTCAGACATGACTGAGCAACTGAACTGAATTGAACTGTGTAATCATGAGTCCTACTTCACATTTTATGTATTTGTATTCAGCTCATTTATTGAGAGGATTGGATAAAATCACTTACTCAATGGACATGAGTTTGAGCAAACTCTAGGAAATAGTGAAAGACAGGGAAGCCTGGTGTGCTGCACACCACAACTCATTTATTGATATATGAAACAAATTATCTAACTGGAAGATATTTATTTAATTTAAATTTATTATTTGTTATATTAATTTTATTCATAACATTGACTTTAATATACTGGTCACAAATTGTGCTTGCCATGCATCAACACTTGGATCAGTTCAGTTCAGTTCTGTTCAGTCACTCAGTCATGTCCAACTCTTTGCAACCCCATGAACTGCAGCACACCAGGCCTCCCTGTCCGTCACCAACTTCAGAGTTCACTCAAACTAACATCCATCGAGTCAGTGATGCCATCCAGCCATCTCATCCTCTGTCATCCCCTTTTCTATGGATGGATGTGTCTATTTTTTACAGCTGAAGAAAAAAAGTGTTAGAGAATGAAGTAACATAGCAACTGTGTAAAACCAGTAAGTGATATAAAAATCAAGATTTAAATCTATGAGCACCTAAGTTTTACTGATATTATTTTAATACATTCTTCTGAAATTAAAATAATTTCTAAACTATATAAGATCTTTCTGTGTATCATATGTTAAATTTTATCCAATTATCATTTCCTTTAATCCACATAAATATACGAAGTAGATACTATCATTATCCCTTTTTACAGATAAAAATAATTTCATAATTTGCCCAAAGTCATGCACTTAATAGTCACAGTAATGCTTATTGATATTCAGTATCCCACCTAGCTTTTTAACTCTTACCACAAGGGCCTGTAAACCTTCCCCAGACTTTCTTGCCCAAGAGTTCCTGTGATATATTTCTTGTGCTCGCTTTCATCTTCAAAACAAAATGACACCCTGACACTGATGCCCTTCTGCATCTCTCCTCCCCTTATAAGGATCCTTGTGATTACACTGGAACTACTAAAGTAACCCAGGATAATTTTTCAATATCAAGGTTAATTGACTAGAAATTTTAATTTCTTCTGCAACTTTCCTTTGTTGTGTAGCCTAATATATTCTAAGGTTCAGAGGATAAGGACATGGACATCTCTGGGGTGAGTATTATTCAGCCTAGTACAATTGGGTATAAAAAATATACCAATGATAAAGATTTTAGATCACTAACCTTTAATTGGATGACTATCTGATTCAGCTCGGTTCAGTTCAGTCACTCAGTCGTGTCTGACTCTTTGGAACCCCATGAACCACAGCACACCAGGCCTCCCTGTCGGTCACTAACTCCCAGAGTTTACCCAAACTCATGTTCATTGAGTTGGTGATGCTATCCAACCATTTCATCCTCTGTTGTCTCCTTCTCCTCATGCCTCAATCTTTCCCAGCATCAGGGTCATTTCAAATGAGTCAGCTCTTCACATCAGGTGGCCTAAGTTAGAGTTTCAGCTTCAACATTAGTCTTTCCAATGAACACCCAGGACTGATCTTTTCTGGATGGACTGGTTGGATCTCCTTGCAGTCCAAGGGACTCTCCAGAGTCTTCTCCAACACCACAGTTATAAAGCATCAATTCTTTGGTGCTCAGTTTACTTTATAGTCCAACTCTCACATCCATATATGACCACTGGAAAAACCATAGGCTTTATTAGATGGACCTTTGTTGGCAAAGTAATGTCTCTGTTTTTCAATATGCTGTCTAGGTTGGTCATAATTTTCCTTCCAAGGAGTGAGTGTCTTTTAATTTCATGGTTGCAGTCCCCATCTGCAGTGATTTTGGAGCCCCAAAATAAAGTCAGCCACTGTTTCCCCATCTATTTGCCATGAAGTGATGGGACCGGATGCTATGTTCTTAGTTTTCTCAATGTTGAGCTTTAGGCCAACTTTTTCACTCTCCACTTTCACTTTCATTAAGAGGCTCTTTAGTTCTTCTTTACTTTCTGCCATAGGGTAATGTCATCTGCATATGTGAACTTATTGATATTTCTCCCAGCAATCTTGATTCCAGCTTGTGCTTCATCCAGCCCAGCATTTTTCATGATGTACTCTGCACATAAGTTAAATAAGCAGGGTGACAATATACAGCCTTGACATACTCCTTTTCCTATTTGGAAGCAGTCTGTTGTTTTATGTCCAGTTCTAACTGTTGCTTTCTGACCTGCATATATGTTTCTCAAAGGTAGGTCAGACGGCCTGGTATTCCAATCTCTTTAAGACTTTTCCACAGTTTGTGGTGATCCACACAGGCAAAGTCTTTGGCATAGTCAATAAAGGAGAAATAGATGTTTTTCTGGAATTCTCTTGCTTTTTCAATGATCCAGCAGATGTTGGCAACTTGATCTGGTTCCTCTGCCTTTTCTAAAACCAGCTTGAACATCTGGAATTTCATGGTTCAATGTTGCTAAACCCTGGCTTATAGAATTTTGAGCAACATTTTATTAGCATGTAAGATGAGTGCAATTGTGCAGTAGTTTGAGCATTCTTTGGCATTACCTTTCTTTGAGATTGGAATGAAAACTGACCTCTTCCAGTCCTGTGGCCACTGCTGAGTTTTCCAAATTTGCTGGCATATTGAGTGCAGCACTTTCACAGCATCATCTTTCCAAATTTGAAATAGCTCAACTGGTATTCTATCACCTCCATTAACTTTGTAGTGATGCTTCCTAAGGTCCACTTGACTTCACATTCCAGGATGTCTCGCTCTAGGTTAGTGTGAGTAATCATACCATCATTATTATCTGGGTCATGAAGATTTTTTTTTTTTTTTTACAGTTCTTCTGTGTATTCTTGTCACCTCTTCTTAGTATCTTCTGCTTCTGTTAGGTCCATACCATTTCTGTCCTTTATTGAGCCCATATTTGCATGAAATGTTCCCTTTGTATCTCTAATTTTCTTGGAGAGATCTCTAGTCTTTCCCTTTCTATTGTTTTCCTCTATCTGATGACTATGGTCTTTGAGCAAATATGCCAAGTCCCGCCCCCCCCCAGAAAAAATGTATTTGCTATGCTAATTGATGTGATGATAGCTGTGGCAGTATTTTGTCGGAACTTCAGTACTGTAAACATTGTATATAAGAGGCAGTTTCCAAAGTTTTCATTTCATAACATTGTTCCTATCAAGGAAATTTGTGTTTCTGTTAAGAAAATGTCTATTTAAAAAATTAACAGTATTTGAAGAGATAAAACACATTTCTGAGTTATGTTTTAAGCCAATTTACACTTATGAGAATATGTTGAACTGAAAAAGGAAATATCTATATTTTCAGCATGTCAAATGCAAATGTTTTCTGTGTTTTGATGTTTCAGAGGGTGAGAATGATCTTTGGGTCAGCTAAATTTTACCACAGATATGTCTAATTATATGCAGAAACCCATTAGTGCCAAGGTAAATAATACTGATTGCTGTTTTCTCCTAATAACATCATTTAAAAAAGAAATAATGAATCTAGGGAAAATAGTAACCATTCTTTTGGAGGAAACACCTTCTTTCTGCCACTCCTGATTCAAGCAAATGCATGTAAGAATATCAAACCAGAATACCTTACAGGCAAAATAGCTGAGATTCAAATCACTGTTCTGCCATTTTCATTCTGGCTGACCTTAGCAGTCAGATTCTTCATTAAAAAAAATAGAAACAATTATATAAATGTTGTGTTGTTAGGATAGTTAAAGAAGGTGAATTAATTTCTCCAAAAATATTTATTATCTATTCATTGGTATGTGCTTTTCTAGGAGTTGGGCATCAAAGAGCTCTCATCCTGGGGGCAGGTAGACAAGCAGGTAGACAAATACATGAATAAACATTATAGTGTGTTTTATGGTAAAAAGTGCTAAAAATGAACCATTGAAGGTAAGTAGGAAGTAAAACAGTGTGGTCAGGGATGACCTCATTGAGAAGGTAACCACTATCAAGCACCTAAAAAAGTGAGGGAATCAGATGTTCTATTACACATAGAAAACAATAAGTGCCCATAGAGGGACTTCCTTTGTGGTCAAGTGGTTAAGACTCTACTGTAGGGGGCTTGGGCTTGTTCCCTGGCCAGGGGACTGAAATAGTGCATGTCCACCCATGTTGTCCCTCAGTCGTGTCTGACTCTTTGTGTCCCCATAGACTATAGCCTGCCAAACTCCTCTGTCCATGGAATTTTTAGTGGTATGAATACTCGAGTGGGTTGTCATTTCTTGCTCCATGGAGATACTGCATGCCATGCCCCATGGTGTGTGTGTGGGGAGGAGTGTCCCACGGAAGACTATGTTCAAATGTCTCAAGTTGGAAGAAGCATAGCATTTCTAGAAATACAAAGAAGATAAGTATAATTGAAGCAGGGAAAGTGAAGGATAGTGTGACACCAGGTGAGTATGAAGAACCAGAACTATACCATATCAGGAAGGCTCATGTGACGGCTTTATTTCCACCCTAAGAGAAAAGGGAAGCCATTGTGAGTAAGCGTGACGGCAATGTAATTGTAATTGTTTTTATTAAACAGGTTGGCTTTTGTAAAGAGAATGGCGGGGGGCAAGAATTGAGGAAACTGAGGAAGATAGAGTAATTAATGGGCTATTACGACAGTCCAGATGAGACATAAAAATGACTTGTACTATGTCAGGAGCTAGAGAGAGAAAGAGTTGAAAGAAAAATTTAGGACCTAGAATCTACAGAATTTGGGGACATATTAGTTCTGGGATATAAAGAAGAAATCACTGTCAAAGATGACCTCCTAATTTTGGTATGAAATACTGAGTGAATGGTGGGGCCATTTTCTGAAGTGAAAAGGAGTGGATGAAGAGCTAGTTTGGCAATTAAAGTGGAGTTGCAAAGTTGGGGAAGATCGTGAATTCAGATATGAAAAGTTCACATTTTCTGCTTGTGAGATGTCCAAAGAACTACTGAAAAGAATTGCATACACAAGTGTGAAGCCCACATGGAGATCTGGCCTAGAGGTTCAGATTGTTGAAGGTTAAAGCAATAAAGCACTAGAGAAGCAATGCCAAGGGGGAAGTCAAGCTTCCACTAAGGATAGCAAAATGTGCTGAGGGAATATTCTGAGCAATAGAAGGATCTGGTAATTTACTGACTGTGAAGCTGAAATGGCCCAGAGAATGAGTAGGAGGTAAAGGAGTAAATACCTGTGAAGGGAAAAGGATGTAGGGAGCCTTTAAGGGATATGGAATGCCTCTAAAGTTAATTTACATATTTCTGCACTGAACCATTGCATGTTGTTTTTAGAGACATCTTAATTCCAAATTCTTAAAATTTATCTTACTATAACATCTGTGTATTGATAATAGCTTTCACATTTAAACTATCACATCAGATGAAATTTAAGAGTAAATGTTTTGATTCAATGCTATTTAATCTTATCATGCTGCTGCTGCTGCTAAGTCACTTCAGTCGTGTCTGACTCTGTGTGACCCCGTAGATGGCAGCCCACCAGGCTCCCCTGTCCCTGGGATTCTTCTGGGTGGGTTGTCACTTCCTTCTCCAATGCATGACAGTGAAAAGTCAAAGTGAAGTCCTCAGTCGTGTCTGACTCTTAGCAACCCCATGAACTGCAGCCCACCAGGCTCCTCTCCTCCATCCATGGGATTCTCCAGGCAAGAGTACTGGAGTGGGCTACCATTGCCTTCTAGATAATTATTTTTCTCAATTCATATACTGTGACTTCTTTGAATATAATATCATAATATATCAGATATTTCAAGTAAGGATTTCATCTACATGAGCTATAATTTTTTTCCTGAACTCAGTGTTGAGAATTGAAATACTAGTTGATGATGTTATAAAGTCCACAGTGATGAAAGGACTAAAATAAAGTAATAGATTTGGTTTTTTTCCAATTAACCTATTTCATTGTAATCTCATTTTAAAATAAAATGACATCTGGTCACTACATATTATTAGTATTCATTTAAAAAGTGAAGCAATTTTCATATCCATAGTAAACACAAAATTATATCAAAGATCTTTAAAATTTTACTAAAATGACATTAAGAAATGAAATATATATATTATAAGAGAAAAAACTTAGTCAGATATGGCAGTAACATACATCAGGAACAAAATGTGGAAGACCTGGGTAATAAAGGAAATAGCTATTTGATCAAATGGCTGATAATTTCAAGTCTTATATGATATGTCAAGTTTAAAAAGATAAAAATTTACATCCAACTATTCAGATAATGTCCAGAATTACTGAAATACATAAAAATATAACAAGGAGCTATACAAATAGACAAGAAGCAGAAGAAAGTAAATTTTATAAAAGAATAAACTTCAAATAATTTCTCCAACAATTTCATTTAAAGAAATTATAAGAAAAGAAATATTTAAATTTTGAGAAGAGAAAAGATTTCTTTTGGACAACTGCAATCTATAGTACTCAGTAACCATAAGATACAATACATGCTCTCAAGAGAGACTTGAGATTTGTTTTTTTTATTAGTTTGAGACTATGTTCAAGCTCTGGAGTCTAAGAGTTGCTATTGGAAAAGTAAAACATACATAGGGTAGTAATATAATATTTCATTTCCCTTAATTTATGTAAACTGTATCAATTCAAAACTTGTATTCATAAAAATTTGTAATGACAAAAGATAAAAACACAATCTCCTCTGCAATCCTTCAACTGCTCAAAAGATATCTCAACATTTCCTACCTAGTTGAACCTGGGAGAGTCCTCTGTATGTAATGTGCAGTTGCTCTCATACCTTTGATGTAAGTTAATAAAAATATTAACTTCAGTTAGACTAAGTATATATTTTGTTCCCTGCAGAGATCTTGATACCAGTTAGCTTGCTCGTCCCTTAGTCTTGTATTTCTTCTCATCTAGAATGACTTTCTCAAATCTATGTGATAAAAAACCACTTTCTTTATATTTATTCAAAATCGTATGTATGTACTTTTTTCTAATTTATCCCCCACCAACCAACAGTCTTTCAAAGTTTCCTTTTATCAACATCCTCTCCAACACCTATTTCTTGTGTTTTGAATTATAGCCATCATTATCATTATGGCATCCTTGTATTCTGAGCCTTTTGGCTAAGATCAAGTATAACATGGGGGCTTCCTTGGTGGCTCAGTGGTAAAGAATCCACCTGCCAATGCAGGAGACACAAGAGATGTGGATTCAATCCCAGAGTCGGGAAGATCTCCTGGAGTAGGAAATGGCAGCCCATTCTATTATTGACTTAAAAATTCCATGGACAGAGGAGCCTGGTGGGCCACGATCCATGGGGTTGCAAAGAATTATAGGCACAATTGAGCATGTGACTGAGCTATTTGGAGTTATGAATTCTCTTAAATATTTCAATTATAACAACATTCAAAAATTTTTAGTTAGGAAAAATTATATTGTTCCAGATATTAGTTGGTTGAGTAGATTCAAATAAATCTAAGTGTTAAAAAATATCAATGAATATTATTTTAAATCATGACTTAGAAAGTCATTCAACCAGAATGAATGAGCTAAGGTAATTTATTCAGCTAATTAAATAAATAGATAGTAATTTTTTTTTTTCTAGGGTTGCAAAGAATTATAGGCACAATTGAGCATGTGACTGAGCTATTTGGAGTTATGAATTCTCTTAAATATTTCAATTATAACAACATTCAAAAATTTTTAGTTAGGAAAAATTATATTGTTCCAGATATTAGTTGGTTGAGTAGATTCAAATAAATCTAAGTGTTAAAAAATATCAATGAATATTATTTTAAATCATGACTTAGAAAGTCATTCAACCAGAATGAATGAGCTAAGGTAATTTATTCAGCTAATTAAATAAATAGATAGTAATTTTTTTTTTTTCTCCTATCCATAAAGGAAAGCTAGAGGAAGAAATCTGGATTTCTACTCTGGCCCGAAGCTTGTGTTCCCCTCCCCCAAATTCATATGTTGAACCCCTAATTTCTGACAAGTTGGTATCTAGAGATGATACCATTGAGACATATATAATCATGTGGGTGGAGCCCTCATTAATGGAAATAGTGTCCTATAAGAAGAGATGTTGAGAGCTCAGGTCCTTTTTCTTTGCTTTCTGCTATGTGGGGACACAAGGAGAAACTGGCTGTCTGCAAGCAGAAAGAGGGCCCTCATCAGACACCAAATCTGCTGGTGCCTTGATCTCAAACTTTCCCAGAACTGTGAGAAATACATTTGTATTGTTTAAGCCACACAATCTATGGTAAATTCTTACAGGAACCCAAACTAAGAAAATTTCCTTTTGGAAAATAAAGAAAAATGTACATTATTTGTATTGATATACATTTTATTTTTTGCTTTCCAATTAAATGTACAGAACAAGAAATAATTAAATCTGATGACAATTGGTGGTATGTAACTTAAATCTACTAAACATTGAAGAAAATGTCATATAAAATTGCAAAATTTTTGCTTAATTTAAAAATCACCTGTTTTAATTATATCTTAGTTACACACACATGTATTTAGTAATTAGATTACAGTCAGCTGATAGTTAGTAAAAGCAACTAGAACCATTAAATTCTACTAAATATATTTAAAAATTGAATCTAGGCCATGTTAATATTATATAATAGTATTAATATTGATGAACACTCTGCAATAACTTTAGATAGATGTTATTAAAATCATATTTTACACAATACAAGAACAAGTGAAGAAGGTAAACTATAAGTATGGTGGTGAAACTTAAATCCAAATGTTAATTTCTCTTTGACAACTCAGACTGATGGTGATCTTCATGACCAGGTGACTTCTATTGGTTCATCTAGAGTAACATTATTCCCTGTTAGATCAATATCTAATATCTTAAAAAAGAAAAAAAAACAGTAATTAATTGTTTAATCAGAACTGTGGGGTTTTTTTCAACAAAAACTAATTCCATAAATAAATGCTCTATAAGTAAACACATTATAGCTTGTTTTTCTTTCCCATTTTGATGAATTTTTACTTCAGAGAGTTTGCAACCATTTCAGTAGTACTTCCAGCCAACCCACCCATTATACAGATGATGAAAATAAGTCTCAAAGAGGGCAAATAGGTGTCAAAACACAATCAGAAACTGAGACTATTTACCAGTTATTCTTATTTCTGCAACTTTTCTCTTTCCGTATGACTCTTAAATACTCAATTATAATTGCATTACATATACCTCTATGCTTTCTGCCCTCAAATATTATCCAGTCATCTACACACAGAATTTAGATTTTAGTAGTATGCTCTCTTTTGCATCAGTCTCAAAGGGCTTTATGCTGAATTTATTGCCAATGATTTCATTACATGTATATTACCTTCTTTCACTGGAGAGAATTTTTATCAGATCATACAGGGACTAAGTAGGGGGGTGACTAATGAAGCAGCTGTACTTAAATAATCATCTGTAGTATAATGAACTCACTAGACTTGTCCATTGCTCTGATACCCTCACATGACTCTCAGTGCCTTTAATTCAGAAAGTTGGATTAAATCATCAAATATGTAAGAGAAGAAGAAAATGAGCATTCCTTTACTGCTAACCAAATGCCAAGTATGCACGTAGGGACATTATACAATTTATTTTTATTAAAGCACCTTAGAATTTACCACACTTTATAGTAGAAGAGTTTAAAACATAACAGGTAAATAATGTTCTTAGTATCTAACAGCCAGATTTGAAACTGATCCATCTTATAAAAAACCTAACAAAATTCTATCAAACATGAAGAATAACCCATGCATCTCATAGCTCTTAATAGCTGCATAGATGGCAACTAGGTGTAATTGTTGCTTGGTAAATATTTTTTAAATTGCACTGATACAGCAATTAAATCATCTTTTGTATATAATTCCCACACCCATGGGCAAGAGTCACTAAGATAGAGAAATAAATTGATCACTCCTTCCTTTTCTCATATATCCTTTTCTCATATATCCTTAGAAAACAGACAGAAGGTGTTCATAAATATTTGTTTTATTTAAATGTACTCAGAAAGGATAGCTCCATTTTTTTTGGTAAAGTTAACATCTTCTTTTAGAATCATTGAGATTATAAAATATTAAAAAATTACTCTTAATACTTAAAATTCTTTGTGAATATTTGAAAGCAGTGGAATGAACTTTTCTTTATAAATAGTGATTTTTTTTAAATGCCAAGTATTTGGTCAAAATTAACTTGAAACAATATTTGATATATTAAAATACATTATTTGACATTGCTTAACTGACTGTATTTAGTTTTACAGTAAAAGTTGTGAGCTTTATTTTTCACCATTGTTGTAGTAAACAAAGAACAAGAAAATAAATAAAGGAAACCATCATTCTTTAAACTCATTGAAAACTGGGTTATTTTTAAAAAGCTGATTTCTGATTATGATGGATAATCATTGACTGTTTATTCTTGGGGAATTAATTTTCCCTTTCAAGCTCAGTTTCCTAGACTGCCATATAAGATTACTGGACTAAATAGCTGATTCCCATACTTTAGAATTTTATAAACCAGTAAAAATTTAAGAAGAGAAAAATGGGGGTGAGGTGCTAAGTTATCAACTTTTATTCTACCATAGATGGACACAAAATACATAAAGCTCTAATTTCTCAAACTTGATAGAGTTTAAAAAAATTTAATGTCAAAGTAGTAATTAAGACTCATATATGAAAGGGGAAAGTCTGATTGCCTATAGAATAGCAGTAATAATAGGCTAGATGCTAAATTTCACAGGATGAAATGACTTTTCAGGTGCTGTTCAACTCTCACATCTTGAAAAATTTATGAAAACCTAAGATTTTGTCCAAGACACAATTATTTTTTTTTCAGTTGTAGTTAGCCAAACAACTAGTTGTTTTGTAAATTATGTTCACTGAAGTGGTCAGTTGATTAAAAAGCCAGTTGTTTTCATTCAGCTTTAAACACAAAACAGGTATGTGTACACACACTCAAAGTATTAGCAGTTTAGATGTAGCCTTGAACTTGGATCAAACAAAACAGTTCATGGATTCTAAAATATATGTTCTTTAAAATCTATTTTTGTAGAATTTAGGATGAGAAGGAGTTTAAGAGATTGTTTACTTGCATATTCTTATTTAATAGGAAAGAAAAAGAAGTACTGAAATTATTTACTCAAAGTAAAAAGCTCATTACTACCAGCAAAGGGACTTTAACAAAAGAATCCTGAGTCCCTATTTAATGTTTGAATCATATCCTTGTATTGTATGCCATATTATTCATAGATATTAATAGATAATTCTATTCATTTTGAAAGGGCTTTCAAGTATAATTTATCCAAGACATATTAAATGTTCAAATGTGAGCATTTAGAAAAGTATTAGGTTTTGAGGTACTTTACTGTAAAGGGATGAAAATAATTTAGAGATTTAATGTTAATTTTGCTTTGGTTATGTGAGAACAATTATAAAATATATTTAGTTAGGTTGATTTATATGACAAGTTACCAAGGATGATAATATAGAAATAGGTATGAAAGTTTAATGAAAATAAATAAGTACAGTAATAGGTTTTTTTTTTTTAAGGTCTAAGAAATGTAAAAGATTCACATAGATATTTTGAATAGCTCCTTTTAAAAAGAAACATTTTCTTCTGTCAATTACCTCCAGGTTTGGGTCTTCAGTAAAATTAATAGACTCTTTATTTCCGTTATGTGTGAGAGTAACCTCACTAACACGCATCTTTTCTTTCCCCCATACGTGGATATATCCAAGCCTCAGTTCATTTCTGTTTATTAACCATTTTTCAGTATAGTGCTTGTCAAGATGGTCTATGAAGACAAAGAAAAAGAAATCATTTGAACCTTTCATCTAGCAAGAGCAATTAAATCTTTTGTTGTTGTTGTTTAGTTGGTAAGTCATATCCGACTCTTTGTGACCTTATGGACTTTAGCCTGCCAGGCTCCTCTGTCCATGTGATTTCCCAGGCAAGAATACTGGAGTGGGTTGCCATGCCCTCCTCCAGGGAAATCTTCCCAACCCAGGTATTGAACCATGTCTTCTGCATTCTTTACCACTGAGACACCAGGGAAGTCCCATTAAATGTTTAAAAAGCATATATTTGTTAACCAAACTGTATCAATATTTCATAGTATACAGATTGTTTATTCATATATTTTAAAAGAAGTATATTATATAACATATATAGTATGTAAATACAAAACATGGCATAAAACTTCAAATATTATTTAATACAATTGCATATAAATGATCTGTAATGAATACATACCTTATTTAAATTAAATTGTACCAAGGAATATAGGTCTCTTTCATAGGTGTCTATAGAGAAAAAAAAGTGATGTATTTATATTCTAAAAAATAATCTATAGTATATACTAGCATATTTTGCTTTTCTTTCACAGTACAAAGGATATCAAATACCATCAATGTATATCTATTTCTGTCTAAGTTTATGTGTCTTATTCAACACAGTCTGAGGAGCACTGAAATATGAAGAATAAGTCATGAATCCATGTAGACAGAGTCCTACATGGATGAGTAGATTGATGTGTGCGTGTTTGTGTGTGGGAGAGTAACTCTAGAGGAGACACAGGTCTAAACACTTCTCTAGGAGGGTGGAAGAAGTATAAGAATAAACAGATTTAGGTGTGATAATCATCGACACTTCTTGGCCATCTTGATGGCTGAGAATAACAATATAAAGGAAAAAGAATATGATGGCAACTTATCCTAGTGTCATTTGAGAAAAATATTCATTGTTAGAGATTATTAACAAGACAATTGAAATCAAATGGATAAAACATAGCCTTTATATTCATCACTTAAATTAGGTATAATCTTGCCATACTGAAAATCAATTAAAAATGTAATCTTAGAGCTAAAATTTATTCAGTATCTGTCAAATTCTAAGTACTTTATCACTATGCTATGAGATGTATTATTATTTTTCCTACTGTATAGAAGAGAGAAATGAATCCCAGAGAAATTAAATAAATAGCTCAAAGTGAAACATCTAATTAATATCAGTCTGAACTTATGTCTGATTTTCTCTGATTTCTATAATTGTGTTCATATGTAAAACCAAACAAATGTGTAAGACAGAAAAGCAAAAGTAGAGTCAAAGGCATGATGAAAACAAGTATTAGGATAACATTGAAAAAGTAACAAATTTTAATTCCTTCTTCCATTACACATGCCAGCATTATATTCATTAATTCTCTGAAAAATAAAATGCTTAATTTGAGAATAATTTTGTTTATACTAAGATTAAATTATATTCTCTGTAAACTTTTTTCTCTATAAATAGATTAATTCATATATGACTTTAATAACACATTTTGAGGCAAAAAAATTAAACTAATTTTAAAATACATAACAAGTTTTTAAGAGAAATGTTTAAGTACAGATCTATGAAATAAAAGAAAGCAAAAGTGACAGCTATTACGAGCATATAACTTCTTATCAATTTGTTCTTAAGCCACTTACTAACTCCTACAACCAGAACTCTGCCCCTTTGTAGGCATTGCTCCACTCCACTTATGATTAAAACATTCTTAATGTCCCTAGATATCCCAATCCTTTGTCATTCCTTATTACTACCTAAAGTGGGTCTATGACAATGAAATATTTACCACTGGAAACACCCTAAACTCCTCTTATGGAGAACTAGAGGAAGAAATCAATGCCTTACATTCCCTCAGAGCAATAACAGGATAAGGCTTATGGCTATTTCCCCAGGTTCCCAGTTTCAGGCCACAGGCTTGTATTGCTTTACAACAGGGTATCTATTTCCATCTCTGGCAGAAACCAGCAATGAGTTAGATTCAGTTCAGTTCAGTCACTCAATCGTGTCCAACTCTTTGCGACCCCGTGAATCACAGCCCGCCAGGCCTCCCTGTCATTCACCATCTCCCGGAGTTCACTCAAACTCACGTCCATCGAGTCAGTGATGCCATCCAGCCATCTCATCCTCGGTCGTCCCCTTTTCCTCTTGCCCCCAATCCCTCCCAGTATCAGAGTCTTTTCCAATGAGTCAACTCTTCGCATGAAGTGGCCAAAGTACTGGAGTTTCAGCTTTAGCATCAGTCCTTCCAAAAAACACACAGGGCCAATCTCCTTCAAAATGGACTGGTTGGACCTCCTTGCAGTCCAGGAGACTCTCAGGAGTCTTCTCCAACACCACAGTTCAAAAACATCAATTCTTCAATGCTCAGCTTTCTTCACAGTCCAACTCTCACATCCATACATGACCACTGGAAAAACCATAGCCTTGACTAGACAGACCTTTGTTGGCAAAGTAATGTCTCTGCTTTTCAATATGCTATCTAGGTTGGTCATAACTTTTTTTTCCAAGGAGTAAGTGTCTTTTAATTTCATGGCTGCAGTCACCATCTGCAGTGATTTTGGAGCCCAAATAAATAAAGTCTGACACTGTTTCTACTGTTTCCCCATCTATTTCCCATGAAGTGATGGGTCCAGATGCCATGATCTTCATTTTCTGAATGTTGAGCTTACAACCCCTTAATCCTAAGCAGCAGTAGTCATGCTAGATATCTTGGGGACACCCAGCTCCAGCCTGGGGTCCCAGGAGGTTGATCTGCCTCAATCTGCCTAGCAATTTTGTCCCTGGGAGGTTGTCATGCTTCAATCTGCTCAGACATCTGCCAATCCAAGGGTTCCAGGAGGTTGACATATCTCAACGTGCCCAGGGACCCAATTTTCAGGAGGCCAACATGCCTCGACCTGCCTGGGGATTTGATCTTCAGGAGTTTGTCATGTCTCAGCCTGTCTGAGGATCTGCACCCTGACCTGGAGAAGCCTGGCTCTCAGGTTGCAACAGAATTGTAGAATATGTTCCAGAAGGATTCACCCCTAAGGAAGTCCACCCGTAAAAATAGAAGGAGGCCTACTCTTTTTTATTTTCCTCCCTGTCTTCACTATCTTTCAGGTGGGATATAACCAATCCACTTCCTGACAGACACCCTTGAGATGCACCCTTGAGATAACCAGAAGCTGTTCAATCCTTTAACCTTAAGCAGAAGTAGCTTAAAATTCTTTTGTGCCACTGCCTGGCCATGGTATCCTCAGGGATATGGAACTCTTGTTTGAGGATGGAAGTTTAAATTACAATATGATCCTGCAGCTAGACTTATTCTGTAAAAGACAAGGGAAATGGACAGAGATACGCTCTCCAAATTTTCTTCCAACTAAGAGATATGAAGCAACTCTGTCTTAAGTATGGGATTGTTGTATACTTAAAAGTGAGCCTACTAGGCAAATGGTGTTAGGCACAGACAACCAAGAGAAGGAAGCCCCCCACCCCAGCCCCATGAAGGCTTACCTCCCATGGCTCCCAAGTTGCCTGGTGCTCCTTCCTTGTATTTAAACATGCCCCCATATCCAGGAGCACCCCCTCCACAAAAACCAACTTGAGTATGTCACTTAGTTGAAACTGGAGGAGAATTTGGACCAACCTGGGTCCATAAGCCCTTCTCCCTCTGAGAACTAAGACAGATCAAACAAGGCCTAGATGACCCAGGCAAATATATAGATACATTGGAAAACATTACTTTAGCCTTTGATTTGACGTGGAAGGACATCATGGTCATATTTACTCAAACTTTTTCTGACCCTGAGTAAGACCCTTTAAGTAGGTTTTAAAGGAAGCCTGAAGGTATGCTAGGGGGCTTCACAGGTCAAGCGATAAATATCCAGTGGGAGAAACTGCGGTCAGTCCCGTCATCAGGTCCTAATTGGAATATAATAATATATAATATGGGAATTATAATAACCCTGAGCATGTCTGAGAAAGGGATCATTTTCTGATCTGTGTAAAGGCAGGACTAAAAGCAGCCCAGCAAAAATAATCAGCTATGCCTGATTACTCAAGAGCCCAACAAGAACACCATTGCCTTTCTGGAAAGGCTAAAAGAGGCCCTCCAAAGTTTACCAATCTGGACTTAGATTCTTAAGAGGGACAGATGATTTTAAAGGACAAATTCCTGTCCCAATGTGCATCAGACATCAGGATAGTTATAACAGCTATAGCAGCAGGACCCTGTTACCTCTTTAGATGAGAAGGTCCAGACAGCCACCATGTCTTTTATTACAGAGAACAGGAAAGGGAGGAGCCAAGACCCAGGAGAGGGAGAAAAGGAAAGAGAAAAGGCAAGCCCCGGTGCTGACTGCCCTCCAGGGAAGCCCTATGGCAAACACTCAGTCCTTAAAGGACAAGGCAGGAGGCAAATACCTCAACTATAGACAAGTGGGACATTGGGCCAAAGTGTCTAAACTGTGACAAGTTTCCTAAAATGGCTTTCTACAAATGCCATCAGTTGGGACATTAGGTGACACTCTGCCCTCAGGACCCAAGAGCCTCAAAGTCAAGCATTAAGCCTTCCCTTATGATGGTTCAACAGGACTGAAGCAACCCACTCCAGCCAGCCCGCATGTCACAGATAACCATCACGGGGCTGGAGCCAAGGGTGCATTGGAATATGGCAGGTAGGTCCGAGAATTCCTTGGTTGACACAGGGGCTACCTAGTCTGTCCTGACCTCCTACTCTGGAGTCTTCTTCTCCCAAACTTGTACCATTTTGGGTGCTACAGGAAAAGCAATTACAAAAAGATTCACCTGAGCACTTCTTTGTTGCTGGGATGGACAAATATTTTCCCACCAATTTCTGGTGGTCCCTGAGTGTCCCACTCCCTTATTGGAAAGAGATCTTTCCCTGCCTTTTAAGTCTTTGAAGTCCTGATAGAAGATGCTTTAAAACAGTCTTTTGAGGGCAAACTATTTTTTACCAGTCACCAAGTGAAACAACTCCTGAATGGGAGAGGCCATTTATGGATGTCTGATAAAAGGATCCTCAGATAGCAAGCAGTGTGATGGAAAATCCAGGCCTGACTGTATCCCCTTGTGAGGTTCTTAACCCAGCTACTCTCCTGCCTACCCCTGAGGGCTCTCTTCCCTTTCACTCTTGCCTAGACACCTTGGACCACTGGACAAAACCCAAGAGGGATTGTCAGAAAATCTTCTGACCAATCCTGAGGAAATCATGTACACTGATGGAAGCAGCTTTGTCTTGGATGGAAAAAGAAGAACTGGATTTGCAGTACTCTCAAATTTTGAGACCATAGGTGCTAAACGTTTGCCACCAGTTACTTCAGCCCAATTAGCTGACCTAATAGCCCTGACTTGAGCTTTAGGGCTGAGAAAAGGAAAAAGAGTAGCCATTTACACTAACTCCAAGTATGCCTTTGTGGTGCTACATACACACTGCTATTTGGAAAGAAAGAAGGCACTTGAACACTTGAGGGTCCCCAATCAAATATGGTGATCAAATCCCTAGGCTCTTGAAGGCAGTCCATCTGCTCATTGAGGTTTCAGTCTCCCACTGTAAAGGGAGCACAGAAGTGGTACAAAGGAACCAAGCAGCTGATCAGGCAGCTAAGAGAGCAGCATTATAACACAATGACCTAATAGGAGTTGCCACCTTAGATCCACAGACTAATTTGCCAGAAACTCCTACATGTACTGAAGGTGAGACTCTTAAAACTAAGAGTGAGGATTTTCAGAAAGACCATATAAGGGTAGTTCCAAAATGAGGGACTCATTTTTCTGCCTGAGAACCTTCAATGGAAGTTGGTTAACTAGTTACATGCCACCACTCATTTAGGGGAAAAGGCCCTCCAAAGATTACCAGAAATGTCCTTCAGAGGAACAAGCCTCCAAACAACTAGAAGGCAAGTGTTCTCCTTTTATCCCACTTGCCCATTAAACAATGCCTAAGGAACCCGAAGACACCAGCTGGCCCAGTCTGCCCAACAACGTGGTACCTACCCAGGAGAGGACTAGGAGAAGGACTTCACCCAGATGCCAGTTTCTCAAGGGTATAAATACCTACAGTCATGATAGATACATTCACAGGATGGACTGAAGGCTTTCCCACTCAGACTGAGAAGGCTGAGGAGGTGGTAAAAAAAAAAAACTGCTCTATGAAATCATTCTGAGATTTGGTCTGCCCAGATCATTATAAAGTGACAATGGGACATAATTTTCTTCTAAGGTCATCCAAGGTCTCTAAAGCATTTGGCGTTACTTATTATATCCATTGTGCCTGGAGGCCTCGGTCTTCAGGAAAAGTAGAAAGAGCCAAACAATTATTAAAATCAGCGATTAAAAAGATAACCCAGGTGACCTCCCTGGGATGGAAGGAGGCTTTACCAATAGTTCTCCTTCACATCCATATTTTCTCTAAGGAACAGGTTGGTCTTAGTCCTTATGAGATGCTATATGAAATACCATTTGTTTATGTCAATGACCTCTTCCTAGATCCAGAGGCTCATACCCTCTGGTCTCATACCATGGCCAACTGGGCATTCCAACAAGGTATACACTTGTGGGGTGTCAACTAGGATCCAAAAGATTCTAAAGAACCATCACTATATGCTCTAGGGACTCAAGTCCTAATTAAAATCTGGAAAGATGGGTCCCCAAAGGCTCAACTCCAGCCCACAGGGAAGGGCCTCTTCCCTGTAATACTTTCTACCCCCACAGCAGTCAAGTTAACAGGATACAACTCCTGGATTCACTACTCACAAGTCAAGCCATGGAAGAAAACTGAAGAGGACAATCAATATACCTATGAGCCCCTGGGAGATCTCAGATACCTATTCAGGACTACAAATGAGTGCCATTCTAATGAACAGCCAAAAATTAAGTTTCTGGGGATAAAATTTCTCAGGATAGCTCTAAAGAGCCAACACAGCTTGGCAAGGGTTGTACTCCAAAATAGACAAGAGATAGATCTCCTGATCCCTGAACAAGGAGGGACTTGAGCCATTTTGGATGAGATATGTTTCTTCTGGGTAAATACCTCCAGCTAAAGTTTAAGGAAGTCTCACAGTCCTCAAGAAAAACAAAACATCAGATCCTACAGGAGCTCAAAGAATAAGCTGGAGAGTTCTCAGTGTGGCTACAATCTCTCTTTGTGGATCCTTCTTCTGGCAATGGAGGACTTGGAGCTGGCTAATGCCCCTACTAATCCCTGTTATCACAATATTGATGCTGCTTATGATTGCTCCATGTATTATCAATTGTGTAACACATTTTGTCTCTGCCCAGGTCAATAAGCTACAACATGCAGTGCCAGTTCAACAAGGATATATAAAACTACACCCGACCATGGGAAATATCACTCACGATTAGATGGACACCACTATAAGGACTCTGAGGCTTGAGATTAGCAAGAAGGGGAGTCCCAATACCCCTCACTATCCCAGCTTAGCAGGAAGTGGCCAGACAGACTTCGATTGAGGCCTCCCATCTCTTAAGGGAAGGATTTTAGGCAGTTAAAATAGGAAAAACGGAGCCCAAAAAAAGCAGTGGCTAAAAGACAAAAAAAAAAAAAAAAAAAGCCTGCAAAAATAGAACAAAGGAAGGTCTGAGGACCAGAGTAAGAACCTCAGGTGAAGCAAACAGCACTCCTGGCTAGCCCAATTTACATAGGGCAGGTTCAGGGAAAGGAGGAAAAAAAATTATAAAAAGAGGAGCTTCTGGCTTCTTTTCTCTTCTGTTCACTTCTTTTGGGTCCCACCCTCATGCTTCAAGGGTGTATTTTCCTTTGCTTGCCAAATGAAACTGAGCTGTATCACCAAGATGTAACACTGGTCTGTCCATTGCTTCAAATTTTTGCTGTGGTGAGACAGAACCGAGGAAATTACACACTCCCCTGAGACTCCTAAATGGAACACTTACCAATAGTCTCTCCATCATCCCAAAACAGAGATCCTTGTGCCATCTGATTATCATCTGCAGCAACAATGAGCTTCATGTAATTCTGTCGGCTGTAAAAAGAATATAATTTTATCAACATTTAAAGAGTATCAAGTGTTTTATTGTATGCGTCCAAAGAACACAAATAAGAATATCAATTAAGGAGAATACAAATGTTTTAAGAAAAGAAAAGGATATTCCTGGCTTCTCCGCTGGTTCAGATAGTGAAGAATCTGCCTGTAATGCAGAAGATCTAGGTTCAGTCTCTGGCCTGGAAAGATCCTCTGGAAAAGGGAATGGCTACCTACTCCAATATCCTTGCCTAAAGCATTCCATGGAGATAGGAGCCTGGTGGGATATAGTCCATGGGATCACAGACAGTCAGACACAACCGAGTGACTAACAAGAATGGAAAGTATATAAACCACAAAATCCTTCATATTTAATAGAAAATATCAGGCATATCTTTGATATCAAGGATTCACTTACTATAGAAAATCAGAAATGATCTCATTTATAATTAAAACCATGTTAAGGCTATTTATTTATTTACACTTTCTATGATAATTCTGTGATTGACCATTAAACATAAAACTATTTAAGTAGCATGTTTTAATCCTTATCCCTTAAGTTATCCTCATATTTCCATATATAAATAACTTAATTATCACTGGCAGCTGTTAAGAATGTGAAGAGTAGCTAGTAGAAAATTGCAAATCTTCCCTTTGGATTGAGCAATATTTACCATCTTCTGCCTACAATATGCTTATTTCTGAATTAAATACCTGCTTCCATGCTCAGTATACAAATCACTTGGTTTGACAGCCTTATACTGCCATGGAAGGATTAATTATGGTTAGCTATCTGCCTTTTCTGATCACAAATGTTAAAAGCTGTACTGCTATGGAAGTCTCCTAAAATATCCAAAATATCTAGAGTTCAAATCTCCATAGCAACTTTATATTTTCCATGTCAAGATTTTAGCATGTCTTAGCAAGTATGTATATATGTATTTCAGTTCACAGTCACTGAATTAAAAGATAAGTAGATCTTACTAGCAACATGAAAATCTGGTTTAACATAATTTCCCAACATACTTAAAATGAGATTAAGAGAAGCTTCACATCTTTCATTCTACCCTCTATAAAATGAAAGTTCAGTTTACCCTTGAACAACATACATCCGAGTAACCACAGTCCTCTGCACCCACAGATTCAGCCAATCATAGACTGAGTAGTACTGTACTATTTACTACTGAAAAATATCCACATATAAGCAGACTCATGTAATTCAAACCCATGCTGTTCAAAAGTTAACTGTGTACCTAAATATCTTATTTACTTTACCCATCTACATGCACACACACACACACACACACACACACAGAGAATGGCTTCTCTACTCCTTTTTAATAACATAAGGATTCTTCAAGGCACAACTTATAACTGGTCTCATTCACGAGACTCTTACTTCTCAGGTGAAATAATTTGTCTCCTTTTTAATTGATATCAATATAAAGTATTGGAGGAGTACTGGAGCAGGGCATGGCAACCTACTCCAGTATTCCTGCCTCAGAATCTCCATGGACAGAGGAGCTTAGCCAGCTACAGTTTATGAGGTTGCAAAGAGTCAGACACAACTGAGCAACTATCCACAGCACAAGATAAGGTGTTGATAGAAATGGATCTGGATGGTTTCAGGAGATAGAAATAACCTATTCATGCTGGGGCTGTCAGCACATGGATGACCATGAGAGGAGGTACAGCAGGAGATGAGAAGAGAAACAGAACTGAGTCCTCTAGAATCTGAATATCTAAGCCAGGAGTTTAACAGTGGAAATAGACTCTGTGATTGGTATCAGACATTCATTCTTACATCAGTCATAGGAGACAGAATGGACCCACAACCCCTGGTAGATACGACACATCGTTGAACAAGAAGTAGATAATGTCACATAAGCGGTCTTAGAAGATGTTCAGTTATAAATGGTAATGGATAGAAAATCTGAATTACTTTTCATCATAAAATGGGACAAGATTGACAAAAATAAGTCTGGTTCTTCTGTGGACAACAGAGGACTTAGCAGTTTGACAGAGTAGTGATATTGTCAATGGATATCTACTTTCATAAACTAATGTGAATCAGGGAATGTGTCATAGTACTGATGGAAGAAGAAAAGGGGGACTGGAAAAGACAGAAGGAAAGAGAAGTCTTCTAACACTGTTTGCTTAAAGTTCATAGAAAAGTTCATTTTAAAAATATACTTTAATGAATAAAATATTACTTCTTTCTGCATATCAGACTCAGAAAAAATAATGAGTCTTAGGTGAGGCAGCCATTTAAAATATAAGACCTTTGCATGTTATCAATACCTTTGCATGTTTATACAGAAGACATTAAATTTCAATTTTTGTTGTTTTTTTTTTCTTTTTTTTTTTTTTGGTCTGGGAAACATTCCTATCATGTTGGAAGTCAATTTTCCATGAGTCAAGTTTCTACATATTTAAGCACTACAATTTTTCTCCCTTCAAAGCAAATAATGGATAATTTACTCAAAGTCTATTATAAAAGGTTGAGTTTCCCAAAACTTGGCATTCCTTCATTGTGACACAAACCTCCTGCATGGACAGTATCCACCTGGGTCACTTGATGTCACTAACTCACATGGGACTTGGAGGTCAAGTGAAACTGAAAGAAATGTGAAGTTCATATTTCTTGCTATGTCATGAGTAAGACTTTTGTCTCAGACACAGTAGACATGAAACTGTGGCAGGCTAACCTGTAAACTTGGAAGTAGGATAAAATCTCAGACCTTTCCTGGTTCTTGACAATTCTTGCATTATGTATCTGAAAATCTAATCTGAGTTCTGTAAACACTTTGTTTTTGTTGCTGTTGATCAGTTGCTAAATCGTGTCCAACTCTTTACAACTGTAGTTGACAGACTCCTCTGTCCTCCACTATCTCCCTGGTGTTGCTCAGTTTCATGTCCATTTAGCTGGTGATACTCTCTAATCATCTCATCCTCTGCTGCCCCCTTCTCCATTTGTCTTCAAGTTTTCCCAGCATCAGGGTCTTTTCTAATAAGTTGGCTCTTCACATACAGGGCCTAAAAGGGGCTTCAGCAACAGTCCTTCCAATGAATATTCAGGCTCAATTTCCTTTAGAATTAACTGGTTTGATCAACTTGCAGTTCAAGGGACTCTCAAGACTTACATATTCACTTACCTGTAAAATGTGTTTTAGCAGGCTCTTGACATGGTAGGATGTAACCACCACGGACATGTAGGTTGATTTCATATAAAGGAGCTGCAAATGTATGAAATGTTTCTCTGACACCAATATCTTTGCCCTAGAAATGAGACAGTTGCAAGAAAGAAGAAAAGCAATAAAAGAATCATCAGCAACACTGGTACTTGAGGGGGCACATTTATAGAATCAAATAATATACTTTTTAATTTAAAAAATAATAAAACCACACACATTTATTCAGGAAGTTACGTTGGTTAAAGGATAAACCACTTTATTCCTTCATTTACTTATAGCTTTGGAATTAACTTACCACTATTTTTTGTAGTATACACATGCAGAAAATACATGGGTGTTTGATGGGTCACAAAAGCTATTCCTGACTTGTCACATATATTATTCTTAGAAGGAATGCATTACTTTTAACAATCTTCTTGCATACTTAATAAAAGGCAATGACCTTTTCATGTACAATGTACAATTTTGACACTTATTTAGTAAGATAAATCCATGATTATATAACAATCTATGGCACAATAAATTAATTCTCTCAATGTTGTTAATTTGATTCAGATATAATTAGCAAGAAACATCTTACTCTTTTTAAGTGGAAAGGAAACAAGTATGTCATTAATAAAAATGCTATAATCAATTTGTTACCCATTTCTATTTGTCAATCCCCCAGAATTCCTTAATTACTTACTGTATGGTAATCAAACCACCGAGCATTAGGGACATAGCCTTCTACAGTGTCAACATACTGGAATTTAAAAATATAGTAATTAAAAACATATAAACCAAAGAATATTATTTTGTGAACAAAAATATTTGATGAGACTTACAGGTTTCAATACAGGGGTAACCATAAATGCTGGACCCCACAGAAACTGTTTGAATATATCCCAGGTTGGTTTTTCATTTAAAAACCTGGACAAAATATATACAAAGTTAAATCAAAGAAATTTATCTCCTCTAAGTACAATAAAATAATTATTAAAATCATATTTTAAAGTATTACGTTTGTGGAATAAAATGCAAATCAAACTATAAAAGATCAAAAACAATTTCATCACTTGGAATTAAATACTTGAAAGTCACTCTGCTGCTGCTGCTGCTAAGTCGCTTCAGTCGTGTCCGACTCTGTGCGACCCCAGACAGAAGCCCACCAGGCTCCCCTGTCCCTGGGATTATCCAGGCAAGAACACTGGAGTGGGCTGCCATTTCCTTCTCCAGAAAGTCACTCAGTCATGTCCAATTCTTTGTGACCCCATGGACTGTACAGTCCATAGAATTCTTCAGGCCAGAATACTGGAGTAGGTAGCTGTTCCCTTCTCCAGGGGATCTTCCCAACCCAGGGACTGAACCCAGGTCTTCAGCATTGCAGGGAGATTCTTTAACAGCTGAGCCACCAGGGAAGCCCTGGAATTCAATATGTAGTGGTACAATATTTTATGAGTAAATCTAGAGCATGACTAAACCTTCTGACAAAATGCAGAGTTGCAATGGACATATAAGACAAACTGAGTGAGAAATCTCCTTTGAAGTGAACTTACATAGGTTCAAATATTAACTTTGCCAAGTAGAAGATCAAGAAACAGGAAGCAAAGATACAAAGGCTCTGGAAGAAAAGTGTGAGGCTGTGAAAGTGCTGCACTCAATACGCCAGCAAATATGGAAAACTCAGCAGTGGCCACAAGACTGGAAAAGGTCAGTTTTCATTCTAATCCCAAATAAAGGCAATGCCAAAGAATGCTCAAACTATCACACAATTGCACTCATCTCATACGCTAGTAAAGTAATGCTTAAAATTCTCCAAGTGAGGCTTCAGCAATATGTGAACCATGAATTTCCAGATGTTCAAGCTGGTTTTAGAAAAGGCAGAGGAACCAGGGATGAAATTGCCAACATCCGCTGGATCATTGAAAAAAGCAAGAGTTCCAGAAAAACAGCTATTTCTGCTTTATTGACTGTGCCAAACTCTTTCACTGTGTGGATCACAATACTGTGGCAAATTCTGAAAGAGATGAGAATACAAGACACTTGACCTACCTCTTGAGAAACCTGTATGCAGATCAGGAAGCAACAGTTAGAACTGGACATGGAACAACAGACTGGTTCCAAATAGGAAAAGGAGTACATCAAGGCTGTATATTGTCACTCTGCTTATTTAACTTCTATGCAGAGTACATCATGAGAAACACTGGGCTGGAAGAAGTACAAGCTGGAATCAAGATTGCCAGGAGAAATATCAATAACCTCAGATATGCAGATGACACCTCCCTTACGGCAGAAAGTGAAAAGGAACTAAAAAGCCTCTTGATGAAAGTGAAAGAGGAGAGTGAAAATGTTGGCTTAAAGCTCAACATTCAGAAAATGAAGATCATGGCATCCAGTCCCATCACTTCATGGGAAATAGATGGAGAAACAGTGGAAACAGTGTCAGACTTTATTTTGGGGGGCTCCAAAATCACTGCAGATGGTGATCACAGCCAAGGAATTAAGAAACTCTTATTCTTTGTAAGGAAAGTTATGACCAACCTAGATAGTATATTCAAAAGCAGAGACATTACTTTGCCAACAAAGGTTCATCTAGTCAAGGCTATGGTTTTTGCTGTGGTCATGTATGGATGTGAGAGTTGGACTCTGAAGAAAGTTGAGCGCCGAAGAATTGATGCTTTTGAACTGTGGTGTTGGAGAAGACTCTTGAGAGTCCCTTGGACTGCAAGGAGATCCAACCAGTCCATCCTGAAGGAGATCTGTCCTGGGTGTTCATTGGAAGGACTGATGCTAAACCTGAAATTCCAATACTTTGGCCACCTGATGTGAAGAGTTGACTGATTGGAAGAGACCCTGAGGCTGAGAGGAATTGGGGGCAGGAAGAGAAGGGGATGACAGAGGATGAGATGGCTGGATGATATGAGTTTGAGTGAACTCCAGGAGTTGGTTATGGACAGAGAGGCCTGGCATGATGAAATTCATGGAGTCACAAAGAGTCGGACATGACTGAGTGACTGAACTGAACTGAACAAACTGTGTACTATAGGAACTTTTTAATTTGGAACTTTAAAAAGAGTTTGCTTATTCTATGTCAATTAAGCTCACTGAATTGTGAATTGTGAGTTCTCAGTAGGACAACAGTCTTCATGGCTAATAACAAGGCTGAGGGATTCAGAACAGAGTTAATAGTCTAGCTATTCTCAAAAGTTAATAGGAAGAAGACAAAGAGGAGAAATCTAGAAATAAAAGAGGCAAGAAATTAATAATATATTACTAGAAATAATAAATTACTAAAGAATAATTTAAATGTAGGAGGTTTTTCTTTTTTTTAAAGAAAGTTGGACTTTTTATCTTATTATTAGAATAGAAGGCATATTGATCAACTTATTATTTTGGTAATTTTATCTTGGAAACTACTCCAAAATCAAGGCAGATGGTGATTGCATTCATGAAGTTAAAAGATGCTTACTCCTTGGAAGGAAAGTTATGACCAATCTAGATACCATATTCAAAAGCAGAGACATTACTTTGCCAAGAAAGGTCTGTCTGGTCAAGGCTATGGTTTTACCAGTGGTCATGTATGGATGTGAAAGTTGGACTGTAAAGAAAGCTGAGCACTGAAGAATTGGTGCTTTTGAACTGTGGTGTTGGAGAAGACTCCTTAGAGTCCCTTGGACTGCAAGGAGATCCAACCAGTCCATTCTAAAGGAAATCAGTCGTGAGTGTTCATTGGAAGGACTGATGCTAAAGCTGAAGCTCCAGTACTTTGGCCACCTCATGTGAAGAGCTGACTGATTGGAAAAGACTCTGATGCTGGGAGGGATTGGGGGCAGGAGGAGAAGGTGACGACAGAGGATGAGATGGCTGGATGGCATCACCGACTAGATGGACATGAGTTTGACTGAACTCTTGGAGTCGGTGATGGACAGGGAGGCCTGGCGTGCTGCGATTCATGGAGTCGCCAAAAGTCGGACATGACTGAGCCACTGAACTGAACTGAACTGCTTAATTTGAGTAAATATTCTCTGTGTGTTTTTTACTGGTTTATGAATAATGAAATGTAACAAATCACCTCATTCGATTATCTGATAATATAGGGCACACATGAAGATAAGTATATCATGATTATTTCAATTTTTTTTGGTTTATATATGTGTTTGCTGTTTACTTTGTGTAACATCAATAAGAAATGTATTTGCACTAAAAACAGAACATGTTAACATTTTTGCAACTATATTCATAGAGTTGAATTTCAAGATTTGGTCATATATCAGTTTGAGGTTTAAAGAGTAAATCCAAAATAATTTTCTACAGAGAACGGGAGAGTTAGGATGGTCTTCTTCAGTCAGGCATTTGTATGTGGTATATTAACTGAATTGCAGTAAACTTCAGTTAAATAAATTATAATATAGAGATAATATTACTTGAAGAATTTGCAAGAATTCAAAAATACACAATGTAATAAGGTCTGTAAGTAATCTAAAACAATACCTGGTATATAGCAGTTATTTCTAAAAATTATTACTTTTTAAAAACTGGTTAACATATTTCATTTTTAATGGCATATATTAGACTGCTTTTTAGTAGATTTCCTCATGTAAATGCTTATTAATCCAAAATGTACACTAAAACAACAGCAAAAAATATTTTAGTTTAAAATATTTTATATTGAAGTGAAAGTAGATTGGAAAGTGAAAGTCAAGGTTGCTCAGTCATGCTGACACTGCAATCCCATGGACTACACACTCCATGGAATTCCCCAGTCCAGAATACTGAAGTGGATAGCCATTCTCTTGTCCAGGGAATCTTCCCAACCTAGGGGTTAAATCCAGTCTCCCACACTGCAGGCAGATTCTTTACCAGCTGAGTCACAAGGGAAAGCCCATTTTATATTGATTATTGAATAAAACAAATAAAAGCTAATCTCTTTGTGGTAGGAAAAAGATAATGTGAACTTACTCATGCAAAAGGGGTCGGATAACAGTGCCACCATGAGCATGAATTTCATGCATCTGTGTATAGAAGTAGGGCAATAAAGTATATCTAATATTTAGAATATCCCTTGACATTGCAGCAAAAGTTTTATTCCAGGAAGCAGGATCTTGTTCTGAAACAAAGCAAAATGAAATAGTCATAAGCTCTTGTTCTTGGTTAAATCATAATTTTCAAACACACATTTGAAGGATAAAAAGTATGAAATACTTTGAATCACCATCATATGCTACATATGTTCTTCACAAAATTCTTCTGGAGTAATATTTCTATATCATATAATGGAAAGACAGAGCATAATATTAACACTCTAATAAGAAAATGAAAATTAAGCCCATACATAATTTCATGTAAGTGAACCTACTTTAAGAGCAGTTCATATTTGAATAGGTGACAAATACCCTTGTCAACTGTGGTGATACTCACTATATGATGAAAAATCTAGGGGAGAAACAGAATGCTCTACAAAAGTGGATTGAAGTAAACAGACACATGCAGAGTCCATCACAGTAACCCTGCACACTGTGATCTCCTGAGAAATGAATAAACTATGGTACTGAAGAAATAATAGTATAGAAAGAGGAGAGGATCAAATTAATATTGCATTACAAAAAAGAACATGCCTACCAAATTTGCTCTGGAATCACTCTCCAGGTAAAAAGCCTAAAATTGATACTGGAAAGTTAAAAACTTCTAAATAATGTTATTGTGGGCTTCCCTGGTGGCTCAGTGGTAAAGAATGTGCCTGCCAATGCAGATGAGAGAGGCTGGTTCAATCCCTGGGTCAGGAGGATCCCCTGGAGGAGGAACTGGCAACCCGCTTGAGTATTCTTGATTGGGAAATTGCCTGCTGGGCTATAGTCCATGGGGTTGCACAACCCATGCACACACCCGAACAATGTTATTGCACTTGCTGGTTAAAAAATAATAGGGAAATTAGTTACTATCTTACATTCTACTTTATATCAAGAGAACAAACAAGACTGCTGCATGACTCCAGGGGACAACACTTTCAGTGTTTTTTGTGGTTATCAACAGGAACAGAGTTTTTAAAAGTGGTATCCTATCTATGAAGATTCCAATTTTTCTAGATTCCAGTAGTAAAAATGTTTGAATGGTGAACGATTGTTAAATTGTACATGTAGGATTGGAATAGGCAAAACCTTGAAAGTACAATGATCCAATAACTATTAAGCTCTGTCTTCTACTGTTATCAGTTTTCAAGTCAAGTTAGAAGAGGCAAAGACCATATCTGTTGCATACTGACTTTGTTGATGTTATTTCAATTTTTACATGCTGAAAATAAGCATTTAATCCTAAACCATACATTCCTAAATTCAATTATACTACCTCCTAAACTTGAGACTTCTATTCTTCACATTTTCATTCAGAAATACTTCATCAGTCTTTCTCTCTCCAATTTCATAGTCTTCAAAACTCCAGCCACAATCCCAGCTTGTGGTCTTTCACTTGTTCCCCTGACTTGAAATTCATCCCCATACATTTAAATTTGTTTCTTTCCCCAACTCAAGTCTCTGCTCTAATGCTAATGTCACTTTATCCAAGAGGACTTCCCTGAGCATCCTCTCTAAAACAGAACCCACATAACTCTTTATCATTTTAGCTTACTCAAGTTTTCCCTCATATGACTTATTTGGACTCACTGTTCTATATATATATATTATATATGTATATAAAATTGTCTATTATCTCTATCCTTTGGATCTATATTATATTAATCATATAGTGCAGGGACTTTGTAAATTATTAATAGATTTTCAATGAATTTCTCTTGAATGAAAGAATTAAAAAATTATTAAAGAATCCCTGTTTAGGATTTTATTCATTCAAGCCTCAATCTCCCAATAATACAGCTTTCTGAATTGCATTATCGACATAATGTTCTCCTGTTAAAATATTCCTATCTTATCAACTTCTCTATTGCCCAATTTATTACAAATTATTACAAAGACTTACAAATTCTCCCAAAATGTGGCCCCATACTGCCTTTAACCTTGTATATATTTTCATTTTGCATATAAATTTTTCCTTCTATTCTGACTAAAATTTCCCAGAGGTGACATGAAGAATTCACAACACATTGAATTCTGCCATTCAGTTATTGTGGCTAGAGTGCATCCTTAAAAGACCAGCTCCACTGCAATTCTTCCATGAGGTGCATTTTGATAATTTATCTTTTTTTCTATAATTTTTCACAAAAAGTGAATATCACAAAATTTAACACTTAGTTAGATACTGTCTTCAATTGTTTATACTCTTCTATGAGCTGTGTGCTAAGTCACTTCAGTTGTGCCCAGCTCTTTGCAACCCTATGGAACATATAGCCCTCCAGGTTCCTCTGTCCATGGGATTCTTCAGGCAAGAATACTGGAGTGGATTGCCATCCTCCTCCGGGGGATCTTCCAGCCCAAGGACTGAACCAACATTTCCTATGTCTCCTGAACTGGCAGGCAAGTTCTTTACCACTAACACCACCAGCCACCTCACTCAAAAAGTTCTTCCAGTTTAACAAAGTATATATAAAGTATATAGTGCCACCATAAATAAATTAGTTCTTATGATTCTCTTTTCCTTTTATTTCTTCTCAATTCATCTTTAAAAGGTTTGCTGTTTAACTTTGCCCATTTCATGCATTGATACTAGTATTTTAAATGACTTTTTCTAATTATTTAGTTTGAAGTCAATTTTTTAAATTGTTCTGTCCAGGTTTGTAAGGATTTTCAGAAGCAGTTTTTGCCCTGGCTTCTCCAAAATTATATAGAGTAGCAAGCAGTACATATGCCAGCCAACCAAGTCTTAAACCCCAAAGTATAAAGAAAACCCAAATCAAAAAATTCTTAAACTGATGGGCTCAGATGCCCTCAGTAAATGTAAAGCGATTCCAAGCATTCATCTGGAAATCAGCCAGGAAGGGTGAATTCTAATCAAAGATGCTTAAGGTTAGTAGGACAAAGGAATGAGAGTAAATGCAATAATTACATACTCTAGTAAATGCACTGTTGTGATTTCTTGCATATGGATAAAATGCTCCAAGTTGCATCCAGCGGGCACAGAGCTGATATTCTGAATTGTTGAAGAAACCACAGATATCTGCTCCAGTCTAAAATGCAGTGATATTTAATGAATGTTAATAGTATGTTTTTTCATATTCACAAGTGAAAAGATAAGAGGAATAGAGCTACTTACATATGACATTCCAAAGAGACTAAATTCCATCATACCTAAAAATTAGAAAAGAAAATTGCAGAAATCAATATTTTGATATTTGCTTTTTTCTATTTATTTTTTCTAATACTGATCTCTAGTTCAATAAAACAGCTTTTCAGATTATTAATACACTTTTTATTTTTTCTTCCTATAAAATGTATGTATTTTTTTACTTTATAGTATTAATGACATTTATAAAAATAAAACTCCTTGACTCTTTCAAGATGACACATTTAGATCACAAAGCTGTTATGAACAAATTATAGTATAAGAAAGTGTTAATGGCTTCCTTGGTCTTATTATTAAAATAAAAGGCTGTTTCTATAATTATTTAGCCATAGATCTTATCATTTGAAACAAACTGAATTATCCTTATTAGATAAAATCCCCTGAGGAGTGATTATTTTCATGAAATAGAATGTATGTGAATTTCCAGCTCTTCTTTTAAAGGAATATTTCTAAAAACTGATTAAATGTTTTTTCCTTGAATCTTAATATAAATATAAAAAAATTTTAAGTCTGTATCTGAAACTGAAAAATAATCTAACAAAATAATATTTTATTTACTCTTTATCCAAATATAGTCAGAAAATTCAAAATTTGTTTGAGATGTTTCATATTTAACATCTACAAGATATTCTTACTCCCTAGACTCTAGAATTTCTATCCATTTCTTTTCTTAGTTTATATGTTATCTTTCCCAGTTTCTGCCCTTTCACAAAAGGAAACTGAGACCAAAAGGGACAACATTATTTTCTCAAAATAAGCTAAATCCTGCTTTCTGGCTCATTGCTTTTTCATTATGTTATTTGTCAGAGAACATGGTGCTAAAAGCATATTCAAAGGACTTATAAAGTATATGAACTAGCAACAGTGAATAGCTAATACAAACTTCAAAAGAATAATGAGAAAGATGGTGACTCTCACATACCAATGATAGATTTTTCCAAATTGTCCCATGTTGCATAGTTGTCCCAAGCCAGTGTCCTGACCATCGTCCAGCAGAGGGATATGTGGAACGAGAAATAATAATTCCTCTTTTGCCAGTTGCCTTTTGCAATGCACTAATATAGATGGAGAGGAACTATGAGTTCTTATAATATATGAGATAGTTTCTTCATATATTTCTACATAGGACCACTTTCTTAAACAAAAAGTATTTTATTTATAGTGTCTATGATGTCTCTTGCTATAACTAGCTCTTTACAAGTGAGTCTTCTTTCATTATATTATAAAATCCTCACAAACATGGAAAACATCTTTTTCTCTTCCAACATTTAGTAGAGCCATATGCCTAAGTGGTCCTTTTGCTGTTTGACTAGTGAATACAAACCAACTATTGATATTATCAGCTCAACTAATTGTATTGTGAGCTTTTGAATGAACTCATTTCATCCTACTTAAAAATGTTCTGTTAATAAAGTTTAGGCCCTATTAATGCTTCAGCTCTTCTTATTTATAACTTGTCAACAATTAATCTCCATATCACTCTGCAGAGAATCTTTGCTATAATACTCCTTGTTTTAGAGGATAGTTTAAAGACAGAAAGGCTTATCTAGGTCTTAAAAATTAAAAAAAAAAAATAGTTACTCTATTTCAAGCATAGAATCTGTCCAAAGATAGATCTCAAGAGAAAGGTTTTAAAAATTAGATCATATATTTTTCTTTTCCTCTCTTTACAACCTTTGAAGAACAAGTTTATTGACTTTATCATTTATTTAAAACATATGCTAGTGTTAAAAAAAATGCAATATATTATCTGTACCTGTCTACTATACGTGTACCAAAAATTAAAAAATTCACTGTTGTATTAGTTATAAAAATATTTTTTTATTTTATTATTAAAAAAAATTGTATATGAAAAGGGACTATAGAACTATCCGTTTAGTCGTTCAGTCGTGTCCGACTCTTTACGAATCCATGAATCGCAGCACGCCAGGCCTCCCTGTCCATCACCAACTCCCGGAGTTCACTCAGACTCACGTCCATTGAGTCCGTGATGCCATCCAGCCATCTCATCCTCAGTCTCCCCTGCTCCTCCTGCCCCAAATCCCTCCCAGCATCAGGGTTTTTTCCAGTGAGTCAACTTTTCGCATGAGGTGGCCAAACTACTGGAGCTTCAGTTTTAGCATCATTCCTTCCAAAGAAATCCCAGGGTGGATCTCCTTCAGAATGGACTGGTTGGATCTCCTTGCAGTCCAAGGGACTCTCAAGAGTCTTCTCCAACACCACAGTTCAAAAGCATCAATTCTTTGGTGCTCAGTCTTCTTCACAGTCCAACTCTCACATCCATACATGACCACAGGAAAAACCATAGCCTTGACTAGACGAACCTTAGTCGGCAAAGTAATGTCTCTGCTTTTGAATATGCTATCTAGGTTGGTCATCACTTTTCTTCCAAGGAGTAAGCGTCTTTTAATTCCATGGCTGCAGTCACCATATGCAGTGGTTTTGGAGGCCAAAAAAATAAAGTCTGACACTGTTTCAACTGTTTCCCCTTTCCCCATCTATTTCCCATGAAGTGATGGGGCCAGATGCCATGATCTTCGTTTTCTGAATGTTGAGATTTAAGCCAACTTTTTCACTCTCCTCTTTCACTTTCAACAAGAGGCTTTTCAGCTCCTCTTCACTTTCTGCCATAAGGGTGGTGTCATCTGAATATCTGAGGTTATTGATATTTCTCCCAGCAATCTTGATTCCAGCTTGTGTTTCTTCCAGTCNAGATGCCATGATCTTCATTTTCTGAATGTTGAGCTTTAAGCCAACTTCTTCACTCTCCTCTTTCACTTTCAGCAAGAGGCTTTTTAGCTCCTCCTCACTTTCTGCCATAAGGGTGGTGTCATCTGCATATCTGAGGTTATTGATATTTCTCCCAGCAATCTTGATTCCAGCTTGTGTTTCTTCCAGTCAGCGTTTCTCATGATGTACTCTGCATAGAAGTTAAATAAGCAGGGTGACAATATACAGCCTTGAGGTACTCCTTTTCCTATTTGGAACCAGTCTGTTGTTCCATGTCCAGTTCGAACTGTTGCTTCCTGACCTGCATACAGATTTCTCAAGAGGCAGGTCAGGTGGTCTGGTATTCCCATCTCTTTCAGTATTTTCCACAGTTTATTGTGATCCACACACTCAAAGGCTTTGGCATAGTCAAGAAAGCAGAAATAGATGTTTTTCTGGAACTCTCTTGCTTTTTCCATGATCCAGCAGATGTTGGCAATTTGGTCTCTGGTTCCTCTGCCTTCTTACTGTAGATCTTAGGCTTTTGCTTTGAGCTTTAATTAAATCATCATAGAAGAGAGTATGTCCCTCTGAGTTTTAAAATATAGCTGAAGAGCATGCTCTAGGGCTTTCCTGTGTTGATGTTATTCATAGACCTTGGAGAAAGAAATGGCAAACCACTCCAGTATTCTTGCCTGGGAAATCCTGTGGACAGACGAGCCTGGCAAGCTACAGTCCCTGGGGTTGCAAAAGAGTCGGATGCAACTTAGTGACTGAACAACAACCACCCATTCATAGACCTTAGCCCAGTGTTTGGAACATAGCAGACTTTTAATTGATGTTGGAAAAACTTTGATATTTCCACTGAATTTATTCTCCTGTAGGACTTGAAAAAATTTAATTTAATTCCATAAAATCTATGAGAAATTTATAAATAAATATAAATTTATAAACATCAATTTTATGTCAACAATAAGTTTACTACATTAAATATCAATGTAAATACATAACTATATATAATGTTCAATATATTTTTTGTTATGTAATTCTATATTATATGTAATATATAAAATATAAATATATACATAAATATATAATAAATTGCTATGCTGTGTTTAGTTGCTCAGTCGTGTCTGACTCTTTGCGACCCCATGGACAGAGTAGCCTGTCAGGCTACTCTGTCCATGGGAATTCTCCAGGCAAGAATACTGGATGGGTTGCCATGCCCTCCTCCAGGGGATCTTCCCAGCCCAGGAATCAAACTCAGGTCTCCCCCATTGTAGGCAGATTCGTTACCGTCTAAGCTACTAGGGAAGCCCAGGAATCCTGGAGTGGGTAGCCTATCCCTTCTCCAGGGGAACTTCCTGATCAAGGAATCAAACTGGGGTCTCCTGAACTGCAGGTGGATTCTTTATCATCTGAGCTACCAAAGAATACTGGTCCATATGGATGCTAGTCCACACACACACAGACACACACACACTACACATCACTGCAGGTAGGCCCAGACCACTTGGAAAGAGTGTCAGTTGACAACAAAGCTATTATTACATTTCTGTATCTATTTTTAGAATTAAGTTGTTCATTTTCCTAATACTATATATATTTTTAGGAGAAGGAAATGGCAACTCACTCCAGTATTCTTGCCTGAGAAATCCGGTGGACAGAAGAGCCTGGCAGGCTACAGTCCATTGGGTTGCAAAAAGAGTTGGACACAACTTAGTGACTAAACAACATGTACAATTTTAAAAAGAAACATAATGGTGTATTTGTTTATCCTTGATTTTTTTTTGCCTCTGGAGTAACAAATAAGAGAGACAGTGTTGCAACCCTTCCTCTTACAATAAACAAACAAAACCCTATAAATCCATTTGTGATGCTTTTTGCCTTTGAAGCATAGTGCTGTCTGCTTGTGATCAGTATTTCAAAGCCATCTGTCTGTCAGTAACATCAAATTTCACATACTTTGGGATAATAAAGCCCTTCAAAAAAAAAAAAATTTCACATACTTTGGTAATGTGAACCTGGAGTCCCATCAGAGCTGGACTTGATGGATTTGTCCAAAAATTCCATTTTAAGCTTTTGTACAACAGTGAAAGGATTCCTTAATTTCCTCCTTGGGAGCATATTAACAATTGTGAAAAGTCTTATTATTAATAGAAATTTAAGATTTTTGTATTAAAGGTAGCAAGAGAAGACATCAAAGTCTTCTGTTAAAAATCAAAATGATTGTTGAGGCTAGAAAATTAACTGGGAAGTAAGGAATTGTGGAGGTAATTGTGCCATACATTTTCTTTAGTGATATCTTGGTGGCTATTTTTTAGCTTCAAAACTCAGAAAAGCAAAGTGCTGTATATCCAGACAACTATTTAATATTTGTCTGGTTATCTAAAAAAGCAGCAAACAAACAAGTACATTGAGTTAGAGAGACATGTTAAAAATGAAATTTTCAATTACAAATAGTTTTTCCATGTGGGGCTTCCCAGGTGGCTCAGTGGTAAAGAATCCACCTGCCAATGCAAGAGATGTGGGTTTAATCTCAGTGGTTGGGAATATCCCCTGGAGAAGGAAATGGCAGCCCATGCCAGTATTCTTACCTGAGAATTCCCATGGAGCCTCGCTGGCTACAGTCCATGGGGTCACAAAAAAATTGGACACCACTGAGAGACCAGAACATGTGCACGCATGCACGTGTTCCAAATTAAACCTGAAATAAGGGTCCCTTGAGTGGCAGTATGGCCTCCACTGTAGGAGAATAATGGAAACCTGAATAGCTTAGCAAATCCGTGGGATATCATCTGTCTTCCAAGCACCCAGGTAAAAATGATCTAAGCGAGATTGCCACATAGCTCTCTCTCTCCAACAGCTTATCCTGTTTTCAGGGAAAGAGGAAAGGTTACAAGAGAAAGAAATTTGGCTGGAGGTGTTGGGAGAGATTAAAGATGCATGAAAGTAGCTCATCAAAGTCCACTCTTAGCAACTACCTGTTGATGCTGAAGAGAAGATGAATCACCGGTTTAGGCCCATGACAGCTTTTCTGAAATGAGAAAAGAGGCCCAGTAAATGCATGCAGCTCGTTCCCATCATCCCTTTAATAACCTGTAATATTGTAGCAGGATATTTTTGTCACACCGAATCTGATTGATGGTCTTGGCTATAAGACATTACAAGTGTAGAGTAAATTGACCGAACACCTAAACATACAAATTATGAAAAGGAGGGGGAGCAGCCATTGGCCTCCTGGGGAAAGCAGGCAGCTTTAGTTAAGATGATCCTATTTCCAAGTGCAATTTATAGTCTATTGACTTGTGGCAGTGTCTTTTTAGATGTGGGGAAATTGTCATACATTGCAAATGAGAAGCTGTTTTGACACTAGCATCTCAGCGAGTGCCAGGGAGAAATGATATCAGCCGCCTGGTCTGTTAAGGTTAAATGAAGTTGCATTGTTGCCCACAGACAGGCCTTCATTTCCTTTTCTTTCCTGAGCTGTCTCTGTACAATTACTCTGATTACGAGGGGGTAACAATGTGCTCCTGACACCCATTGTATCGACAGTGTGCAGAATTTTCCACTCAAGTGGCGCCTGTCATTACTTAGCCTCTCAGATATTGTGACAGGGCAGATCCATGCCTGCCAGTCAAGTATATCAATGACAAAGAGGGCTTAGACCCTGGCCACACACCTCTAAATTAAAGCAGTCAAAGTCATCTCCCCTAGAGTACTATGAACCTCTTCTCAGATGTGACTCTGATAGCCTCTCACCTAGTTCTGTCTTAGCTTTGCTTAAGCTTTTCCCCCAAAGCTTCCCTTCCTTTCTTTAGGATTGTTCTCAGGTTTTCTCTTAGAATTATTTAATAAGACATTTCATTTGTTCATCCAAAACCGTTTATTGTCTACTATGTTACTGCTTGAGGTGTGGAGGATAGACCAGCAAAAATGAAAAGATCCCCTCTCCCGTGGAGTTGAAAGACTTTAGACTGGGGCAGGGGAAAGACCTCTCAGAGGAGGGGACATTTGAACAAATGTTTGTGTTGGGTGCCTATAAGATAGGATTCACAGAGCTGTGCATCGGGAAGGCTCCAAGATAGAATGTGGTCATTGTCCTCAAGGTGCTTCTTGTTCAGTGGTAAAAGGAAAAGGTCCATATAAATCAATTCTTTTTTAAGTTTAATTAAAAAAATTTCACTTGTAAATTCTTTTATTTGTTTTTTAATTGGAGGAAAATTGCTTTACAATGTTGTGTTAGTTTCTCCCATATAACATAAATGTGCCGAGTCATCCCACAGAGGTTCAGGCAAAATGCTGTTGGAATTCTCCCTTCTCTACTTATCACTAGACTTAGGCCCTTGGGGCTGCTATAACCAAGTACAGTCAACTGGGAGGCTTGTGATCAATGCATATTTCTCACTTTGGAGGCTTTGTAGGCTCCATTTCTGGAAGCTCACATTTCTGACTTTGGAGGCTAAGAAGTCCACCACCAAGGTGCTGGCATACACAGTGTCTGGGGAGGGCCTGCTTCCTGGTTCACTGAGAGATGTCTTCTCCTGAGACTTCATGTGGCAGAAGGGGTGAGAAAGCTCTCTGGGGTGTCTTCTATAAGGGCCCTAGTCCCATTCATGAGGGCTCCACTCTTGTGACCTAATCACCTCCCAAAGGCCCCAGTTCCAAATACCATCACCCTGGAGCTTAGAATTTCAACATAGGAATTCTGAGGGGACACAAACATTCAGTGAAAGAGAGCATGGCAATCCACTCTAGAATTCTTGTCTGGAGAATCCCATGGATAGAGAAACCTGGTGGGCTACAGTCCATAGGCTCACAAAGAGTCAGACACAACTGAAGTGACTGAGCATGCACGCATGCAGAAACATTCGGTCTATAGTGTTACCCAGATCCCTAGTGCTTCCTTTATCCACTTTTGGGAAAGACTTCTGTGGAAAACTACTGGACTGACCCTTTAAGCTGTTTACGGCAGTAGGCATAACAGCCATAGTAAATGTGTTAGGAGTTGTACTTATCCCTAGCACTTTGAATATAAAAAATATCACAGAATCTTTGTCCTCCTGAAGACTGACACCTCTGGCTGATTTGTTTCTCTGCTTCCTTGCTGGTATATAAGCAAAAAAGGCACTGAAATGGCCATGTATAAGTTGGCAACGTGGAGTCCCTGGGTAGTTTATGTTTTGTTTAGTGAAATGTCCGAGGAGAGGGCCAAGGTCATTCTGGGAGGGTGGGATATATGGGCATACCTGGGACTGTGTCATCAGGCGCAAGTTGGGAAAGGATGCATTCCACAGTATCTTGGTGATGATGAAGACCAAGGTTAAATAGACACATATAATATTCTCTTTCAATTTGTAACACCATCTTAGAAAATCTAAAATATGAGTCATCACAAGAATAAAGCTTGTGCCTTAAATTTCCAAGATTATTATTATTACTTTTAAGGAATAGCTTTAAATGTCTTCTTTATTAGAGAAAAAAAAGATGAAAAAATTAAGAAACTAGTTACCCAAGATTGTTTTTAAAATACTCAAAAAGGAGAGATCTCTGGGAGTTCTGATTTCTTTGTATTTCCGTATACTTTGCATAGGGCATCCTAGTTGGCGCTGGTGGTAAAGAATTCACCTGCCATTGCAGGAGAGATAAGAGATATGCATTTGATCCCTGGGTTGGGAAGATCCCTCTGGAGGAGGACTTGACAACCCACTCGTTTTCTTGACTGGAGAATCCCATGGACAGAAGAGCCTGGCAGTCTACAGTTCATGGGGTCCCAAAAAGTTGGACACAACTGAAGCAGCTTAGCACTCTAGCAGGCATATACCATTCATAATGGCTGCCGATCCCAGAGTCTCTTTCTGTTCAAGTGTGCTTGTTCACACACACCCTGCACTCCCTTGCATTCTTACATCTTTCAGAAAGCACCATCTACTTTATGATTATCTCGACAGAGCTTTCTATCTCATACTTTACAAGAATTCTGAGTTTTCTCCTACTTACTCATATTTCAAAACACTGGACCTTGAAGAAAACATAAGTAACGTAATTATTTTGTGTATTTGTATGCACATATGCATTCATGTGCATTTGTATCTATTAATATAAAAGCATTCTGCTTTAAGAAAACAGAAATGCAAATTCACAAGATAAGATAATTGCGAGGATGATTAAATTACACAAACATTTTGCTTTCTAAAAGATTCAAGTCAGAGTTTCTTTTAAATAGCTTTTAAAATTAAATACAATTTTTATTTGTACTTAAAAATTATGTGTTATATAAAATGTAATGTGTATAATTATGTATTATATAATTGTACCTTATTAATATAAATATATACTAATATACAATACAGTATTAATATACAGTGCTGATTTTCCTAACTGTTTATGATCAGGTCTGTTGAAAAATGAGGTGCCCCTTTTATATACTTTGGAAAACAGTGCCAGAGCAATAGCCGACATACTGGCGTTTGAAACCAGCTGTACGTGTACAGCTTGTAAGTATTTATTAGAAGATAGTTCTGTTTGAAAAAAAATGTTGAAAATTAGACTTAGAAGTGGCAACTCTCATTTATTTAGCTGGGCTACACAGCAAATGGAACCTTAGGGAATGGAACATGTTTTAGATTCAGTTGCAGGAAACATTTTTTTTGGAGATCTGTCAAATTATGTGGGGAAGTTTCCAGCTTAATCTTTCAAAAGAGACCGTGCCTCCTCCCCACCCCAATCACATCACCTCCTACCTTAATTTACTAAAGATAACTTACTCTCTATCAACCACCTATATGTCTTGTGAGTCATATTGATCTCAGACATGTGATGCAGTCCTTGGCTAAGATAAAATTGGTTTAATGGTATCCTCCCCCCGCCCTGTATTTCTAACAATACTTAAGCATGCAGAGGACACCACAGGCTCCGTTCCCCATCAGGAAAGCATGTCGAGGCAGCTTACAATAAAGGACAGGTCTTCTCACAGCCTCATCAATACCTTGATAGCTCTGTGCTAATGGAATCTAGTGACTTTCGGTTCTCATTGATAAGAGACCCTGATGCAGACACTGATGAGTGGAGCATCCTGTTTGCACACCCTTCTCCTTACAGCTTGCACCTTGGAACATATTTGCAGGAGGGGGTCAAAACTAGTACATTGCTGGCTGGGATGCTTTCCCTGCATTGGAGAGAGAACATTATTTTGTTTGGTGACCACATACAGGTTTTTCCTTCTCATTCTGCTGTAAAATTAGAGTTGTTGTTGTTCAGTTGCGAAGTTGTGTCTGACTCTTGCGACTCCATGGACTTAAGTCTGCCATGGTCCTCTGTCACTAGGATTTCCCAGGCAAGCATATGGCATGGGTTGCCATTTCCTTCTCCAGGGGATCTTTCCCAACCCAGGGACTGCATCTGAGTCTCCTGCTTGGCGGGTGGATTCTTTACCACTGAGCCACCTGGGAAGCCCACAGAATTAGAGGGGATTCCCCAAACTGAGACATAGTTTGTGTTCTTAAGTGGAAACTGTTGACATCTGCTCCAGGTCCATTTCCTTAAAGACTGAGGCAGCCTCGATTTCCTTTCAGTGCACACATGCTGAGTCGCTTCAGTCATGTCTGACTCTTTGTGACCCTGTGGACTGTATGCTGCCAAGTTCCTCTGTCCATGGGATTTTCCAGTTTTCTAGGTGACAGTACTGGGGTGGGTTGCCATGCCCTCCTCCAGGGAATCTTCCCAACCCAGGGAATGAACCCATATCTCTTATATCTCCTGCAATGGCAGGTGGGTTCTTTACTGCTAGCTCCATCTGGGAAGCCCAATAAAAGCTAACTCCGGCGAGCAGTTACTGTGTGTGAAGTGCCTTGCTAGGCAGCGTCCATACATTACCCCGCTCTTTCCAACAACCAGGTGGGAGCAGTGGGAACTGACATCGTTCACATTGTATAGATGCAGGCTGAGACTCGGGGAGCTGAAATACCTGGGTCGAGGTCATCTGCCTACTCGGTGGTGGCTGGGGATCCAGATCCAAGCCTGACCGTATGGCTTGTGCTGTCACCTTTCTGCATGGGCTGGTTTTCAGGGCTGTACTGTCTCAGGCCGCTATTTTAATCCCAATTAACACTTACTGTTCTGGGAATAGTAAGGATTCCTTGACTGCAGTGGGCTACTGCATTGATGTCAAGAACTCTAATCAGAAAGGACAGCATTTGGCCTCGTCCCAAGCTTGTGCCAGCCACAGCCCCCCCCCAACCCCCTGCCAATGGCTCAATGATGCAACTGAGAGACCTGGCAAGACTTGATCTCACGATTCCACTTTGGAATATTCCTAATACAGGGGTTTTGAATAGTAACTCTCATTTCTAAAATGCCCCTGCCTTTTGAGGGTGGAGGTGGGGGTCGGGATTGGGAGTTCATGTACACTCATGGCTAATTCATGTCAATGTGTAACAAAACGAATACAGTATTGTAAAGCAAAACAAACTAAAAAATAAAAATTAATTAAAAAAAATAAATAAAATGCCCCTGCCTTTCATAAAGGTACAGATATTTACCCCTAAGGGTCTGAGAATAAAGGCATTTCTCATTTACAACTATGCTATTCCTCATTTCTGACAGTACTTAATGATTTGACTTCTTTTGGTTGCTTTGGCCTTGATTCTCTCACTGGCCAGAAATAACGGTTCACTTTCACGGCGTGTGATGAGGCACTGCGGAGATAGTGTTTGGAAAACAATGTGGATCTATTATCTATTAATAAGAGAGCTCAGTGAAGGTCACTGGAAAGACATCTGAAAATGAGAGAATTGTGAAAGACCTTTGCAAACTATTACTGGGACTTTGGAATATAAACTTTGGCTGCTTGATTTTATGTTACAATTTGCTTTTGCTGTTTCCCTGGGGCTCCTGTTAATTTGCTAATTAACAGGTTAGGTTCCCAAAGGATGTTCAGAAATTCCGGGTTGGTGCTCTCTGTTGTTAGTGGTTATTGCTTACTTGTTCTTCCCTGTCATGTAGTTTCGTTCCTGTTTACAAAAGTTCATGGGGCTTCCCTTGTGGCGCAGACAGTAAAGAATCTGCCTGCAATGCAAGAGACTCAAATTTGATTCTTGGGTTGGGAAGATCCCTGGAGAAGGGCATGGTAATCCACTCCAGTATTCTTGCCTGGAGAATCCCATGGACAGAGGAGTCTGGAGGGCTACAGTCTGTAGAGTCCAAAGAGTCAGACACGATTGAAGCAGCTTAGCACAGCACACCCAAAGTTCATAAATGAAGGAGTTTCTGTAGCAATGAGTTTGAGTTGAAAGATATCGATATAGAAGACATGAGTCTGACACGACTTTGGGACTGACCAACAAGAATTTCATGAAGAAGACGCCTCCCACCTTGTTATTTTATTAAAAGAAAAAACTTGGTCCTTTGCTATTGATAGGTTTTCTTTAGGAGCTTCTGTACAGCAGATGCTTGGTCAATGGTTAACAAGATCCTTGAACAGAAAAAAAAAATGAGATGATAGCAAATAGATACCCTTTGGGGATAAAAACTTTGCTTATAGGAAGTGTGAAAAAAGTTCTGGAAGGGAACTTTGGGAGAAACATTCAGGGGAAAGGCTCTGTGAGTTAGCTGCCCTTGGCAAACAAGGAGCCGCTGTCAAGTCTCATTTCTACCACTGGGTGTCACTCCAGGCAGCCCCTTAGCAGCCGTCTAGTCAAGGTTAAAATTCTGTGCAGGGAAACAGCCAAGCGAACCAAAGGAAAATAGTGAAAGGAACGAGGCAAGTATCTGTCTCAACAGTATATTAGGATTTTGAGTGAGAGGACAGAAAAGCATGATGCTAAAATATGACGTCAGGTGGTATTCTGTTGTGGAGTGGAGCTGTTATCCTTCCCAGCTGGGGACTTTTTTTTTTTTTTTTAACTTTTTTTTTTAAATTGGAAGATAATTGCTTTACAATGTTGTATTGGTTTCTGTCTTACAACAATGTGAATCAGACATAAGTATACATATGTCCCAACCCTCTTGAACCTCATTCCCTTCCCACTCTTCCCACCTCTCTGAGTTGTCTCAGAGCACTGGGTTGAACTCTCTGCGTCATACAGAAAATCCCTATTAGCGACCTGTCTTATATACGGTGATGTGTGTGTTTCCTTGCTATTCCCTCAGTTTGTCCCATCCTCTCCTTCCCTCACTGTGTCCACAAGTCTGTTCCCTATATCTGTATCTCTGTTCCTGCCCTCCAGATAGGTTCATCAGTACCATTTTTCTAGATTCCATAATATGTGTAATATATGACATTTGTTTTTCTTTTTGACTGACTTCACTCTGTGTAACAGGTTCTAGGTTCATCCACCTCACTGGAAAGTGAAAGTGAAAGTGAAGTCACTCAGTCGTGTCCGACTCTTTGCGACCCCATGGACTGTAGCCTACCAGGCTCCTCTGTCCATGGGATTTTCCAAGCAATAGTACTGGAGTGGATTGCCATTTCCTTCTCCAGGGGATCTTCCCGACCCAGGGATCAAACCCAGGTCTCCCGCATTGTAGACAGACACTTTACCGTCTAAGCCACCAGGGAAGTCCTTCAAATTCATTCCTTTTTATGGCTGAGTAATATTCCACTGTCTGTATGTACCACAGCTTCTTTATCCATCCATCTGTCAATGGACATCTAGGTTGCTTCCATGTCCTAGCTATTGTAAATAGTCCAGCTGGGGTCTTTTTAAATCCAGGGGATGTATCATCCCAATCAGCTGAGGTGAGAGAAGAGTTAGACCAAAACCCAACTAGATTTCTAACAGTTTAAGGATTTTGATTCATGTGGGTTCATTGTCTTCCATAAAGTTCATATCATTTTACCCTAAAAGGGAAGCATTTTCCCCTCATTTGTTTCCTGCCAGATCAGTGGTGTATATTCTCAGTAAACTTCAAAAGAGCTGAGTATTTGCTTCAGGACTGTGGGCAGGAAAAAAAACAAAAACAAAACACCAGATTGGATTCCTTGTTGACTGAGTAGGTTAAGGAAGTGAGAAAAACACTGAGGGTAGAGCATTGGGAGGGTCACTTTCTTCTTTCAAAGTGAGGAAAAGAAATGAGGTAGCCTCAAATTTTGCTCTAGGTTTCAAATGGGATGGATGTGAGTCCCCAGGTGTTTTTACTAGCAGAAGTCTTCAGTTCTTTATTTTTTTTTTTAACCTCAATTCCTTTGAAACCCATGTGAAAAATCTCTTCCCTTTTGCCTCTCTTTACCTCTGTCACTCCACTACTGACATGAAGACCAGTGGAAATTTGAAACACTAGATAGGGAGTGGGCTCTGAAAATAGGAATCTGGACCACCCCCTGCCCCCCCCATTGTCCAGCAGACAGAAGGAAATAAGAAATCCACAGCTTGGCTATAATAGGGGCCATGTAGAATTCACAGTTGGCAGTTGTCTCACTTAGAAATGCTTTTGGCTGCATGTAATAGGAAAATGGAATAACATTATTTTAATATAGTTCTCCATTAATACACAAAATAAAGACTGGAGGTATTTGGTTTGGCTGCTCCAGGGTTATCACAGATCCTTTACTCTTCCCATTGTTCTGCTCTGCCATTCTTGGAGCTTATTTTTAGCCTTGTGCTTTTTGTTTCCTGACCACAAGATTACCATAGCCAGCATCATGTCTGAATCCAAAACAGGAAGAGGGAAGTGGCCATGAAGAAGCTTTCTTCTCGTCTCTCTTGGTTATGAGGCAGAAGAGTTCTCTGAACATCTGATAGACTTGTGCTTACTTATAATTGGCTTGAACCATGTTACATGGTGACCTCCAGCTGGAAGAAAGACTGAGAGCAAGTAGTTAGTTTTTTCACCCTCTACCATTGAGAGAGAGAAGAAAGAGAGAAAGGACTGGTGAATAACTGTGGAGTCAGCCAACCATAAGTGTCTGTCACAAAGTTCTGAACACATTTTCTAATAGAAACCTTGTTTTGTTTGGTGGGAGATTTTTTTAAAAATAATATTATAGAAAATAAAATGAGTTAATGCATTTAACCCAACTCCTGTGTCCTGTGATAAATACATTCTAAATTTTACACTGTTGACATGAAAATGTACTATTGGAAAAAACTTGCTTGTAATTAAGGACTATCTGTAGAGTATTAATTTTTATTTAAAGACAAAAATTCTTCCCTAAAGGCCTTTTAAAATGTTTATTAAAGTTTTATGTTGTCAAAATATTTAAAATATGTATGTTGATGAATTTTCTGAGCAAAAAGGAGTATATGGAATAATGGTATACAAGAAATCTTATTTAGTCTCCTTCAGTTTGGTTCAGTCGCTCAGTCGTGTCCGCTCTTTGCAACCCCATGAATTGGCAGCACGCTAGGCCTCCCTGTCCATCACCAACTCCCAGAGTTCACTCAGACTCACATCCATCGAGTCAGTGATGCCATCCAGCCATCTCATCCTCTGTCGTCCCCTTCTCCTCCTGCCTTCAATGCCTCCCAGCATCAGAGTCTTTTCCAATCAGTCAACTGAGGAGCATTTTTAAGAGTCCAAATGGGACCTTGATTCTTCTACGATGAAGTACTTGGTGCTCAAATAAGACTCTTGGCAGAAGATGAAGGAAAAACCATGGTTTGAATTGCTTGATGGTTTTGGGTTTACTAATTCAGACCTATTCTCTGAAGTATAATGTTTCCTCTTGGGTAATTTGGGTGACTTACCAGGAGTCAGTTAGCAGTGAGATTTGGGCTTGAGAGAAGTTCAGGTTTTAGGTTCTCCAGTGTGAAAACTGAATGAACATTTACTAGCATGTGTCTCAATTCTCACTGGTGTTTTAAATTTGTGTTTTATGTTGATTTTATTTTATTTTTGGCCATGCTGGGTCCTCACTGTGGTGTGGAGGCTTCTCTCATTGCAACACATGGGCTTCTCTAGTTGTGGCGAGTGGGCTTAGTTGTCCCCATGGCATGTGGGATCCTAGTTACCCAGGAATTGAACCTGGGTCCCTTGTATTGGAGGGCAGATTCTTGACTACTGGGCCATGAGAGAAGTCTCTGCATAGTGTTTTAAAAAACTAAACTAAAAATAGAAACTTTGGTTAAGTAATCATCTTTTTTAATCTGTTTATACACACACACACACACACACACACACACATATATAAATGCTGTGCTGTGCTTAGTCACTCAGTCATGTCCAACTCTTTGCGACCCCATGGACTGCAGCCTGCCAGGCTCCTCTGTCCACGGGATTCTCTAGGCAAGAATACTGGTGTGAGTTGTCATGCTCTTCTCCAGGGGATCTTCCCAGTCCAGGAATTGAACCAGGGCCTCCTGCATTGCAGGTGGATTCTTTCTCAGCTGAGCTACAGGGAAGCCCATATATGTATATAATCACACATATATGTGTGTGACAATTTTCTAAGTTGAGCAAAATTAAATTGAATATAAGAATCTTAGTAAAGTCTTGGGTCATTAAATCTTTAATGTTCCCTCACACCATTTCCCTGGTGACTCAGATGGTAAAAAATCTGCCTGCAATGCAGGAGACCTGGGTTTGATCCCTGGGTTGGGAAGATCCCCTGGAGAAGGAAGTGGCTCTCATTCCAGTATTCTTGCCTAGAGAATAGGTGAGAGCTATTGCCTAGAGAATAGGCAATATCCTCCTTCCTGGAGAATAGGACAAGACCTATTGTCCTCCTGTGGACAGAGGAATCTGGCAGGCTACAGTCCATGGGGTCACAAAGAGTCAGACACATCTGAGCGGCCAACACTTTCAATTTCACTTTCCCTCATAGTACTCATAGGAAGCTGGTACACAGACCTTGTGCTGATGTACATATTCTGGCTTCTGGAAGCCTTCATTCATTCAGTGAAAAATTGTTGATCCCCTGTTTTGTTTTGGGTACTGTGCTGGGCTACATGAGGTGTAAATCAGACCCAGTTCATATTCTCAACTGTGTTCATAATCTACAGGGAAACAAACTAGAACTCAGAGTCAGTGGAATAAGTGTTAGACTAGGTGAGCACCGGGTGCCATGTGAGCTCACAGGAGGCTCGATGGATGTTATCAAAGACAGTTTCCTGGAGGCATTTATGTCTAAGAGCAATCCTGAAAAAGAAAGGGTGCCCTTCAGGTAAACACTGGAGATGGCAGGGGTAGGAATGGTGGCCAAGGTTTGTTCTGGGAAGAGGAAACAGCATCTGGGAAGGCCTGGTGACAGTAGGACCTTGGAGCTTAGAATAACATTTAAGCTTACAACTTTCTGTTGTAGACTTTTGAAATGAAACCTTTCTTATTTCTTCCTGGGCCCACTAACTTTCTTTGAAATGACATTATCAACATTTCTTCACTCTGTTTAGATCTGAAGGAGTTGTAGGTACTTTTGATTCTTTTTGTTTCAAACGAGATCCGTTCAGTTATTTTCATCACGCAGTGTTCCCAGAACATTCTTCTCCTTCTGGCTAGTTTTAATAAAGAAAGCTCATGAGATATGCATGTGCCCAGGTTCATAGGACTAATCATTCCAGTTCTGTTAAAACCTCCTAGAGAAACTGTGGTTCTGAATCCTTAGTCATCTCAATTCCTCTCTCCCAGTCAATGCTTATTCAGTTTAATTTTTAGAAAGGAAATTATTTAGCTACTATGCCGTGTTCTAGGATTTTTTTTTAAACCTTCGTTCACAACTTGTGATTTCTAAAGGACCAAACTTTCTTTTCATCTGAGGTCTGAACATCTTACACATCAACTAAACAAAACCAGAACACCTTAAAAACATATATGTGTAATAGCTGACTTACCTATATCATTGATGGAATACAGCTTTCCCCCTTTATTATTATCCAGTTTGAAACCTTTTGATATTTTGAAAGTGAGGCCGATCTCAGAACATAATTATAAATATCCTGGTTAGTTACTTTAGCAGTTTTATGAAGTCAAAGCATTAGAAGTAAAAGGAATATAAGACAGGAATAGACTGGTAACTCTGCCATAATAAATAGTCTATTGATGTTTCTGGGATGAATAAAGCATTTGAAGATATTCTTTCCTTAAATATGGGAGTCTTATTGAAATTTTTTAAAATCAGAGTTTCAGAATATAACTTCTGAAAAGTCAAAAGCAGAACACCTCACACTCAATGATTTATGTTCTTAGAAGTCATTAAAAATATTGAGTGCTTTTGGCACTATTTACAATAGCTAGAACATGGAAGGAGAAGGCAATGGCACCCCACTCCAGTACTCTTGCCTGGAAAATCCCATGGACGGAGGAGCCTGGTGGGCTGCAGTCCATGGGGTCACTAAAAGTCAGACACGACTGAGTGACTTCACTTTCACTTTTCACTTTCATGCACTGGAGAAGGAAATGGCAACTCACTCCAGTGTTCTTGCCTGGAGAATCCCAGGGATGGGGAGCCTGGTGGGCTGCTGTCTCTGGGGTCACACAGAGTCGGACATGACTCAAGTGACTTAGCAGCTGCAGCAGCAGCAGAACATGGAAGCAACCATAAATGGATAAAGAAGTTGTGGTATATATATACAATGGAATATTACTCAGCCATGAAAAGGAATGCATTTGAGTCAGTTCTAATGAGGTGAATGAACCTAGAACCTATTATACAGAGTGAAGTGAGTCAGAAAGAGAAAGATAGATACTGTATCCTAACATATATACGGAATCTAGAAAAATGGTGCTAAAGAATTTATGTACAAGGCAACAGTGGAGAAACAGACATAGAGAATAGACTTATGGACATGGAGAGAGGGCAGGAGAGGGTGAGATGCATGGAAAGAGTAACATGGAAACTTAAATCACCATATGTAAAATAGATGGTGAAGTGAAGTCACTCAGTCGTGTCCGACTCTTTGCGACCCCTTGGACTGTAACCTACTAGGCTATTCCGTCCATGGGATTCTCCAGGCAAGAATACTGGAGTGGATTGCCATTTCCTTCTCCAGGGGATCTTCCCGACCCAGGGATCGAACCCAGGTCTCCCGCATTGGGGGCAGACGCTTTAACCTCTGAGCCACCAGGGAAGCCCATGTAAAATAGATGGCCAACAGGAATTTGCCGTATGGCTCAGGAAACTCAAACAGGGGTTGTATCAACCTAGAGGGGTGGGATGAGGAGGGAGATGGGAGGGAGGTTCTAAAGGGAGGGGATATATGTATACCTATGGCTGATTTATGTTGAAGTTTGACAGAAAACAGCAAAATTCTGTAAAGCAATTATCCTTCAATAAAAAAATAATCAAATATTGAGAGCTTTTGAAAATAATATAAAGACCCCAAATAATGGTTGAGCAAAAGTCATGTGTTCAGGGACTCAGTTGTGTCCGACTCTCTGTGACCCATGGACTGTAGCCCACCAAGTTCCTCTGTCCATGGAATTTTCCAGGCAAGAATACTGGAGTGAGTTGCCATTTCCTCCTCCAGGGATCTTCCTGACCCAAGGATGGAACTCATGTCTCTTGTGTCTCCGGTATTGGCAGGCAGATTCTTTACCAGCGCCACCTGGGAAGCCCCTGAACAAAAGTCATAGAGTAACCAAATTCACAAGGATGTGACTAGCTCTTGCAAGAAAATATTAAATGAGACCAAGTCTAAGAGGTGGAATTGAGCACTATGTAATGGTGCTGGATGGAATATGAGGGAGGGCAGGGTTCTACAGAAGAATCAAAAAAAGCGAGTCAGGCCATTGTGTGCCACCAAGGAGAGGAGAAGGTGACATGTTGTCATTTTAGGAGAGAGAAGAGGAAACATTATTCGTGGCTAAATATGTTAAAATGCTTATTGGATGTGCAAGAACTGATACAATCAAATAAAAGCAATCAGATTTTGAATAAATGATGCTCAGATTATCTGACAATTTTATGAAAGAGTGATAGGAAATTCAGTTGCTTGGAGAATGGCCAAAGTGCATCTTATTTTAAATAAACCAATATCAGCTTAGTAAGAGGTGACTGGAAATGTTTGTCACATGACAAATGGAAATGATTTTCCCTTTTGAAGTGTTGTGATGAGCATCAGGGAAGAAATAGAACAGAATGTTGAATTTTCATACTCCTGAGTCTGGATGAGTGATGCCACAGCAATGGCTAGCTCTGGGTAAGTGCTTTCAATTAGATTTCAGTTTGTCATGCCTACCGGCCACTCTTTCTTGGGTCTTGTAATTTCATATCCCTGATATTGCTGGGAGGTAATGCTATCTGGGTCACGTACTGGCATACAGGATTCCGTCATGTTAAGAAACCGTTGAATGCATGATTACTGATAACCATAGCAAAACCGTACATTCACGCCCACAAGATGTTATATATACCAGTACTCCTCATCCGCTTTGAGCATTCGAATCACCTGGGGGAGTTTTAAAAATATATAAAGTCTGAGTCTCACTTTAGACTAGTTAGAATCTCTGGGGATGGGGTTCTGTCTAAGCATTCTCAAAAATATTATAACCATATACTACCATATGTGATATTTGATAGTGAAAGTTTTAGTCACTCAGTCATGTCTGATTCTTTGCGACTCCATGGACTGTAGCCTGCCCAGGCTCCTCTGTCCTTAGAATTCTCCAGGCAAGAATATGGGAATAGGTAGCCTTTTCCTTCTCCAGGGGATCTTCCCAATCCAGGGATCGAACCTTGATCTCCCTCATTGCAGGGAGATTTTCTTTACCATCTGAGCCACTAGGGAATCCCATACAATGTCTGTGAATGCATATACATCAGTTACCAAAGGCTTTTAAGACATGTTTGTGGGCAGACAGTCCAAGTAAATAGTGCAAAGTCATGTGCAGCTCGCATCCCAGAATTTGGAAAAAAATAACCCGGGTGGTACTTTGCATTCCACACTTCATGCTTCATCACCCTGTTGCTGGCAGAGAGGCCCGTGGAAACTTGCGGCTGTTAACATTATTCCAGCTTGAGTAAAATGTTGAGAGAAGGAGGTCTCCTCTCTCTCTGAAAGAGGGGCAGTTGAGAGAGTGGTTTCAGGAAAGCATCAGGGTAGCTTCTATTTTTCTCCAGGTGTTTGATCTGACTGACGGCCCCTGTCTGAACTTCCTAGTCATTTGCCATTTCATTAGCTGCCAGGTTTTCAATTTCTGCCTCTTGGAAGTTACACCGCTTTGAACAAGTCCCTGCAGTAATTGAATTTGCCACAGAAATAGAACACTGGAAAATTTCATTTTCTTCTTCCCTGCATGAAGGCAAGCAAGCAGGCAGGGCAGAGAGAGACACACAGTCCTGCTGGGCGGCTCCTTGCTGCTGCGCCTTCACTGGCTCCGGTTCCCCGCCCCTCCCCCATGCATTCACTAAGGCTCACTCCCATTCTGCTCCCAAAGCAGGTATACAGTCACACAAAAAAAGGCCTGCTTTCAAATCATCTCAGAGTGCATCAGCCTGTCACTTTGTAATTTTCTCCTAAATGCCTTCCACAAATAATGGTTTTCAAAATGAGCATTAACAGGCTTGATTACTGAAATTGTCCTTTTAATTTACACCAGGATTCTATTGATCACACAAGTGCAGATTAAAGTGTTCAATGAAGCCCGTGATGAGGTATTAACCAGCTAAGGGTCCTCCAGGGGCCGCCAGGGAGGCCAGGAATATGCTAGAAGTGTACAGTTATTTCCCCATAATGAAGTGGCACTATGCGAAGGCATGAATCGCTGGCAGGAAGAATAGATCGGAGATGATGAGCTCTTCAAAGTCATTTCTCCCTCACTCATTCAGCCTCATGCCCAGATCCTCTTGCGATTCTTCTGCATTACTTGTCATGAAATGCCAGGATTTACTTAGCCAGCTGATGCAATTTTTATGACCTTATTGCTTTTTCACCATGGTAATAGTTTTGAATCAATTTATCAATCCAGCGGTGCCATCAGACATATTGCCCTGAAGATCAAGTCCGGGTCATTCCATCAATTCACTGCGGTTTACGAAGATAGAGAAAAAAGCCAGGCCGTGCGGGCTATCAACTTCAAATGGCTTAGTAAACATGCCTCAGCTGCTTTAACTGCTTCACTTCTGACTCTGGACCCTCATGTCCACAGACAAGACCACCCAGATCAACCCAACAGATCTTGATCTCGGTAGTCACAGCCCCCAAGTAAAAAGCCAGAAGTGTGTCTGGAATGTTCCCAAGGAGACTGGTCGGTGCAGAACTTGGATGTGTGGCTTGGTCTTGCACACAAAGTTGATTGTGGCCTGCTACCTGAGTGACAAAGCTTTTGTCTGACTGCCCAGAGGGCTTGACGGTGGGCAGGAAGAAGAAAGAGGAGTGTGAGGTGTGTTCCCTTTGTAATAGGTTTTGCAGAGGGCTTGGGATTCCTAATCCAATCCATCTTCTCTCTGCAGGAGATGTTGGTCAGTGATAATCGTTTCAAAAGATGAAAAACCTGTAAGTCATTTTTCACAGGATGAGATGTCACTGAGGGCAGGGCACATAGAAAGAACAGCACACTTATTGGAAGAGATGATCTCTTAGGAAGAGAATGAAATTCTTTGCCCAGGGGAGAGAATGCAGGGGTGTGAGGAGTGTCATTCTGGCCATGGAGTTAGCTTGCTGTTTGCATGGATAAAGCACTAGATGTCTCTTGGGAATTCAGGTTAGTTATTACATCAGCTTTATTTAGAGAATCCTCCTAGTTTATTTGTATATTCCTTGTATTTACACATCATGTCAAAACTTGAAATCTTACAGCCCAGATTGTGCTTATGAGTTGTTTGCAAAAAAAAAAAAAAAAAAAAGTGACAATGAATTTAAATATTACTAAAACATGTATTGTTTGTGAGGCCTTAATAGAGATTAAATGCACACTGTCGGCTTTGTGCTTTGCCTGAAAGCTGTTATATTCAGCATTTAAAATGAGATTTGTCAGATCCCAAGCTTATGTCAATTCCATAAAAGTTTAATGATCTACTTCCAGGTCTAGCAGCGTTTAGGATTTATTTACAGTCTTTATTATAAAATTTGTCCAAAATATACACATTCCCCAAAGACTTCTGAGCTCAGAGGTAGAAATATAAATGCACAAAAGTGAAATATAGCAGATGGTAAAATCTGTTTGCTAGGCAGTTTTTTGCTCTTTAATCTTTGTTCTCATTTTATTTTTCTTTCTCTATTTAGTAAATACTGAAGAAAGGCAAGAGAGGGCCTTCTGATCCTAGGGAACCATTTAGGGGAGTCTGTGGAGAAGATTGGAATATCATATAAAAAGTTCATTGATGTGGGGTCCACCTTTCCCCTGGGTGGTTAGAAAACTTGGAAATCACGACAAGAAGCCAAGAACCATGAAATATGGATTGCTGGTGGGAAGAAACGTAGAGATCATCTACAGCAGTTCTGTTATTTTCCAGTTGAGGAAGCAGCACCATTCTACTAGAGTTGGTTATTTGTATATGGTCTTCTAATTATAAAACTCAAATGACTCAGAATCCTTTACTATTCAGGTTCTGTGCTGAAGGCACAGTAACATGTTGCCTTAACATTCCTTGACTTTCTCAGGTCCAATAATGGTTTACCCACTTCCAGCATCTTCCAAGTATAGCATAACTCATCACCTAAATTGGAGGTTCCAGACTTTGAAGGATCTCCACATAACCTGGGGTGCTTATAGGAAATACACACTCCAAGATTTCATCTCCAGAGATTCTTCTTCTGTGTGTCCCTAGTGAAGTTCAGTACTCTATATGTTAACAAGTCCCCCAGCTAATTCTGTTGCAGGAGTTCCAGGGTTCACATGGGTTTAAATGCTGACTTGGCCACTTAATTAGTCATATGGTCTAGGACAAATGACTAGATGTCTTTAAACCTCAATTGTAGGGTTGCTACGGGAATTTGTGGTATTATATGAAAAACACTCAGAAGGGAGCGCCTTCACTGCTGTTTGCAGGTAATTTAGTTCCATGGACACTTGGCTGTGTGACTTTTAACAACTGTAACAGCTACACTTAAATATAAAATTATTGTACAAAAGCTCTAAGATAAATCAGTAGGATTTTCAATAGCCATTTAAGTATCCATTTGTGAAGTAAGCAATTCATAGATTATTGTGAAATAATCACTTTCTCTCTCTCTTTTAATAATCATTGATTTTAAAAAAATATATAAAAACTTTCATAATAGATGACATACTTGTTGACTTTTTAGGTGCCAAATAGGGGCAAAAATGGGAAAACCTAATGCATTGATGAGCTTCCTTGGTGGCTCAGCAGTAAAGAATCCACCTGCAATGCAGGAGATGGGGATTCAATCCCAGGGTTACAAAGATCCCTTGGAGAAGGAAATGGCAAGCCACTCCAGTATTTCTTGCCTGAAAAATTCCATGGACAGAGAAGCATGGTGGTTACTATAGTCCATGGGGTCGTGAAGAGGTGAATATGACAGAGTGACAAAGCAACAACAATGCACTGATTCAGTCACATTTAATCCCTCTTCTTTGAACCCTAGGTATATTTTTATACTCAAACACACCTAATCACCCTGTGCCCTCTGCCTCGTCTTCCTGAACAATAGGCCATTGACACTTCTCCTTCCTCCCTCCCTTCCATCCTGTGGCCCCTTAGGGTGAGAAGGCAGTCTAGAGAAGAGCAAGAAAAGACTCTCTAACGTGATATGAGGATTCTCTACTGACCTCTGGGGCTTCCCAGCTGGTGCTAGTGGTAAGTAATCCATCCGCCAGTGCAGGAGACATTAAGAGACATGGGTTTGATCCCTGGGCAAGGAAATGGCACCCCATTCCAGTATTCTTGCCTAGAAAATTCTGTGGGCCAAAGAGCCTGGTGGGGTACAGTCCACACATGCTGACTCAATACCAATGGCACCAAGGAAGCAGGCAATCCACTTCTCAGATTCAGCTCTAAAGAGGAAATTTTGATTAGGTTTGTGAAGAACATGCTTTCTACATATGTCACCCTTTCACCTCTTGCTCCATTGCCATAATGACCCACACCCCATAGTCAACTGTTATTAGGAGAAGCAGGTGAGGGAAACTTGCAGATTTAACCACAGCCTCCCTTTTGGAGAGTGATTTTAGGTTGACTCTGGTGTTTGTAGCATCTCCTGGTTTGTTCCTGACATTCTGGAAGAATATCCAGATAGATCCAAGCACATTTTGCAATATATATAAAGGGATGAAGACTGTTAAGATGGAAAATCACACTCCTGAGAGACAAGGAGAAAAATAAGATCTAAGTAGGTTTAAAGAATCTGACTTTTATTGATCTCTGAGTTCAGGTTAAAGGTCCAGTAGAACTTCCCTCAATTTCTTTTGAGTATTGCTCTTTAAAATTTTTTTTATTGGAGTATATATCCCCTCTTTCTTGAGCCTCCTTCCCACTCTACCACCCCACCCCATCCTTCTAGAGGGCACCCCTTCTAGGGTGGAGCACTGAGCTGAGCTCCCTGTGCTCTGCAGCAGCTTCCCACTGGCTGGCTGTTTGACACATGGTAATGTACATATGTCAGTGCTACTCTCTCGATTTGTCCCACCTCTCCTTACCTGGCCATGTCCAGGCCCATTCTCGGTGTCTCTATTCTTGCCCTGGAAATAGCTCATCAGTACCATTTTTCTAGATTCCATATATATGGGTTAATACATGATATTTGATTTTCTCTTTGTTCTTCTTTTAAACCTCCCAAACACCATGGGCTATGCTCCTGATAATTAGGGCCCAACACTAGATTTCTAGTAGAAATGCTTCGAGATAGGTTGGGATGTGTGTGCCAATAGAAACGTTTGTCACAGGCTTTAGACAATATAGTCTATATTGAGCTCTGTGAAAATATGGCATTCAGAGAAAGAAAACAGGACATCAGGGAAAGTACATATGATAGCTAAAAATAATAACAGCTGACATTTATTGAGCACTTACTATGTGCCAGGCCTCATGATAAGCTTTTGGTACATATGGTTTCTATGGGATAATTTTATGGATGGGAAAACTGAAGTCTGAAGAGTTTAATTAACATTTAAAATCACACAGGAAGTGAGCTGGTGGAGGCAGGACTTGAAATCATTTCTGTCTGAGTTCAATGTCCATAGCCTTAATCCTTCTGCTAAAAAACCTCTAGAAGGAAATAGAAATACTGACTACAGAAGCCTGTGTTGACAGGCCATTTTAAGGGCAGGGAACTGAAATTATTTGTTGTTACACAGTTTCAACCAGTCATGAGGCCTTGGCTTACCTAGAAAGATTGCATCTGCAAGATGTAAAAACTTTTTTCCTTGGGTTAGTGTGCCTTTTCACTATGGTGAGCTCAAAAGTAATGGCTTTTCCAGTCACGGCACTAGGAATTTGGCTGGAGGATGTGAATGGCCCTTCCTATACTACAAGCCCAACAGCTGTTCACATTTACACAGTAGGTGAAAATTTATATTTAAAAAAGTAGTGGCTCATAAAGAAAGAATATGGAACAATGACAACTGCAAAAAAGAGGATAATTATATTCATGAAAAATGAACTGGCAAGTGATACATTATTTTTTTAAGCAAAACGTGTTGCAGCGTTAAAAAAAATGGTATCTTTAATTAATTCTGTCTAACATTAAAAGAATAAGGTCACTCATACCAAAAATTGTTGAATGAAGCAAAAATGTAAGAAAGATATACTCTCTCATGTTACTCATAATGAAGAAGGGTTATCCGCTGGTCAATACACCACCATTATTTCTTAGTTAGAGGTATTACGATGGAAAAAGGCAATGGTTATAGGAACCTAATGTGATTATCACATAAAATATACTGTATTGGATAGAAATTATTCCATCATAAGCCAGAATTGTTTCTGTAGAGCAAAAGTGATTACTTCAATAAGACATCTTTAGAGCTAGAGCTATAGGACCACCTAAGAAGTGCCTAGCCTGTTTATTTCACCTCTGAGCAGGCTAACATGTATATTGCTTTGGAATTTCACATATAATCTGGGTCTAACACATACTCATTTGACATATGAGAAAATCAGGATGCCCAAGGACAAAGTAATAAACAAGATCTAAACCCAGGTCTTCAATTATTCTCTGCCACCAACTCCTGTGCCCTCTCTATAGTATGTTATTTCCAAGAAGAGTTGGGGATCCTTTTTGATGAATTGCATGTATAAGAACATTACCTAAGTTGTAGATGGAGATAGTTTGAGGGTGGGCAAGAGTAACCTTACTTCATGCTCTGTTTGGAACTGACTAAGAAAAGATAAGGGGCTTCCCAGGTAGCTCAGTTGGTAAAGAACTTGCCTGCAGTGCAGGAGTTGCAGGAGGCTTGGGTTCAACCCCTGGGTTGGGAAGATCCCCTAAAGGAGGGCATGGCAATCCACTCCCGTATTCTTGTCTGGAGAATCGCCATGGACAGAGGTGGCTAGCAGGCTTTAGTCTATAGGGTCACAAAGAGTTGGACACAGCTGAAGCAACTGAGCATGCATGCAAGAAAGGGTGATGACATGTGAATGCCTAAAGATGGCTGAAATGTTAATGATCCGGATGAACAATGAACATGTGAGGTAAGAGGAGAGACTGCTGGTGGCTCTCCTAGCTGCCATAGCCTTTCTGTTCTCTGGGTTTCCTGGCTCTGGAAGGAAGTATAGCCCCCCTGGTGTTCTGAGAACAAGCGTGCCCTTTGGACAGGTTCATCATCAGCATTATTTTCAACCACATAAACGCACTGCCTCTTTTTCCCCCTTGGTATCTTCACAGGTGTCTTTCATGCTCTAGTAATAATCTGATAGATTATATTACAGGTTGTTACCCTAGGCGATTGCCTTACTAGTCCATTCCTTAATCCAATATTAGATTTAATAGAGGATATTCTTATTCTAGTGTTGTTCCCTAAATGAAAATTATCAGTCAAGAACTATGTATTTATGCTTATTGTGGGCATAGTCTTTTGGGGGAATTCAGAAAATATCCTTATTCTCAAGGAGTTTATAACTCAGGAAAGGTACAACTGAGATACACACACACACACACACACACACACATAAAAATCCATATGACATATATATATATATAACTATCAGATGGTATTTTTTATTGTTTTTGACAAAATTGCCTTTCCTTTTTTTTTGGATGAACTATTTTAAGGTTTCTTTTATTTATTTATTTTTTTGGCCAAGTGTTCTGAAGCATGCAGGATCTTAGTTCCCTGACCAGGGATTGAACCTGTGCCTTCTGCATTGGAAACTCAGAGTCTTAACCACTGGACCAAAAGGGAAGTCCCTCAGGTGATTTTTAAGTAGTGAACTGGGTATTGGTGAAGTTAGTGTCACTAGAGTCTAGGGAAGGAGACAGTATCTAAATGAGTCTTGAAAATGTGAGGCAAAATGGGCTGAGTAGGGACAGCAACACTGGTTTTGGAGAAGACTCTTGAGTCCCTTGGACTACAAGGAGATCAAACCAGTTAATCCTAAAGTAAATCAGTCCTGAATATTCATTGGAAGGACTGATGATGAAACTGAAGCTCCAATACTTTGGCCTCCTGATGCTAAGAGCCAACTCATTAGAAAAGACCCTGATGCTGGGAAAGATTGAAGGGAGGAGGAGAAGGGGATGGCAGAGGATGAGCTGGTTGGATGGCATCACCAACTTGATGGACATGTGTTTGAGCAAGCTCTGGGAGTTGGGTAATGGACAGGGAAGCCTGGCATGCTGCAGTCCATGGGGTCACAAAGAGTTGGACATGACTGAGTGACTGAACTGAACTGACTGACTGACAGCAACATTCCATTCCATAGAGAGGTAATATGAGAAAATTTTTACAAATTGGAATGAATAATGTACATGAATGCAAATGGTGACTCTTTGCAAAAGACTCTGGTGCTGGGAAAGACTGAAGGCAGAAAGAGAAGATCACAGAGGATGAAATGATTGGATGGCATCACCAGGGAGGCCTGGCATGCTGCAGTCATGGGGGGTTGCAAAGAGTCAGACATGACTTGGCGACTGAATAGCAGCAAGAAATGTAAATGAAAGAGACACTGAAATGCTGGCTTGTAAGATGAGTATTAAGGGAGAGTGGGAAAGAAGGACTGACCAGGTCATAATCAAACTTGAAGCCCAAGGCAGGATATTTGTTGGATTTAATAGGAAGAGATCCATCATAGATAATTGGATAACAAATGGAAGAACTTTAGGAGGATGAATTTGGCATGATATTTTTGATAGTCAGGAGCTTGGAGAGTAGGGGTAGGTAGGAGTGACTTGGGTTAGGAGCTGGTTTGTGGAAGGCTGTGCCATCTTGGGAATGCAGGAAACAAGTGAGAAGTTTGTTACAAAGCCCAGGCATAAGATTTAGTGAAGTTAGTGATAGGAAGAGAGAGGATGGGATAAAAGCAAATCTAATAGATTGTCAAAGGCAAATAGGAAAACATGCAGAGAAAAAATTCAGGGAGAGGAAGAAATGGAAGATATTAGAAGGAGAAAAAATAGTAGAAGTTGAAGTGCCAGAGTTTATGGGGGATTAAGTCCTGGATGGCATCACTGACTCGGTGGATGTGACTCTGAGTGAACTCCGGGAGTTGGTGATGGACAGGGAGGCCTGGCGTGCTGTGATTCATGGGGTCGCAAAGAGTCGGACACGACTGAGCAACTGAACTGAACTGAAGTCCTCCTTGGTGTTAAAATCAACTTAATGTCAAGTTTTGGAAAGCATGTAATGTTGATTAATTCAAGATCCAGTACAAATGTCTTCTCTAAAAAGCCTTTTTAACCTTTTTACACTAGTCAAGTTTTCAACAAAATGATTGATTAAAAAACCTCCTTCTTCTGAGCTCTCATCACTCTTTTAATGAGTCTATTATAAAATAAAAAATCAAGAGCCATGTTTTATTCTTTGATGATATCTAGTGCTTATCATCAAACTGGAAAAGGTCAGTTTTCATTCCAATCCCAAAGAAGGGCAATGTTAAAGAATGTTCAAACTACTGCACATTGCACTTGTCTCACATGCTAGCAAAGTAATGGTCAAAATTCTCCAAGTCAGGCTTCAATAGTATGTGAACAAAGAACTTTCAGATGTTCAAGCTGGATTTAGGAAAGGCAGACAGAGATCAACTTGCCAACATCCGTTGGATCATTGAAAAAGCAAGAGAGTGAAAAAATCTACTGCTACTTCATTGACTATGCTAAAGCCTTTGACTGTGTGGATCACAACAAACTAATATTCTTAAAGAGATTGTGATGCCAGACAAGCTTACCTGTCTCCTGAGAAACCTGTATGCAGGTCAAGAAGCAACAGTTAGAACCAGACATGGAACAATAGATTGGTTTGAAACTGGGAAAGGAGTACATCAAGGCTGTATATTGTCACCCTGCTTATTTAACTTATATACAGAGTACATCATGTGAAATGTGGCCATGGATGGAATCACAAGCTGGAATCAAGATTGCCAGGAGAAATATCAACAGCCTCAGATAAGCAGATGATATTACTTTTATGGGAGAAAGTGAAGAGGAAATAAAGAACCTCTTAATGAAGGTGAAAGAGGAGAGTGGAAAAGCTGGCTTAAAAGTCAACATTCAAAAAACTAAGATCATGCTATTGGGTCCCATCACTTCATGGCAAATAGGTGGGGAAACTGTTTAAGTAGTGTCAGATTTCATTTTCTTGGGCTCCAAAATCAGTGCGGATGGTGACTGCAGCCACAAAATTAACAGACACTTGCTCCTTAGAAGAATAGCTATGTCAAACCTAGACAGTGTTTTAAAAAGCAGAGCTATCACTTTGCTGACAAAGACCCATGTAGTCAAAGCTATGGTTTTTCCAATAGTCATGTATGGATGAGAGAGTTGGACCATAAAGAAGGATGAGTGCTGAAGGATTGATGCTTTCATGCTGTGGTGTTGGAGAAGATTCTTGAAAGTCCCTTGAACTGCAAGGAGATCAAACCAGTTAATCCTTAAGGAAATCAATCCTGAATATTCATTGGAAGGACTGATGCTGAAGCTCCAGATTTTGGCTACCTGATGCAAAGAGCTGACTCACTGGAAAAGACCCTAATGCTGGGAAAAAATTGAGGGCAAGAGGAGAAGGAGGTGACAGAGGATGAGATGGTTGGAGGACATTACTGATTCAATGGGCATGAGTTTGAGCATACTCAGGGAACTAGTGATGGACAGAGAAGCCTGGTGTGCTGCAGTTCATGGGGTTGCAAAAAGTCGGCCATGACTTAGTGGCTGAACAAAAACAATTATGTACACTCAACATGCATCCCTCCCCTTAAATGTAGTATTCTTCATTCTTGCAACCCTTCTCCATGTTTACTGGTTTTGAGATTCCAATCACCTGGGTTGCTCCTCTCTAGATAGATTCTGGGTTAATGATGGCTTCTTTCCTTTTTAAAGTAACATTGTTAGTTTTTTTTTTTTAAAAAATTTATTTGTCTGCGTTGGGCCTTAGTTGTGGCACACAATACACAACTTCATTGTATCATGTGGGATCTTACCTTCTGGCACCTGTACTCTCTAGTTGCGGTGCATGGGCTCAGTAGTTTCAGAGCAGGCTTAGTTGCTCTCTGGTGTGTGGGATTTTGGTTCCCTAACCAGGGATCAAGCCCATGTCCCCTGCATTGCAAGGCAGATTCTTAACCACTGGACCCCAGGGAAGTCCCAATGATGACTTTTAATGGTGACCTATGTTAAATACATTAGTTCTGGTCTGATTTTGGCTATAAACAGTCAGCAGAACTAGAAACACCTTTTCATGAACACAGTCTTTTTTTTTTCTTTAAATAGTTTTCATTTTCTTCTCAGCATTTTCAGATAATTTCCATTTATGTGATTATAGAAAACAGAATAATTGCAATCTCAATAATCTTACATACAGAATAAAAGATATGAATGATATCAAATTTATTGATGATTTCAAGATGTTTATATAGTGTGAAAAATATTAAGCTTCAATTATATATTCTTTTTTCAATTTATTTATTTTAATTGAAGGCTAATTACTTTACAATATTGTAGTGGTTTTTGCATACATTGACATGAATGAAAGTTGCGGTACATATACACAATGGATTATTACTCAGCCATTAAAAAGAGTACATTTGAATCAGTTCTAATGAGAACATAATCTTTTTAAAAAAATTCCTCCTTATGCTCTGTTAACATTTTAAAACTCATGTTGAGCTTGTCGTCAAACTTCTGATTCCTTTGTATGTGCTGATATTTGTAAGAATTGTTTTTCACTATTGGATTTCATCTTATAACCTGCCTGTATTTTAGCCAAATAATGATTCTGAATATTAGCACTGTCATTCATCCCAACATATTCTGTATATCGTTCAGCTAATATATACATTCTCATAGAAATTACTGATGAAAGTATTAAATATGACAGCATCAAGATTCATGTTTGTTTTGCTTCTCATTGCATTTCTGATGTCTAGCACAGCACCTGGTAAATATTATAAATTTAATAAATACTTTTGAGTAAATGAATGGATGAATAAATAAATAAATGAATGGCAGAGTTCTTCCTCTAGATTGTGAAAGTAAAAGTTGCTCAGTCATGTCTGACTCTTTGTGACCCCATGGACTAGAGTCCATGGAATTCTCCAGGCCAGAATACTGGAGTAGGTAGCTGTTCACTTCTCCAGGGGATCTTCCCCAACCCAGGGACTGAACCCAGGTCTCCTGCTTTGCAGGCAGATTCTTTACCAGCTGAGCCACCAGGGCCCTCTTCTAGGTTAATTATAGTCAACTATTCAAAACTTTTTGGGGCTTGCCAGGTGGCACTAGTGGTAAAGAAACCACCTGCCAATGCAGGAGACTTATGAGATGTGGGTTTGATTGCTGGATTGGGAACATCCCCTGAAGAAGGGCATGGCAACCCACTCCTGTATTCTTGCCTAGCGAATCCCATGGATAGAGGAGCCTGTTGTATATAGTCCATAGGGTCACAAAGGGTTGGACATGGCTGAAGCAACTGAACACGCATGCAATCAACATTTTTAAAAGTACTGTCAAATAGTCAATATTCCTCCATTTTTCTTCAAAGATAGCATGAAGTCCTCTTTCGAATACACTGGTTTAACCTAAAATAATAATTTTAGGTATAGAATCCCTTGGAAAGCAGGGAGATCAAACCAGTCAATCCTAAAGGCAATCAACCCTGAATCTTCATTGGAAGGACTGATGCTGAAGCTGAAGCTCCAATTCTTTGGCCACCTGTTGTGAAGAGCCAACTCATTGGAAAAGACCCTGATGCTGAGAAAGATTGAGGGCAAGAGAAGAAGGGGATAACAAAGGGTGAGATGGTTGGATGGCATCACTGACATCACAGACATGAGTCTGAGCAAACTCCAGGAGATAGTGAAGGTCAGGGAAACCTGGTGTGCTGCAGTTCTTGGGGTCACAGGGAGCTGGAAAGGACTTAGCAACTGATCAGCAACAATAAGAAATACCAGTTGTAAGAGCTAGGCAGGACAACAAGGGTTGAGGGATCATGAGTGTTTGGGAGTCTCTCTATTAAATCCCTCTGGAGATTCAGTACACATTATCTTATTAAAGATGACAATGAAACTGAATAAATAAATCAGCATAACTTTGCTAAAGTCAGAACCTCCCAGGTTTATTTGCTGTGGAATCTTTTTTTGCTCTTATTAATAGCTGTTAATATCTAGTATAACTAGTTAATAGTTAATATTTATTAACTATATTATATAGTTAGCTCTCTATTAACTATACTAGTTAATATCTAGTAGAACTAGTGTACCACAGAACAGGTTCTGGAAGATGCTAATATACAAACTTCCTTCAATTAAAATGAAGATGAAATTTGTCTAGAGTTATTTGCTATTCTTAAGCCCATTTTGACTTTTAGCAATTTCCCATTCACTGTTCATGTGTTCACAAACTGGTGTTTCAAATAAGCAGAATAAGATGTTATAAAATTTTGGCTGGAGTTGACATCAAGCTCATAGATTTATAACAGAGTTTCCGCTCTGGCTTTGCATCAGAATTACCTGTTAAGATTTTAAAGAAATTTATATGGCTGCAATTCAGCTTGGCGTGCTGCTTCCATAGGTGGATGGGAACTGAGCTACACAGGCAGGGTTGCTAACTCCTGGGGGCATCCACTTCCCTTTCCTTCTTGTAGTTGAGATATCACACTTCCTCTGTCATCCAGCACTATTCCTGTTTCCTACACAACGCCTCAAAGACCCCTAACAATGGCCGGCAGAGACTCAAACACATTTAGAACAAGGCTCTCTGTTCTTCTCATTTGTCTTGGTCTTCAATTCTCTCATTCCAATATTTGCTCTGTCCTTTCTAATCAATCCTTCTCCTTGACATAGAAGATGAAAGCAAAATAAATATTGAGTAGCTCTGCCTTCTCATTGTCATCTGTCAGTATTATTACTTTGATTCCCAAGAATCATATCTATGCCTTCCAAACTAAACAGCCCCTTTGCTTTCTATGGCATATTTTGCAAGTTTTAGTACATTCTTGGGATTTAGACTTCTTAAATTATTATTCACTCTTCTCAAATATTCCCATGTTTCTATTCTCCCTTCATTTTATATATGTACACAGATGCAACAATTTTTGAAATGAAATTTAATGTTGGTATCATCAAGAAGCATTAAAATATTTTATGTTCCTCATTAAGACTACCAGAAAGCATTTATTAAGAACTCCTTGTTTGTTCATTTTTGAATCATTGTAGCATTATGTTCTATATCCCCTACAGGAAGAACAGGGTAAAGAAAAACTGGAAAAAGAGAGAATGGGTCACAGAAATAGTGGCCAGTGTACAGCTAAGGGGGAAAAAATTGCTTTAAAATTCTTGTTATTGGCCACCAAATAAATAAATAGTATAACTGCTTATATGATGTTTTATTTTTAATCTATGAAGTGCATCCTCACCATTGCATTCAATCAAGGTATTACAAACATGTATTACAAGAACTTTTGAGTTCTGACCTCTGATTCCTTTATATTTTATTCATTTCCTGTTTCATTCTCTCTCCATTCATTTTCCTTCAGTAACTCTTACCAGGTGCCTGAATAATACTTTCTTGTCCGTCAGTCAGCCTCATTTTTAATTTGAAGCCCAACCTGACACTAAAGCTGGGTGACTTTCCCTCATGTTCCTATGGAAGTACATACTTCCTTATTCTTATCATTAGTGGTCTGTTTATCTCCTGGGACACTGGGGCTTGTGTTTCATTCATGTGTCTCCAGCACCCAGGACAGCGCCTGATACTGTATTCAAGAAATATGTTGAATGAAAGAAAGTAGAAAAGAGGACACTTCTCTCTATATCTTGATCTTCCTGATAAAATACAGCTTTGGGCATACCAGCAGCTTGGAACTAGGAACTCTGAAAGAAAAAGCTCTCTTTAAGCATCCTCAGCAAAAAATGTGAATGGAGGTTCTCAGCTCTTTAGCTGCAGATAATATGAGAGACAGGAAGTATACTGTGTGATTTTTCAGATCCCAGCTGGGGCTGGCAATGCAAAAACTTACAGAAAATAATTTTGCTATTTGTAAACTGAAGGAATGTGATACGGAAATAAATGAGGAAGAATAAATATGGAACTACACAATGCAGTGTTTACAGTCAATTTTGGGAAGATAACTGCACTGTAAAAAGCATGATGATACATAAGGGATAAAGCCATTCATTTTCCTCCTCACAGGATAACTCAAGTCCAGGGCTATTGCATACCTTAAATGAAATCTGCTCACCCAAGCTTTTTGATTTTTTTGTTTATTTTATGTGAATATTCCTTTTGCCTTATTCATGAACTCATGTGGTGTAGTTATCCTTCCTAAGGGAACCATGGCTTGATTTCATCACCAGAAAGAAACTGAATTCAGATATAGTTGGGAATAAAAATGCACAGTACTTTCCAAACTGTGATGACTTAGTATAGTGCTTACAGGAAAACATGAAATCTTGAGACTTATGTTTTATAATATATGAATTTACATTCCATTTAGGCTACCACAAATTTGAAGCCTTAAGTGTTTTTGAGATTTATTTTAAACCTGATCCAACTTAAGTTCTAATAATAAGTATGAAGTAACCTTTTTCATTTATAAATAAGCTTACTATATAAGAACTTCCACTGCTGTCTATAAGTTAGGCTTTATGAGCTCAGGGTCTCTAGAATGAGGGTCCTGCCCCACCCACTTCTGTGGCCTCAGCTCCCAGCCCAGAGACTGATACACAGAAGGAGCTCAATATGTGTCTGTAGGCTCAGTGAATGAAGTCTTTAATTGTGCAGTGTTTGTGCAGCACAGTGGATTCTTGCTGGGGTTATCGTGGTACCTGTAGTGGTCTGCTTAACTTCCACCCCAGAAATAAACACGGGTTGTATTTCTAATGAGTATTTATGTCAAAGGCTCTTCCTCAGTCTCTGGTCTCTGTGGAGGGTACTGACCTCTGGCTTCAGCCTACTTAGAGAGATCTGTACCTCTCAGGGATAAAGAAAGCAGATGCTATAAGGCTCTCTGAGGATATCTCAAAAGCTAAATGATACTTTCAACAGCTGCCTGTATTTTCTCTCCTCTGCCCTTTTCCAAGCTTGTCTTCCTAGCTTAGTTCCTCCTCATGCCTTCAGTATAAGTTCTGACTTCTCTGCAGAAGCAGAAGGCATGTGTTTGTCTCTTGCCGTTTTTTTTTTTTTTTTTGACTTAGGATACTCTTTTGCATTTGTCCCCTCCTCTATACTTCTGCTGTAGCATCTTGGTGCCTCTATTGTCCTCTTTCTCCTTTGTTTCTTCTTGTTTGGGCTCCACATTTTTCTTTCTGTTCATCTCCACCTGCTGTTCCATCCACCAGATCCTTCAATGCTCTGTTCTTGTCATGTCTGACCCTTTGCCACCCCATGGTCTGCAGCACGCTGGGCTTCCCAGTCTTTCACTGTCTCCTGGAATTTGCTCAAGCTCATGTCCATTGAGTCAGTGATGCCATCCGACCATGTTATCCTCTGTCGCTCTGTTCTTACTGTCTCCAACTCCCTTTAAAGTCAGCTTCTAGTTCCCAGTGTCTTCTAATGAAGCATATTGAATTTGTGTTGTAGCCCTTTTAATACACTTTTGCTGGTTTTATAATATAAAATACATTTATTTAAAAATCAGTGTTCATCTGTTTCATCTACCTGTAAAAAATACTTCATAAGTCTCCATTTATATTTGATCCCCTATAGTAGTGGTGGCTGTTCTAGTCTTAAGTTTTAACTCCTCTTAATGCATCCTCATTATTCTGGAAAGGTGACGTCTTATTACTTTTTCTTTGAGAAAGATCACATTAAGAGGAGTTTCTTTGAAGTGGATAATCCAGTTTTTAAAAAATAGTTATACAGGTTATAGAACTGGTTATAAAACTAGTTATACAGATTATATCTGAGATACCAGTACAATTTTCTGAGATTTAATTAATATTCTAAATTAGTGTCTGGAATGCTTTATGTGTGGGTTAAGGGAAGAGACCATTGAAATCTTGGTTGGTGCAAGGATTTATGGGTGTGTAAGACACAGGGAGTTTATTACTGCCGATATATCTGAGGTGGATGCTTTCGGAAGCAGAATTTCTGGCCAAAAGCTACATCACACACTCTGGCAAATACGCTTCCTTATTTTTGTCTCTTGGTCCTCCAGTCCAAATGAATCCAAATTAATTGCATTTTTATTGATTTTATTCGTTTGGCTTGGCAGGGTCATCAGAAGGGAATCATTTTTATTTTTATCTTCTTTTTGAGATGTGTCTCAAGGCCACTTATAAAATAAAAGGCACCAGAGAAGTGGAGGTCAAGATCTCATTCTAAAGTCCTGAGTGGTAAACAGGGATTTAGAGAGAAGCTTCATCCAGAGGACAGGTGTGCTCACGATGCTGCGTCTCTCTTATAACAGCCATGCATGGATGGAGGGCTGGCTTAGCTCCTCACTTATTTTCTCCTCCTAGAATATGTGTGAATAGATTTCCTATCTCAAACTGCTTGGGCTTATCCAAACCTTCCTGGGCTTTCTTTGTTTTCATTCCCTTATCCTTATTGAAACCTGGTAGGAAAAAGTGAATGAAAAATGATAGTGAAGATTTAAAAACTTGATATATGGTAAGAGTCAATGAATATGAAACAAAGAATTATTATAAAAGTAGATAAAATGAGAGAAAAAGATTGGAGAGTGCCTCTAGAACTCCGAGCAAGGGAGTGGGATGAAGGTTAGGCTAGTGAATGAATGACTGGAGAGAAAAGATTTGGAAATGATTTAAGTGGGAAAGCACAGAGGCCAGAGAAAAGTCACCTTGCTGCTTTCGTGGGGAAGTGAGGAAAACACAAAGGTGCCTGTTTAGACTAAGGAGAACGTGCTTATAGGAGGGGGAGAGAGAGAGGGAGGGAGAGAGGGGGAGAGAGAGGCAGAATGGTGGTAGAATGTCAATATATACACAGAAAAAAAATGCATGGGAAATAACAGTCTTTCTTTTTTTTTCTTTCTACTTTATTTTTGTTTTGAGTAGACCAAGTAAGAATTGACACTTCTGGCAAAGGTAGAAGAAATTAGAGAACAGTGTGAGGGCCAGCAGAGATGCTCAAAATAGTCTCATCTAACTCTTTGACCATCTAGCTAGCATCTCAGTTGAGTCCACCTTAACTTGTTGTCCTCAGTGCATGTCCTGAGATGAAGATCTGTGCAAATACTCGGAAGTGTGCCCAGGGAAAACTAAGATGGGGACTGGGGAGTGGGAGCACCAAGGAAGGGAGGTTGAACAAGACTATGGGAGCAAAGTTCCAGAGGGAGATCCAGTCCCTCAAGGAACTTGAAGCCAGTATGGTTATATCTCAGAATGTTCTGATGACGAGCAAGGGAGCTTTGATGTTTATATGCCTAAACCTGTGGTTCTCAACCTGAGATGATGCACTCCCCAGGCAACATCTGACAATGTTTGGAGACATTTGATTGCCACACTGGGGGTAAGGTGAGTGCCACGACGTTCAGTGTCAGCTGCAGATTCATAGTCTCTGAAGGAAAGAATTCATTCTGGGCCCAAAAGACCACAGTCACTCAGGTCTTTGTAGCAGAGTGACTGCAGCCTGGGAGCAAAGTTCCAGAGGGAGATCCAGTCCCTCAAGGAACTTGAAGCCAGTATGGTTATATCTCAGAATGTTCTGATGACGAGCAAGGGAGCTTTGATGTTTATATGCCTAAACCTGTGGTTCTCAACCTGAGATAATGTACTCCCCAGGCAACATCTGACAATGTTTGGAGACATTTGATTGCCACACTGGGGGTAAGGTGAGTGCCACGACGTTCAGTGTCAGCTGCAGATTCATAGTCTCTGAAGGAAAGAATTCATTCTGGGCCCAAAAGACCACAGTCGCTCAGGTCTTTGTAGCAGAGTGACTGCAGCCATGAAATTAAAAGACGCTTACTCCTTGGAAGGAAAGTTATGACCAACCTAGATAGCATATTCAAAAGCAGAGACATTACGTTACCAACAAAGGTCCGTCTAGTCAAGGCTATGGTTTTTCCTGTGGTCATGTATGGATGTGAGAGTTGGACTGTGAAGAAAGCTGAGCACCAAAGAACTGATGCTTTTGAACTGTGGTGCTGAAGAAGACTCTTGAGAGTCCCTTAGACGGTAAAGAGATCCAACCAGTCCCTTCTAAAGGAGATCAGTCCTGGGTGTTCTTTGGAAGGAATGATGCTAAAGCTGAAATTCCAGCACTTTGGCCACCTCATGCAAAGAGTTGACTCATTTGAAAAGACTCTGATGCTGGGAGGGATTGAGGGCAGGAGGAGAAGGGGACAGCAGAGGATGAGATGGCTAGATGGCATCACTGACTCGACGGATGTGAGTCTGAGTGAACCCCGGGAGTTGGTGATGGACAGGGAGGCCTGACGTGCTGCAATTCATGGGGTCGCAAAGAGTTGGACACGACTGAGTGACTAAACTGAATTGAACAGCTTTATTTACAGTTAAGAAGTAACAGAGACAGCTTCTGGCATGGACGTCAGAAGGGGATAGAAGAAACCCATGTATGGTCTCCAAGACATCTTATTATATATCTTTTGACCTGTTACTGAAAATAGGTTTTGTATAGGATTGGACAGTTAACATTATGTCAGTTTGTTTTCCTTTGATCTTGTAATGAAGGTTGTTTCCTGACAACATTAAAGAAATTAGTTCTTATGGCTCTGGATGTTATCAATTAACCAGTTTCTTAGCTCTCGCTTCTGTTGTGGGTAAAACAGTCCTAAATTCCAAACAGCCATAAATTCCAAATGGTCATAAATTCCTAGGACATGGATGACTTCATGACTGAGCCCATGGACTCCTTACTGACCTGTGTAAGGAATGCTATCAGGTGGTACTGGTACCCAGTGGGTGGAAGTCAGGGATGCTAAACATCCTACAATACATAGGATAGACCCCTCCAACCGCCATAAATGAATATCTGACTGCAAGTGTCAATCATGCTCAGGTTCAGAAACTCTGATCTACACCTGTAAGTCATTGGTTCAAGGCTACCACCAAGATGGACACTTAGGGTCCCACAAAGACTTCCTGGTAGTCTAAGGGCACCAGGTGCCATCTAACAGTAGTGAAAACCCACCAAGAGTCTTTGAGCATGAAGATGGCAAAGAAATCAAAGGGAGCATGGGTGGAGCACGGACAGCATATGCTACAGAAGCCTGGCTAATAATATCTCTGTCTCTTCCAATCTCACAACCTTTTTTATCTTAACAGTCATCAGGGTTAATCCGTTGGGACTGCAAACACTGTCTTTCTTGATCTTTGTCATTCTGTAACCAGGAATCAAAACGTACAAAACCGTATCATTGGGTTGGATACATAGCTTGAGCTACCTGCCTCAGTGCCAAGGCAAAATGCTTTTTGACATTCTCTTTCTGACTTAAATAATGAGCCGCATTTTCACTCATCTTTTGCTCCAAGGCCAGGCTAATATCTCCTGAAAGTATTCTAAATTGATACTCAGTAGCTTTCTAAGGTCATTTAAATCCCTAATGAAAAGTCACTCAAGGCCATAGTACAAAATAAATACATTGTTATTGATCATGCAATAAGATATTAGGCTAATTTAATAAGGCTTCTCTCTGAGATGTACTTAATTCACCAGTAGAGTCATTTCTCAGCCATCAGAGATCCTGCTGTTTTTTCTGGCCTAGAAATAGTCATCTCTGATTTGTCCTGCTCCATGTTGCCACCTGGATATTCCAGGAGGCCTCATTCCTGTTAAACTTCTTTTCCCTGTCGGCAAAGTACAGTGACAGAGTAAGGATTCATTACTCTTGAAATGACCCTTTCCACAATATCCTCTTTTTATCTCCTTAATCAGCAAAGTGGTGCTCTGAGGACTGGCGGGTTCACTGCTTAGAGGCACATTTATTACCAAGACACAAGCTGAATAATTGTGTATTTACCAACTTCAATTGAACCTCACAACTTGGCTGTCTCTTTCGACAAGGTGAGAAATAAGACCAAGGTGCTCCTCTCCCTGTAGCTCATCAATAACTATTGTCTCTCAACCAGAACTATTTGCATCATTGTCCTGGCCTGCATGGTCTGTTTTCACACAAAAGAAAAAGTTTTTGTTGCCTTGGTCAAAGCTGTAGATCAACAAAAAATAGAACAAAGGAAGGTAATATTCCTTCCCCCACAGAAAAATACCTGTTTATGTGCAAGGGAAGAGGGGATGTATTTGTTTATTTCGGTAAAGATGAACTGACCAGAGACATGCCTCAGGTCAATATTGGGCTTCTCTGGTGACTCAGTTATAAAGAGTCTGCCTGCAGCGCAGGAGATGCAGGAGAAGTGGGTTCTATCCCTGGGTCCAGAAGATCCCCTGGATGGGGAAATGGCAACCAACTCTAGTATGGTTGCCAGAGAAATCCCATGGGCAGAGGAGCCTGGTGGGCTATAGTCTATAAGGTCACAAAGAGTCAGACACAAATGAGAAATCACACACACACAAACACACAAGCAACTTAAGCAAGCTCAATATATCATTAGTCTCATATGAAACATATTTAAAATTATAGTAAAAATATATTAAAAAAAACAGTTGTGCTCTTGGACCTAGCAATTCCTAAGGAAATAATAGAAGTGTGCAGAGATATATGTATAGGTGGATTTATTGCAGCATTGCTTTCAATTGAAAAAAAAAAAAACTGGAATGCCCATAATAGATGATTGTTGTGAATTCATACAGTGAAAATTAAATGTACCTATAAAGGATAAGGTAGGTGAGTCTATGACTGTTGACACGGAAAGGTATCCATAACGTATTGTCCAGTGAAAAGAGAGAATTAAAAAAAATTTTTTTTGTAACTTTAAGCTTTTTATTTTATATTGGAGTATAGCCGATTAACAATGTTGTGGTAGTTTCAGTTGAACCGTGAAGGGACTTAGCCATACATAGATACATGTACCCATTCACCCCCAAATCCCTCTGCCATCCAGGCCGCTGCATAACATTGAGAAGAGTTCCATGTGCTACACAATAGGTCTTTGTGGGTTATCCATTTTAAATATAGCAGTGCGTACTTGCCCTTCCCAGAGCTCCTAACTGGAAGAGAGTTTTAAAGATCAGCTGTATAGACAGTTCCCAGGTTTGATCATCACATTTCATGATGGATCACACTATTTTGCTTTAGATAATCTGGACTTTGCAGTCATTTAGTGATTCATCCAGGTGCTCTGATGACACAAAACCAGACTGGAGTCCACAGTAAACCCTCCTACTTCCAGAGCACTAGACTACCAGAGTAGAAGCTTCTTTTATGAACTCAGAAAGTGAAAGGACAGCATGAGAACCTTACAAACACTATCACCTACCCACTCAACACTTCCCTCTGCAATGCAGGAGACCTGGCTTTGATCCCTATGCTGGAAAGATCCATTGGAGAAGGACATGGCAACCTACTCTAGTATTCTTGCCTGGAGAATTCCATAGAGAGAGGTCCCTGATGGGCTACAGTCCATGGGGTTGCAAAGAGTCGGACACGACTGAGCGACTAACACTTTCATTTTCACTATACACTTTTACTCTTTTATTTCACCTCATCGAGTCAGAGTCATCAGCAGCACAGAAAGTAACCTCTATTTTAGAAAGACTAGGGGAGAGCTTCCCAGTAGGAGGAGTTGAACCAGGAGAACTCTGTCATCACCCCAATCAATTTTCCCCGTTGTCACCAGCAACCCCGACTGGCAGAGACAAATTTTTTCTCTGAATTCATTCAGCATCAAAGTTCTAAATGATGCATAGGATTCTGGGGCCAGCCCTCCAGGCTTAAATGTTATAATCAGAGGCAGGGCAGACGTCTTTCACCTCAAGAGTGTGAGAGAACCACAGGCTATGGGGTCTTGCATTTTTTCGTTTGGAAGGCTGCACAAACATACCTTTGAAAAGGCTTTCACAGTCCCCCACTGTGAATAGAACTTCTGTAACTCTGAAGCTTCTGCAGCAAACCATACTGAATACATTTTTTCTCCACCTTTCTCTTCAGAGTTTGCCAGGTATACTTAATAAAAGTCTATAAATGGTCTTATGAACAGAATTGAAAAAAGGAGCTTAAAGATAGTTTCCCCAATGGCTTAGCAGTAAAGCATCCTCCTGCAATGCAGGAGACGTGGGTTCGATCCCTGGGTCAGGAAGATCCCCTGGAGAAGGAAATGGCAACCTACTCCAGTATTCTTGCCTGAGAAATCCCATGGACAGACAAACCTGGCTGACTACAGTCCATGGGGTCAAAGTGTCAGACACAACTGAATGATGAACACACACACACACACACACACACACACACAAGCGTGGGATGGTCCTCAGTGTTCAAGAAGATACCACACTAGTGTTTGTCTTCTACTTTAACAAATGCTGGTATTTCTGAATTTCATCCTATCTTTTGAAAATATAATTACTGGAATTTGGTGAAAACAGAGTAGGACAGTAAATTAGACAAAATTAGGCATACCATTATGCAGTATTTTTTGCAAATTTGGTGCTAGCCAATTTGTGTACTCTTTAAAATTCCTATATTGAAACTCTCTCACTCTGTGATATTATTTGGAGATGGGGTCTTTGGGAAGTAATTAGGTTCAGATGAGGTCATGAGAGTGAGACCTTACCATTAGATTAGTGCCTTTATTTGGGATGGTCCTCAGTGTTCAAGAAGATACCACACTAGTGTTTGTCTTCTACTTTAACAAATGCTGGTATTTCTGAATTTCATCCTATCTTTTGAAAATATAATTACTGGAATTTGGTGAAAACAGAGTAGGACAGTAAATTAGACAAAATTAGGCATACCATTATGCAGTATTTTTTGCAAATTTGGTGCTAGCCAATTTGTGTACTCTTTAAAATTCCTATATTGAAACTCTCTCACTCTGTGATATTATTTGGAGATGGGGTCTTTGGGAAGTAATTAGGTTCAGATGAGGTCATGAGGGTGAGACCTTACCATTAGATTAGTGCCTTTATAAGACGTGGGCACCAGAGACCTTGCTTATTCTCTCTCTCTCTCTACCTGCATGCACTGAGAAAAGGGCATGTGAGGATATAGTGAAACCCTACTGGCATCCTGATTCTGTTTCTAGTCTCCAGAGCTGTGAGAAATAAGTTCCTGCTCTCTAAGGCCCCCAGATTGATATTTGTTGTAGAAGCCTGAGCTGACAAAGACAGGACTCTGATCACTTAGTCATATTTCTGCCTATTGAGTGAACTTGCAGTCAATACTTTCTTTATTATGCTAAGAAGATTTTACTTTCGGTTCCGATAGACTGATTTGAAAACCAGCCTTGTATTGGCAGTGTCAATATAACTGTAGAACTGTGGTCCAGTGTGAGAGAGCTTCAGATAGTCATGATGGCAATTATTCCCAACCTTGGCTCCCATTGCATGTATACTCCCCACTCAGAAAATTCCCCCATGCTTTACTGAACATTACCTTAAATGTCTTAATGCATCTTAGTTTTCTAGCTCAGTTAGTCCATCAGTGTATTTTGAAACATGTGACCACAGTAGTTTGTCTTTGTCTAGAAAACAAGGACTTACAATCATCTCTAATAAAAACTTAGCAACACTGAAAAGTTGTTCTAAAAGAAACTTGATAGCCCTAAATAACTTTATTATTAGAAAATGAAAAGCAAAGAAACTTTGTATTCATGGGATAAAGTGAAAGTGAAAGTATTAGTTACTCAGCCGTGTCTGACTCTTTATGACCAAGCTCCTGTGTCCATGGAATTCTCCAGGCAAGAATACTGGAGTGGATAGCCATTCTCTAATCCAGACCCAGGAATTGAACCTGGGTCTCCTGCACTGTAGGCAGATTCTTTACCATCTGGGCAACCAGGGAAACTCATGGGGTAAAGAAAAGGACAAAAGGAAATGACAAGACAAAAGATGGAACAGAAAACAGAACAAATGAACAACAGCAACAACAAAGAAAATTCAAATACCTGGTTCTTTGAAAAGACCAATGAAATTGATAAACTTTTTTGAGTGATTCAGGATAAAAAATGCAAACAGGTATGTGCAATGCCACAAATAAGAGATGTGACATGAACACAAATACAGATAGGTAGATTTTCAAGTGTTATAAGAGACTACTACATCCAACTTCATGGTGGTAAATTTGAAAATCTAGACATTTCCTAGCAAATATTGATCATAGAAATTGATTCAACAGGAAGTGGAACACTTGAATTGTCTGATAAATCTAAGGAATACTGATGCCTGAGAAAAGAACTATCATAAAAGAGCTACCAGGGCCAGCTGAGTTATATCTCACCTTAAAGAATAGATGGTAGCTGTGTAATTGAACTTATTCCAAGTTATAGAAAATATTAAGCCTAATAAAATATATAAATCCAGAATAACTTTTTAAAATATAAAAATCTGAGAGATTATGAAAGATGACCATAAATTAATCTCTTATAAAAATCTAAAGGATAGACTTCTAAACAAAATGCGGATGAAATGTTTGTATGCTTAATTTCTGATGGGGGGCTTCCCAGGTGGCTCAGCGGTAAAGAATCTGCCAGGCAATGCAGGAGATAGGGATTCTGTTCCTGGGTCAGGAAGATCCCCTGGAGGAGGAAATGGCAACCCTCTGCAGTATTTTGCCTGGGAAATCTGATGGACAGAGGAGGCTGGTGGGCTATAGTCCGTGGGGTTGCAAGGAGTTGGACATAACTGAGCATGCATGCACATGCTTAATTATTTCTAGAATGTAAGAGTAATTCAATATTAGAAAAAAGCTGATATGTAATACATTAATAAATTAAGAGAAAATCTTATAAGTAGACACTGATAGGCATTTAATAACATTATTAAACTAGCATTTAATAAAAACACTAAATAAAATAAGAATAGTGGGAAGCTACCTAAATATACCAAAGGCTATTTGCTTTTATAAAACAACCATTATTCTAAACATTTAGACCAATATTTTCCTTATTATGCTAAGATTAACTTAAAATTAGCAACTAGGTAGATGTGCTGGGAGTCATTCTCACATAGTACAATCCTGAAGGGTCTTCAGAATTGTAGAAGACTCTTATTCTTATTCAGAATAAGAAAAGAATAATAAAATACTTGCAATAAAGATTAAAAATAGTTATAATTATTCTTGTTAATATAAAAGTGAACCCAGAAAACCTAAGAAACTCTAGTAAAATGATCCTATTTGTAGCAATATAATTTATAAGTTGATTGAGTATAAGATAAATTTATAGAAATCAATAGCTTTTCTCTATTCTAAAAATTAAAACCTAAAAGAGAAAAAAATTAATTTACAATGCTAACTAAAACAGTAAAATATTAGAGAATGCATTTAACAAATAAGGCCAAGATCTGTATTAATTAGATCATCTAGAAATAATGGAGGGCCATAGAACAAGATATGAACAAATTGGAAGTTTCAACATATACTTGGCTGGAAAAATTTAATGTCATATATACTGATTCTCACAAAATTGAACTATACATTTAGTACAACTCCAGTAAACATAATAACAGCTTTTCTGTGAGCTATGAGAATTAGATATAAAATTATTTAAAATTTTATGTGGAAGAATAAAAATGAAGACAAGCAAAATTAAAAAATAAAAAATAATAAAAGAATAATGAGGGAGAGAAGTGTAATAGACATATGACATACTAAAAGAATCACTCTAATAAATAGAATATGATTTTTCATAAGAATAGACATAAAGTCCTATGGGACAGAATTAAGAATACAGAGCTATGACTCTCTATAAAAATTGTATATATATTTAATATCTGAAAGAAATGGGATAGTTAACAAATGATGCTAGCACAACTAGAATAAAATTGGAATAAAATTAAATTGAATTATTCTTATATCATATATAAAAAATAAATTTCTGATGGATTAAAGATATAAATGTAAAACATAAAGTAATAAAACCCTTCAAAAAAGGTAGTGAAATACAGATTTTGCTTTCATAGTGTTTCTTCAGTCAGCAACTTAACCATGATGGCCCTTCAAATGTTGTATCACTTTTCTCACCCCAAAACATAAAACATAACTAACATAGGTGATACTTCAACATTATGGTATCAGGCAGAACACCGTTTACTTGACACAGTAATTTTCAGTCAAAGACATCACGTATGACAGATTTGAATTGTGCGTCTTATTTGGATGGACCCAAAATATTTTGCTTTGCATACACCCATCAAAGAAGAAGGATGAGGAGGTGGTATTTTCTACATATTTTCAATCTGTTATGTATATATATTAATATTATTTCCACATTTAGAAATATTCTAGTTTCCCTTTTATGTTTATCTAAAGGCGCTTCTCTGGGCAGTTTGAATATAAGACAATTATGAACCTCCCAAAAGTTTTAAATGGTGAATACAATGGGAAGAAAGGCGAAAACAGTCTAAAACATATATACATTTTATGTGTGAATTATACTTTCAAATTGTTTTTTATTTTAATAATTGAAAGTTGGGTTTTTTTTTTTTTTTGGCTGTGTAGCTTGTGGGAACTTGGTTCCCTGACTAGGGATTTGACTGGGGCCATGGCAGTGAAAGCTCAGAATCCTAACCACTAGGCTACCATGGAACTCACTTATTTACTATTTACATATACTTGTCTTCACTGTTTAATGAATATATTATTCTGTCCGTGAAAAATAGAACAATATTGAGTATTTCCCGAGTTGCATTAAAATATCAAATTTAAAATCCTAAAAGATGATGCTGTTAAAGTGTTGCACTCAATATGCCAGCAAATTTGGAAAACTCACCAGTGGCCACAGAACTGGAAAAGGTCAGTTTTCATTCTGATCCTGAAGAAAGGCAATGCTAAAGAATGCTCGAACTATTGTACAGTTGCACTCATCTCTCACACTAGCAAAGTGCTGCTGCTGCTAAGTCGCTTCAGTCGTGTCTAACTCTGTGCGACCCCACAGATGGCAGCCCACCGGCTCCTCCGTCTCTGGGATTCTCCAGGCAAGAACACTGGAGTGGGTTGCCATTTCCTTCTCCAATGCATGAAAGTGAACAGTGAAAGTGAAGTCGCTCAGTCCTGTCCGACTCCCAGCGACCCCATGGACTGCAGCCTACCAGGCTCCTCCGTCCATGGGATTCTCCAGGCAAGAGTACTGGAGTGGGGTGCCATTGCCTTCTCCCACTAGCAAAGTAATGGCCCAAATTCTCCAAGTTAGGCTTCAACAGTACATGAACTGAGAACTTCTAGATGTTCAAGCTGGATTTAGAAAAGGCAGAGGAACCAGAGATCAACTTGTCAACATCCATTGGATCATAGAAAAAGCAAGAGAGTTCCAGAAAAATATCTACTTTTGCTTCATTGACTACACCAAAGCCTTTGACTGTGGATCACAACAAACTGTGGAAAATTCTGAAAGAGATGGGAATACCAAACCACCTGACCTGCCTCCTGAGAAATCTGTATGCAGGTCTAGAAGCAACAATTAGAACTGGACATGGAACTATAGACTGGTTCCAAATTGGGAAAGGAGTATGTCAAGGCGGTGTATTGTCATCCTGCTTATTTAACTTATGTGCAGAGTACATCATGCGAAATGCCAGGCTGGAGCAAGCACAAGCTGGAATCAAGATTGCTGGGGGAAATATCAATAACCTCAGATATGTAGATTATACCACCCTTATGGCAGAAAGTGAAGAAGAGCAAAGAGACTCTTGATTAAAATGAAAGAAGAGAGTGAAAAAGCTGACTTAAAATTCAGCATTCAAAAAGTGAAGATCATGGCATCTGGTCTCATTACTTCATGGCAAATAGATGGGGAAACAGTGGAAACAGTGACAACTTTATTTTCTTGGGCTCCAAAATCAGTGCAGATGGTGACTGCAGCCATGAAATTAAAAGACACTTGCTACTTGGAAAGAAAGCTGTGACGAACCTTAAAAAACACAGACATTACTTTGCTAACAAAGGTCCATCTAGTCAAAGCTATCATTTTTCCAGTAGTCATGCATGGATGTGAGAGTTGGAGCATAAAGAAAGCAGAGCGCAGAAGAATTGATGCTTTTGAACTGTGGTGTTGTAGAGACTCTTGAGAGTTCCGTGGACTGCAGGAGATTAAACCAGTCCATTCTAAAGGAAATCAATCCTGAATATTCATCTGAAGGACTGATGTTGAAGCTGAAGTCCCAATACTTTGGCCACCTGATGCGAAGAGCTAACTTATTGGAAAAGACCCTGATGCTGGGAAAGATTGAGGGCAGGAGGAGAAGGGGACGACACAGAGGATGAGCTAGCTGGATGGCATCACTGACTCAATGGACATGAGTTTGAGCAAGCTCTGGGAGATGGTAAAGGACTGGTGTGCTGCAATCCATGGGGTTGAAAAATGTTGGGACATAACTGAGTGACTGAATTGCAACAGCAGTGAAAGGATAAATGCTCCAAGTTTACATTAACTCATTGCTTTTTCAACAATAAGTTAAAAACAAAGCAAGTGACTATCAGTAGGGAAATTGTTGAATTTTCAGTCATAGCATGAAGATTATTTGGCCTATGTTGGATTTAAAGCTGTATCAGTTGACCTGAAGAAATTTCCATACAGTATAGTGGAATGAAAAACCATGATGCAAAAGAATGTGCCCAATGCAATCTCATTTTTTTTGGGAGAGCCTTATATGTACAGAACACTAATATTTATGTGCCAATATGTACACATGTGGGCTTCCCAGTGGTGCTAGTAGTGCGGAGCCATGAGACACTGCTTTGATCCCTGGATCAGGAAGATCCCCTGGAGGAGGGCATGGCAACCCACTCTGGTATTCTTGCCTGGAGAATCCCATGGACAGAGGAACCTGTTGGGTTACAGTCCGTAGGGTTGCAAAGAGTGAGACATGACTGAAGTGGCTTAGCATGCATGCACACACATATACATACACGTATATGCACATATACACACATTTACACATGTTTATATTTGATTAAATGTACACAGAGAAAAATACAGATGACACACTCTAGGTTGTTCACATAAGTTAATTGAGAATAAGGCTGAAAGTGAAAGTCGCTCAGTCATGTCCAACTCTTTGTGACCCCATGGACTTTACAGTCCATGGAATTCTCCAGCCCAGAACTGGAGTGGGTAGCCTTTCCCTTCTCCAGGGTATCTTTCCAACCCAGGAATAGAACCCAGGTCTCCCACATTGCAGGCAGATTCTTTACCAGCTGAGCCACAAGAGAAGCCCAGGAATACTGGAGTAGGTAGCCTATCCCTCTTCCAGTGGATCTTCCTGACTCAGGAATTGAACTGGGGTTTCCTGCATTGCAGGCCAATCTTTACCAACTGAGCTATGAGAGAAGCCCCTGAGAATAAGGCTAAATGTTTAAAAAAAAAAAAGCACCTGTGATATATAGCAAAAATGCCTCCATCGGTAGTTAATGGACAGTGCTGACTTAACCAGTTTAAACAGCAAGTGTATATGTATTATGTCATTTAGGGCAGACCCAGTTTGATTAATTCCAGGGATAAATTATATTTTCAAGGGAAAAGGTACCTTTCGTACTCTGTCATCCTCAGGATGTCAGCTTTGTTCTTGACTATCTCTTGCTGAGGCCACAAGATGATAGTCAAAACTCTAAGAACCACAGGCAGTCATAACCATGTCCATGGTTTATGTTTATTTTTTGAAATGAGAAACTCATCCCCAAAGGCTGCCCCAACACCAGTGGCTAACAAGGACTATGGAATGTCCGAACTGGTTTTACCGAACAGATTTACCCTGAGGCTTTCATTGCCGTTTCTGAAGAGTGGACCCCTGAATAAAACTAGGTTAGGGTTTCTGAGGAAGCAGAGAGAAATGGCTATTAGGCAACCAATAATGCCTGCTACCTATGATCTAGTATGATACATAGTGATGTAGAAATATATGTGCTTGTATATCATATGAGGACATTCATACAACTAAATTTTGAAAGGAGAGCAAATGTCTTCACTGAGAAAAATGATAGCATCTGTTCAGTGTATAATTTTAGAAATGCAATACAAGGGCTTCTATTTAGAGCTTTCAAATTTTAACCCAAATGGAGAAAATTTGCTAGAAAACATGTAACTCCACCACTATGAGAAAGAATACCATGTTTTTGTGTTACTTAACTGGGTAAGAGGTTAACCTTTTGCTCCGCCCCAAAACAAGCAAGCCATTAATCTTCAAACAGTACAGATGGTTTCCCCTCTTCCTGTTTTAAAATCTATTTAAAGAAAGTCTTGGTAGGATTTTGCTTTGTGAACCTATTGTGTTGACTTTAAAGATAAGAGCTCTTAAGGATTTTTAAACCATCAAACAGTATCCATCAGAACAAATAAATGAGAGATTGCTTTATTCTTTTCAGGCAGGGTACATTCTGCGACCTATCTTTTTGGTGACCTACAAGGTTTTAGGAGAAGAGCTTCCAGAATTTTATTGGCAAAGCCACTATTAGAAAGACTTCTCCCTCTCTTCCAAGTTCTTTGGGGGTCAACTTTAAAGCAAGCATTAAGCGAATGGCTAATGGAATTAAGGGTATAATAATAGAAGGATATAGTGAGACAATTGTATTAACAAGAAATAAATCATGTTGAATGTAAGGTAAGTGTTTTTTAATTGATTGATGGGAAGAATGCACCAGAGGTTTTGTCGGGGACTAACAGCCATTTACCTCCCCATCTGCAGTAAAAAACCAAAATGTATAAAGAAAAAGATAAGAAAATTATGCAGTGGGAAGATAAATTATTCAGGAAGATGGCTATTTTGTGCTGACATCACTAATGTGAAAAGGCATTAAATCTTTGACACTAGCTTTGTTCCTCAGGAGCTGTGGGCCTAAAACAGCATTTTGTATTAGAGAAGAAACTGAAATGCTACTCCTAAAGCTTTCCTCTGCAGCATGACTTCCAAGGTGACTGGTTGTTGTTACTGTTTCGTTGATAAGGCATGTCCAACTCTTTGCGGCCCCATGGACTATGGTGCCCCAAGCTTTTCTCTGTCCATGGGATTCTCTGAGCAAGAATGCTAGAATGGGTTGCCATTTCTCCAAAGGTGACTGGATACCCAAGGAAATGGCTGGTCCTATGCTTTCCAAGTTGAATACCAATCTCACACTCTGAAAGCTAGCACTATCTATGTTATTAAAACAGACTGTGAATATTTTTCATCTAGTTGGCAAAGCTTATGTGCCCTGATGTTGAAAGCTACATGGAAGACATTTAAAAAATTATTTATTTATTTTAATTAGAGGATAATTACTTCATGATATTGTGAAAACTTTTGCATACATCAATATGAATTGACCATAAGCATACATTTGTCCCCTCCATCCTATACCTGTTCCTTCCTCCCACCCCATGCCTCCAAAGCCGGTGCTCTGTGACAACCTGGAAGACATTTTAAGTACTACCGGATATAGAAAAACTTGATGTTGAATTTCATAACTAAATATGCTTTATTATATGCTCACTGTTACAAAGTCCTTTCTTTGAGTTTAGCTTCTCTTATATCCTACCATAATCTTCTTTCTCCTCAGTTATTCTTACTACTTAGTTACTAGGACAGCCCATTTCAGACCATCAACACTCTAGAGACTTCTTCTTGTGAGATGTGAGTGTCAAGAAGAGTGGGCTGATTCAACCTACCCATAGACAAGGGGGTGTGCTTCTTGCAAGAATTGCTTTAAGAGTTACTTCAACTCTTTCCTCTTATTCCCATTATAATTTTTTTTTTTACCTCGTTACTTTATTAACTAGATTTATCAACTTTAATCTGGAAATTTATTCTCCAAATGTTAAAAATAACATGTAACATATATCAACAAAGAGATAAATATCTCCAAACCTTAGAAGTTCTAGTTTTTCAGGAAGACTTAAATTATTTGGTCTTTTTTTTTTTTTTTTCCTCTTTTGGAAGGAAGTAGGGCTGACAATTACTAGACAGCTCCTATGAGTCAGGCATCAAGTTAAGTATTTTATAGACATTATTTAAAATATATTCCCCACAACCCTTTGCAGTAAATATTATTTCACAGACAGGGAAACAAAAGTTTAGAGGGGTTAAGCTCAAATTGCTAATTAGAGGTAAGAGATGAGATTAGTACAGAGCCTGCACTCTCTCTTCACACCAGACTGTGGCAGTTTTTTGAAGCTCTGTGAAATCTTGCAGTTGAATGGAACGTCTGACTAACAACCTCTGAAATTCTTCCAAGAGTAATTGTCATAGATTGAGTTCTCTGGAAGCACATGTTAAGAAGTTTGAGATGCAAAATATTTATTAGGGTGAAAAAAATAAAGGAGAGGAAGCAGAATGGGGCAGAGGAAGTAGTCAAACAACAATCCTAATCCAACAGTACTTTGGCCAACCCTGTGAGGAACTTTGGAGTAAGCATTGCATCTGAGCATCCTGCAGTGGGTTGAAATGAGTGGTCCTTTGTCCCATGGCCTTGCACACTCAGGCTGCCCCAGGAAGGGGGTGACATCCTGCAAGGGGTTTAAAACCTCCAGGAAGGAACTGAACAAGAGTCAGCAAGTCTTCCTTTTTGGACAGCGTGTCTGTGTCTATCACACAACTAACTTCAGAGTCTCTATAATGGACCAGTAAATGGTTTCTTGAGAGTCCTTTGGACTGCAAGGAGATCAAACCAGTCCATCCTAAAGGAAATCAGTCCTAAATATTCATTAGAAGGACTGATGCTTGGCCACCTGATGCAAAGAACTGACTCATTGGAAAAGACCCTGATGCTCGGAAAGATTGAAGGAGAAGGGGATGACAGAGGATGAGATGGTTGAATGGATCACCAACTCAATGGACATGAGTCTGAGTAAACTATGGAAGTTGGTGAAGGACAGGGAAGCCTGGCTTGCTGCAGTCCATGGGATCTCAAAGAGTCGGACACAACTGAGTGACTGAACTGAACTGAACTGGTTTCCTTTGTCACTGTTCAGATTGTGTTATCCAATGGAATAGAAGGAATGTGACAGCGAATTTGAATAAAGAACTCAGGCTTGAATTCTTTACATATAGCCTTACTCATTTTCTCCTAAAAGAGTTGGACAGTTTTATTCTGATTTTGTGCCCAAAGACCCATTACTATTCCAACTATTCCTCCTGATGTCTATTTCTTTCCATTGCAAAGACCAAGTTGACCAAATTTATCTTTGTTTGGCATTACTTGTATCTTCCACATTTTTTGAATACTCAGTCTTCTTCTTGGCTAACTCAGTTCTCTGTATCTTTCATATATACTGATCTCAACACTAGTCTATAGTTTTGTTCAATTGACTTTCATTCCTATTACATATTTTAGCCAATAAGAACATTAATTTTAAAATATTCAGTCTTTTCCTTAAATACATTTTATGTTATAGTGGTTTATGTAGAATTAGGCATAGCCATGTAATTCTCTAGATACACTTAATTATGTTTGTCTTCAGCCAGTATTATGCCCAGGTGATATGACATAGTCTCTACAGATCATCCTATTGATAGTCTTTGCAAAATAAGGCAAGAATCATATTTTTCTTCTTCAAGATTCACCACTTGTTCCATCTGAACTACTATTTATTATTACGTTCTAGAAATTTTGTTACTGTAGCACTTCATCCTATTTATCTTCAGTGACTTTTTGGTCAGTGTTCCCCTTGTCTAAAGTACCCATCAAGTGTACATAAAGTTTGTTATTTCCCAGACAATGTTCTTCCAATGCTAATAACCTCATTGGCCTTCTTCAATTCAAAATTCTGTCTTAAAAGTATGCATCTTCTCCAGTGTGTCTTCTTGGAATACACTTGTGGTGGGAAGAAGGGCAGCTTTCCTCTCCTTCTGGCTTCATTCTAGCTAAATTCTGAATTATATGAAAGTAAGTAAGAGAAGAGAGTGAAAAAGTTGGCTTAAAGCTCAACATCCAGAAAACGAAGATCATAGCATCCGGTCCCATCACTTCATGGGAAATAGATGGAGAAGTAGTGGAAACAGTGTCAGACTTTATTTTTTTGGGCTCCAAAATCACTCCAGATGGTGACTGCAGCCATGAAATTAAGATGCTTACTCCTTGGAAGAAAAGTTATGACCAACCTAGATGGCATATTCAAAAGCAGAGACATTATTTTGCCGACTAAGGTCCGTCTAGTCAAGGCTATGGTTTTTCCAGTACTCATGTATGGATGTGAGAGTTGGACTGTGAAGCAGGCTGAGCACCGAAGAATTGATGCTTTTGAACTGTGGTGTTGGAGAAGACTCTTGAGAGTCCCTTGGACTGCAAGGAGATCCATCCAGTCCATTCTGAAGGAGATCAGCCCTGGGATTTCTTTGGAAGGAATGATGCTAAAGCTGAAACTCCAGTACTTTGGCCACCTCATGCGAAGAGTTGACCCCTTGGAAATACTCTGATGCTGGGAGGGATTGAGGGCAGGAGGAGAAGGGGACGACAGAGGATAAAATGGCTGGATGGCATCACTGACTCGACGGGCATGAGTCTGAGTGAACTCTGGGAGTTGGTGATGGACAGGGAGACCTGGTGTGCTGCGATTCATGGAGTCGCAAAGAGTTGGACACAACTGAGCGACTGAACTCAACTGAACTAACTGACTGATATTTGGATTTTCTCTTTAATTTCCAGTGGAATGGTATCTTAAGACTTAGACCTTGATGAGAGAAAGGAAACTCTCTATTGACAATGGCCCACACATCAGACTTGAACTTCCCTACTCCTCCCTGTCCCTACTCAACTAGATTCCTTTCCTGAAGGCAATGAAGTGGTGCTCACATATCCTGTAAGTGTCCATTATACTCACAAACCCCTCATCCTGGATTTTGTTAAGAAAAGAAGTCCAACATTTTTCAAATACACTAATAAATTCCAAAGAGATCAAATCATTGAACACTTGCCCTCCTTAATTACAATGAACATCACATACATGTATTAGACATGATATCTTTTGTTAAAAGATGAAATGCTAATACAGGTATTTGGTTTTGCGTATGTACTGAGATTGTTGATATTTCTCCCAGCAATCTTGATTCCAGTTTGTGATTCCCGCAGCCTGACATTTTGCATGATGTACTCTACATATAAGCTAAATAAATGGGATGACAGTACTTGTTGTATTTCTTTCCCAGTTTTAAACCAGTTCTAAATGTTGCTTCTGTTGCTTCCAGTTTTAAACTTGCATAAAGGCTTCTCAGGAGGTAGGTAAGGTGGTCTAGTATTTCTACCTCTTTAAGAATTTTCCACAGTTTGCTGTGATCCACACAGTCAAAGGCTTCAATGCAATCAATGAAGCAGAAGTAGGTGTTTTTCTGGAATTCCCTTGCTTTCTCCATGATCCAACAGGTGTTGGCAGTTTGACCTCTGGTTCCTTTACCTTTTCTAAATCCAGCTTGAACATCTGGAATTTCTCAGTTCATTTAATGGTGAAGCCTAGCTTGGAGGATTTTGAGCAATACCTTGCTAGCATGTTATATGAGTGTAACTGTATGGTAGTTTGAACATTTTTTGGCATTGCCCTTCTTTGGTATTGAAATAAAAACTGACCTTTTCCAGTCCTGTGACCACTGCTGAGTTTTCTAAATTTGTAGGCATATGGAGTTCAGCACTGTAACAGCATTATCTTTTAGGATTTGAAATAGCTCAGCTGGAATTCCATCAACTCCACTAACTTTGTTCATAGTAATGCTTCCAAAGGCCCACTTGACTTCATTCCAGGATGTCTGGCTCTAGGTAATTGATCACACTATTGTGGTCATCTGGATCATTCAGACCTTCTTTGTATAGTTCTTCTGTGTATTCTTGCCACCTTTTCTTAATTGCTTCTGCTTCTGTTAGGTCGTTACCATATCTGTCCTTTATTTTGCCCAATATGCATGAAATCTTGTTCTTAGACATTAAAAAAATCTCATAAAGTCACATAGCTTACCTTTCAAGAACAGAATATAATCCAAGTCAACTGACTTCCAACCATGGTCCTATACCAGTTGGTATCCATGTTTCTGATACTGTCATTATCTCCCATCATATAAAGTATCTTGAGACATTATGCTTACTTGTATATTACCGTTTGTATATATTTCTAGTTTTGGAGCTAACACAAAGGCTGCTGGTCTAATCTACAGTCATTTCTCTCTGCTTCCTGTCTCCATATTCCATCACCAATCATCTACTTTCAAAATGTGACCTTGGATTATAGTCCACAAATCCTTGTTTTCTAGTATCCCAATGAGAGGTTAAGTCAACTCCTGGGAGTTGAGATGATAATGAGGATTGAATTTAAGCAGTAGAAATTGGAAGGACTGGAGCCTAGGCAAATACAGAAATGTTGTCAAATAGCTAAAGTGGTGGAGAAGGCAATGGCACCCCACTCCAGTACTCTTGCCTGGAAAATCCCATGGGCGGAGGAGCCTGCTAGGCTGCAGTCCACGGGGTCGCTAAGAGTCGGACACGACTGAGCGACTTCACTTTTACTTCTCACTTTCATGCATTGGAGAAGGAAATGGCAACCCACTCCAGTGTTCTTGCCTGGAGAATCCCGGGGACGGGGGAGCCTGGTGGGCTACCGTCTATGGGATCGCACAGAGTCAGACACGACTGAAGCGACTTAGCAGCAGCAGCAGCAGCTAAAGTGGGGAAAAGCATTATGGAGGAACTAAGAGAAGAAGATGATGAGGAACAGAGATTCTCAGGAACAGAGATGTGGGCACAGTTGTCACAGTTGCTGATTTTGAGGAGTCAAGGGACAAAGACTTTAAGGTACAAAAGTAGTTTGGAAATGGATGATCATGGCTATAAAGCTAGCTAAAGTGAAAGTGAAGTCACTCAGTCATGTCCGACTCTTTGCGACCCCATGGACTGTAGCCTACCAGGCTCCTCTGTACATGAGATTTTCAAGCAATAGTACTGGAGTGGATTGCCATTTCCTTCTCCAGGGGATCTTCCCGACCCAGGGATTGAACCCAGGTCTCCCGCATTGTAGACAGACGCTTTACCGTCTAAGCCACCAGGGAAGTAGAACTAATTAAGGAAGCAGGTAAAGCCACGAAGGGATCGAGAGACCGGGAGAAATGATATGGTGTGTGGCAATATAAAAAATGGTAAACCAGGATCTCAAGGTTGCAAGTAGGAGATATTGGAAGTAGAACCAAATCACCCCCTATCTCACCTCTGCTTATATAGTGGGGTGCCCGTTTTTCAAGGGGAGGAGGTCTAGTTGAAAGTTAACCATCTGGACAGTTTAGAGCCACGTCTCAATATTCTGCACTCGTGGCTTAGAGGTTAAAGCGCCCGCCTGCAGTGCGGGAGACCCGGGTTTGATCCTTGGGTTGGGAAGATCCTCGCGAGAAGGAAATGGCAACCCACTCCAGTACTCTTGCCTGGAAAATTCCATGGACTGAGGAGCCTGGTGGGCTACAGTCCATGGGGTCGCAAAGAGTCGGAAACGACTGAGCGACTTCACCTTCACCGCAATATTCAGCGTTGCTCTTAACTTTTTCCTAAGAGGTTCAGTGAGAAAATTTGTCCTTAATTGGTTAAATATTTGAGTTTTAATTTCCAGGCCCATAATCCATTTCCCTCTTGCACATTGAAACAATATACAATGGAATCATTTGGAATTTTGAAGTTGAATTTCCGAGTTGAAGTTCTGCTTCCTTTATGAGCAGTGCTACCCTTAGCAATTTACACGAAGACTTTGAATCTCAGGTTCTTCATCTGTAAAAAGATATAGCATTAGCTTCCTCATGGAAAATTTCTAAAGATAAAATAACATTTGTGAAAAGCATTTTGTATATTGTGAAGAGTTATTATTGCTTTCCTTTAACATGTCAATTTCTGTTTAAGATGGGATTGGCTGACGTTGCAGGGTTGTCTTTCTTATCCCCTGTATATCCTCAGTGTCAAATATACTGACTGGCCATAGTAAGTAAAAAACATTTGTGAAATGAATGAACAATTTGATTAAAAATGAAATTTGCAATAAAACTATCTGATACATAATTGAATGTGGCATTAAGACAGGCCATCTTGGATCCAACCCAAGGAACTTTAGTAACTTTTAAAATACAAAGTGGATTTTTATTTTCAGATATACTGATCTTCTAGGTGAGAATCTGTAGGAGAATGTCAAAGTATAACGTGTGAGTACTATCAAAGAGTTTAAAATCCTTACATGTAAGGCCCTGAAAATTGTTTACTTTAGTCTTAGGTAACTTCTAGCTTATTTTCCTTCTAGGGGATCATTCATTATTATGGGTCGATCTGGTGACATCTCTATATCTGGCTATTATAGTAAATTGACCATACCAGTTCTTAATTTTTCTGGCCACTTCAAAGAGTCATTTCCTGTGAATTAATTTAGCTTTGCTATTAACTAAGGATTTCAGTCTGTCAGTGCAATTTTGCCCATTAAAGACAATAACCCTGGCAAGCTCTAAGGTACTATTCTTAGTTCTCCTTTGAGACAACCTTCCTTACATCTTTTGACATATTACTAATTTACAGAACCATTTATTGTCTAAAGATATTGATTTGTTGGGCTTCTTAAGATTTCTATGGTCAATTCTAACCACAAAGATTTTGCTTTCAGCAAAAGAAAGAATTGGTGCAAAGAGTTAAAATATAGATGGTGGCAATCTATACTGAAGTGATGCTATTTTTTTAAAATAAATGTACAAACTGTATGTGATCTTACAGGAATGTTTTAATATTTAATATACAAGATCTGTAATTTTTCACTGGTAATTGAAGCTAAATCTAAAGCATTAAAAAATTAACCACAGCAAACTGAATTTTCCAAATGAAATATGATGTCTACTGTTGAGTAGAACTTCCGTTTGATTAATGCTGTGATGGGACTAGGAGTGGGGAAAGTTCCCTCAGTTTTAATATATTTTCAAATGAGGTTTTGCATTGCTTAAAATCTATAATAGTTTTTTAGCTATGGGTTCATGGAATAAAGAAATTGGATTTAAATAGTGAGCTAATAAATCTACTATCTGATTCTATTATAGCTAAACAATTTGTACATTATATTTTCCTTTAATACTATGTAGAGAATGTCATGTAGTGATTAGAATCATAAAATCCAGAGCTAGCCCACTTGGATTCAGGTCATACTAACTATATACAATGGAGATAATAATAACAATAGTGTTTTTGCCATAGCATGTTGTGATGAGTAAATTAATGAATTCAATGCAAAACAATATCTGACACAAAATGAGAGCATAAAATTTTTTACCTATTGTTATTTTGTTCATGAGGTGGCCAAAGTACTGGAGTTTCAGCTTTAACATCATTCCTTCCAAAGAAATCCCAGGGCTGATCTCCTTCAGAATGGACTGATTGATTGGATCTCCTTGCAGTCCAAGGGACTTCTCCAACACCACAGTTCAAACGCAACAATTCTACGGCGCTCAGCCTGCTTCACAGTCCAACTCTCACATCCATACATGACCACAGGAAAAACCATAGCCTTGACTAGACGGACCTTAGTCGGCAAAGTAATGGCTCTGCTTTTGAATATACTATCTAGGTTGGTCATAACTTTTTCTGATGCTGGGAGGGATTGGGGGCAGGAGGAGAAAGGGATGACCGAGGATGAGATGGCTGGATAGCATCACAGACTCAATGGACGTGAGTCTGAGTGAACTCCGGGAGATGGTGATGGACAGGGAGGCCTGGTGTGCTGCGATTCATGGGGTCACAAAGAGTCGGACAGGACTGAGCGACTGAACTGAACTGAACTGATTTTGTTCATATGGCATCTGAATTCAACATCTGCAGGGCTGATTTTCTTTGACCATTTTAACTTTCTGCACTGTACTATGGATTGGAATGGCCACGTGTCATTTATTCAATTTCCTTCTTAGGTTGACTGTGATGATATCTTCTGTCACTGAATTCATAATCTTTATAGAACCATATTTACATGCAGCTATTATCTTAAACTCACTTCGAAGTCTTATTTGCAGCTAGTTTGCTTCTTATATGTAAATACTACAGAAACCTATATTGCGTGGGGCTAGGGTCATGACTGGGCTTCCCTGGTGACTTAGATGGTAAAGAGTTAACCTGCAATGCGGGAGACCCAGGTTCTGCCCCTGGGTCAGGAACACCCCCTGGAGAAGGGAATGGCAACCCACTCCAGTATTCTTGCCTGTAAAATCCCACGGACAGAGGAGCCTACCAGGTTACAGTCCATGGGGTCACAAAGAGTTGGACATGACTGAACGACTGAGCACAACACAGAAGGTGTTTAATCATGGCTAAGTTATTCCAACAAAGAAATATTTACTGAACTCAGTGGTTGAGAGAGTTTCACCTCTTAACACAATGCCTGGCACATAGCAGCCACTCTTTTCATTTTTGGTATGAATATGGCATGCTCTGGGCTAAGTATTTTGTATGTATTTTCTCATATAATATGACATCATGATGAAGTAAACTGTTTTTGCCTTTTACAAATGTGGAGACCTTGGCCTCAAGAAGTTAAATACCTTGCCCAAGATCCTATATGAGTAAGTGAAGGAACACAGATTTTAATGCAGGCCTGACTCTGAAACCCAACCTCTTTTTCACATGCAATATTCCTTCTCAAGTTCTGCAACAGTTTGGGGAAGAGCTGTAGTCTTTTTGGTAGTTTTAGACAAAATGGCAATGCATGTGTAGAGAGAGAATTCACGCAAAACAATGACATAAGTGCTTTGTTATGACTGGCAAGTTTCTTACCTTTTCTTAGCTTCAATCTTCTCACTAGTAAAATAGATATAATGTGTACTACACAAATTTATTGTGAGGATTAAATGAGGGAAGTTATATACAAACGCAACATATGTTTGTATGTTTGTCCCTTCTCTTTCTTGTACTGGACACTGGCCATTTATTGCATGCACTGTGAACAAAATGTCTGTTGGATTCTATCTTCCAATTGGCAAGTCACTGTTAAATCATTTTAGTAATGATGAGAGAGAGATATATTTATGTTACAATGATGGGACATTCAAGTAAGAGACTCACTCAGTAAGGGCTACTTTAACCACAGTCCTAAAAGGACTGTACCCCATTTCCCCATCATTCAACCAGGTGAGGTTCCATTTGGGGTCCATTTGGATAACTGATAAATCTCTAGAGGTTCCATAGCTTTGCTTACAGAGCCTTGCCTTTGGATGTATAATAAGATGACATTGTATCCATTTTTAAAAATGCATCTGTAAAACTTTTTAAGAATTGATGTTGTTTAGTCAGTAAGTTTTGTTGACTCTTTGCAACCCTTCAGACTGTAGCCCACCGGGCTTCTCTGTCCATGGGAGTCCTAGGCCAGAATACTTGAGTGGGTTACCAGTTCCTTCTCCAGGGAATCTTCCCAGCTCAGGGATTGAACCTGTGTATTCTGCATTGGCAGCCAGATTCTTTACCACTGAGTCACCAGGGAAGTCCTTTTTTAAAGAATATGTTTTACAGTGAAGCTTTCTATTTTTCTAAGAGCTAAGAAGTTTAGAACTAAAAACAACAACAACAACAACAAACCTACAAAAATATGTTGTAAACTTTTTCCTTATGTAGTTGAATAATAGCTATTGTTTCTGAGTACTCACTGTATGTCAGTTACATTTCTTAGTTCTTTTCATAAATCAAATCATTTAAAGTCACAACCCTAGTATAGGTATTTTGCAGGTGAGGAAAGAGGTCCAGAAAGCATACACGTGTGTGCTCAGTTGCTCAGTCATGTCTGACTCTTGTGACCCCATGTACTGTAGCCCACCAAGCTCCTCTGTCTATGGAATTTTCCAGGCAAGAATATGGAGTGGATTTCCATTGCCTACTCCAAGGGGTCTTCCTGACCCAGGGATCGATCCTGTGTCTCCTACATTGGCAAGTGGGTTCTCTACCACTTGCAGCCACCTGGGAAGCCACAGAGTGACTTGCAAAAGAATATACAGGTCCAAAATCACTGCAGATGGTGACTGCAGCCATGAAATTAAAAGATGCTTACTTCTTGGAGAAAAGTTGTGACCAACTTAGATAGTATATTCAAAAGCAGAGACATTACTTTGCCGACTAAGGTCCATCTAGTCAAGGCTCTGGTTTTTCCTGTGGTCATGTATGGATGTGAGAGTTGGACTGTGAAGAAGGCTGAGCGCCCAAGAATTGATGCTTTTGAACTGTGGTGTTGGAGAAGACTCTTGAGAGTCCCTTGGACTGCAGGGAGATCCAACCAGTCCATTCTGAAGGAGATCAACCCTGGGATTTCTTTGGAAGGGATGATGCTAAAGCTGAAACTCCTGTACTTTGGCCACCTCATGCGAAGAGTTGACTCATTGGAAAAGACTCTGATGCTGGGAGAGATTGGGGGCAGGAGGAGAAGGGGATGACCGAGGATGAGATGGCTGGATGGCATCATGGACTCGATGGATGTGAGTCTGAGTGAACTCCGGGAGATGGTGATGGACAGGGAGGCCTGGTGTGCTGCGATTCATGGGGTCGCAAAGAGTTGGACACGACTGAGTGACTGAATTGAACTGAACTGAAGGGGCAGAGCTGGAATTTTACTCCAGAGAGGTTTGTCTCTACAGCTTATGACTTGCTTCTTTGCTGCACAGGCTCTGAAAAAGTCAGATGCTGACCTTCATCCCAAACTCAGCATTCAGGGAACTTAGCCCAGTTGTGCGGATCTCTCCAGTGACATCTGTGTGAGGAAGAAAAGCAGACCTCCCTCCAGGTCTGGGTCAGCTGGCATCACAGGGGCTTGGATGATGAGTTCATTCTTCAAGTGAGCTGCAGTTGCTTTCTTCTATAGCAAGGTTCACACCTCAGCTTGCCTTGTTAAACCACGTGCATCTCTTTTTTATTTTTGGGGTTTGGGGGTGATTAACTACTTGACTTCTGTAAAGACAAACTGATTCCCACTGACGGAGTGGTTGGATGCCTAGGAAAAAACCCTCTGTGATGCTGTGTTAAATTGACCATTCCCTTCCCGTTTTTATTTCTGTGAATTGAGAGCACTGTAGTGGTAGAGCAGCAGGATAACAGACTGTGGAGACATTGCTGGCCGCCTCAGTAATGGCCCTGCTACTTCGCTCAGCCACCAGCTCTTTCCTTCTGCTCTCCCAGCTAAGCAGCATGCCCTAAGGTCTCAGCCTGGGGGAGAGTTGCAGAATGAGGCTTCATGCTGGGGGTGAAGTGGCATTCCTGCAGAGGCTGTAAACGGTGCCAGTTTGGGATGTATTTGTCCTGGAGGTCGGCTAAATTCTACCTGCTCTTTTAGTGAACACCAGTGATTACCTCTGAGTGTGCCTAGAGGCAGCTTCCCATGTGTGAGATACATGGGGCTCCATCCAAGAGCTCGTTGCTATCAGTTTGTTTCTCATGGGCTGTTCACTCTGCCTCCCTGAGCTCTTCATCTTCCCTTGCCACTTAGGCCGCTTGTGCTTATGGTCTAAGATTCATGCTGAAATGCTTTGAAAATGCAAGGGAAAACAGTGGTTTAACCCAGTGGGTAGGGAAAGTCACTTAGACATCTTTGGACTTAAAAGCTACTATAAAAACTTATGTCATTATTATTCCCACGGCTTAAAATAACCTCACTGCCACCATGCTGGGTAAAAGGCGTTCAAGCTCACGGCATGGCTTGGCCGACGCTAGTCAGAGTCGGATCAGCTCCTGGGCCTTACCTCCAGCCCTGCTTGCTTGGTGATTGTCGGGTGGAGATTTCCTCATGCTGTAAATAGAACGCTAGTTATTTAAATTTTCTGTGAAAGAGAGAACTCTGGGATTATCCATTGTTCGAAATCTCCCCTGGAAAGTAAAAACAAATGGAATCCAAATTAAGTTTTATATTGTCATCTCTGATATTTATGCAATTAGTGTGAAAATGTTGTAAATGGATCCCCTTGGATGTTTTTGGCTCTAGGTGTGTTGTGTAGGCAATAGTTGATTATTTTCTCATTAAACACTGTGTTAGCTTTTTGTTCCACTGACTCCCAGAAGGCAGAGGAGCATTAGAAATGGAGTAGAGACTCTGGAGAGATGAATATGAGGACCCGGACTCTTGCCCTCTTCATTTATTCTATTTACAGCCGGAGATTCCTCAGACCCTTCCGATGGGAATGAAGCTGGAGATACATTTAGGAGATAAATAGTGTTTTTACGACAAAAGGTCAAGGAATAAAGAGAAGACAAAAATCAGGAATTAGGTTTTTTTTTTACTCTATGAATCATTGTTTTAGAGAGATTAAGCCTGAAAAACTTGCAATAGGAGAATTAAATCAGTTCAGTTCAGTCACTCAGTCATGTCCGACTCTTTGTGACCCCATGGACTGTAGCACACCAGGCTTCCCTGTCCATCACCAACTCCTGGAGCTTGTTCAAACTCATGTCCATCAAGTCGGTGATGGTATCCAGCCATCTCACCCTCTGTTGTCCCCCTCTCACCCTCTGTTGTCCCCTTCTCCTCCTGCCTTCAATGAAAGAGAATTAAATAGAAATGACATTCATCCATTTATACAAAGAGCATTTATTGAATATTCCAATGTGTGAATGCAGGCACTAGAGTGGATGAAAAGACTTGACCTTCGACCTCAAGGAATATGCAGCTCTAAATAAATGCCCATCAAATGAATGGCCAAGAAGCAGCATCTTTCCTTCCTTCCTTCCATTTATTCATTCCTTCCTTTCTCTCTCCCTTTCTCCCTCTCTCTCTTTCTGTACATAATTGTTTTGACCCAGATAGGACATTGTAAACTAAATACAGTTGTCCCTTTGTATTCTCTGCAGGGAGGGGTTGGTTCCAGGACCCTTGCAGTTACCAAAATATGCAAATGCTCATCCTTTATTTTTAATATTTAAATTTTAAAAAATATTTTAAAAACAATTTAAAAATTGTTTTAAATTGGAAAATAATTGCTTTATAATGCTGTGTTGGTTTCTGCTGTACACTGAAGTGAATCAGCTACATATGTACATATATCCCCTCCCCCTTGGATCTCCTTCCACTGCCCACCCTGCCCCATTCCGCTCATCTAGGTCATCACAGAGCACCAAACTGAGTTCTCTGTGCTACACAGCAGTTCTCACTAGTGATCTGTTTTACGCATAAGGGTGTACATATGTCAGTCCTACTCCCTCAGTTCATCCCAACCTGTTTCTTGCCCTGTGTCTACAAGTCTGTTCTCTAGGCTGCATCTCTATTCCTATCCTGCAAATAGGTTCATCAGTACTATTTTTCTAGATTCCTTATATATGCAATAATATATGATATTTGTTTTTCTCTTTCTGGCTTACTTCATTCTGTGTAACAGGTTCTAGAGTCATCCAACTCACTACAGCTAACTCAAACTTGTTCTTTTTTTATGCCGAGTACCAACCTAGATAGCATATTAAAAAGCAGAGACATTACGTTACCAACAAAGGTCTGTCTAGTCAAGGCTATGGTTTTTCCAGTGGTCATGTATGGGTGTGAAAGTTGGACTGTGAAGAAAGCTGAGGGCTGAAGAATTGATGCTTTTGAACTGTGGTGTTGGAGAAGACTCTTGAGAGTCCCTTGGACTGCAAGGAGATCCAACCAGTCCATCCTAAAGGAGATCAGTTCTGGGTGTTCATTGGAAGGACTGATGCTGATAGTTCACTGAACTGAACTACCACACAATTGCACTCATTTCACATGCTAGTAAAATAATGCTCAAAATTCTCCTCACATGCTAGTAAAGTAATGCTCAAATTCTCCAAGCCAGGTTTCAGCATTATGTGAACCGTTGAACATCCAGATGTTCAAGCTGGTTTTAGAAAAGGCAGAGGAACCAGAGATCAAATTGCCAACATCTGCTGGATCATCAAAAAAGCAAGAGAGTTCCAGAGAAACATCTATTTCTGCTTTATTGATTATGCCAAATCCTTTGACTTTGGCACACAATAAACTTTGGATCACAATAAACTGTGGAAAATTCTGAAAGAGATGGGAATACCAGACCACCTGACCTGCCTCTTGAGAAACCTGTATGCAGGTCAGGAAGCAACAGTTAGAACTGGACATGAAACAACAGACTGGTTCTAAGTAGGAAAAGGAGTGTGTCAAGGCTGTATATTGTCACCCGCTTACTTAACTTCTATGCAGAGTACATCATGAGAAATGCTGGGCTGGAGGAAGCACAAGCTGGAATCAAGATTGGCAGGAGAAATATCAATAACCTCAGATGACAGCACTCTAATGGCAGAAAGCAAAGAACTAAAGAGCCTCTTGATGAAAGTGAAAGAGGAGAGTGAAAAAGTTGACTTAAAGCTCAACATTCAGAAAACGAAGATCATGGCATCCGGTCCCATCACTTCATGACAAATAGATGGGGAAACAATGGAAACGGTAGCTGACTTTATCTTTTGGGGGCTCCAAAATCACTGCAGATGGTAATTGCAGCCATAAAATTAAAAGACACTTACTCCTTGGAAGGAAAGTTATGACTAACCTAGGAAGCTTATTAAAAAACAGAGACATTACTTTGTCAACAAAAGTCCATTTAGTCAAGGCTATGGTTTTTCCAGTAGTCATGTATGGATGTGAGAGTTGGACTGTAAAGAAAGCTGAGTGCAGAAGAATTGATGCTTTTGAACTGTGGTGTTGGAGAAGACTCTTGAGAGTCCCTTGGACTGCAAGGAGATCAGTCCTGGGTGTTCATTGGAAGGACTGATGTTGAAGCTGAAACTCTAATACTTTGGCCACCTGATGCGAAGAGCTGACTCATTTGAAAAGACCCTGATGCTGGGAAAGATTGAGGGTTGGAAGAGAAGGGAATGACAGGATGAGATGGCTGGATGGCATCACCGACTCGATGGACATGAGTCTGAGTGAACTCCGGGAGTTGGTGATGGACAGGGAGGCCTGGTGTGCTGCGGTTCATGGAGTCACAAAGAGTCAGACACAACTGAATGACTGAACTGAACTGAACTGAATAGTCCATTGTATATATGTATCACAACTTCTTTATCCATTCATCTGTTGGTGGAGACATAGGTTGTCAAGTTCTTTATTTAAAATGGCATAGTGTTTGCATATATCAGTGCAGTTCTTCATGTACACTATAAATCATCTCTAGTTTACTTATAATACCTACTATAGTGTAATGTTGTACAAAGTAAGTCACGTGGCAAATCCAAGTTTTCTTCTTGAAACATTCCGGAAATTTTTTTTCAAACATTTTCAATCCATGGTTGATTGAATCCATGGATACAAAACCTATAGTTATAGAGGGCCAATTGTAAATTGTAAATAGGTCTTAGAAACCTTAGCTTCTCCCCTATAAGCCTCCAGCCTCTCCACCCTTCCCCACCTCCTTGCCCCTTGTGACCTAAACCATATAGATTGTGACTTAAAAGTCCTGTAAATGCTCATTTCAAAGTGCTCTGAGACACTGTCTCAGGAATCCCTTTAGTACTTCACTTGGAGAACCTAGTCAATGCTTGTCTTGTTTGGAAAGGTGGACCTTTCCATCTGGGGCTAGTTTTTTGTGTCTTAAAAACCTTACTTGCCTCTCCTGTCTTGTTTTGTTTTCTTTATATTTCTGAAAATTCTTGACTGTATTGTTATTTTTTCTCCTGCTTTCACTTTCATCACGCAGTTATTTCGATCATTAAGAGTTCATTTGGCAGATGGGAACAGGTGATTTAACAGTAGCTTAAGGACATAGGGTTTGTTTATTTCACACAATAAGTTCAAAAGTAGGTTGCTCAGGGCTGATATGATACCTCAGTGATGTTCTCAGGCACCAAACTTTTTCTGTAGTTTGCGCTGCCATTCCTTCTGGGTATGCCTCTATCTTCTTTCTTATGGCCTCCTGGTTAAAAGGTAGCTGCTGCACCTCCTGGCCATATGTCTGAATTCTAGTCAGGAAGTTGAGGAGGAGAGAAGCAAAGGACTAGGCCAGCCAAATGTAATCTAATCTTTTTTTTTTCTTTAGATCAAGAGATGCTCTTTCAGAAATTCCACCTAATAAAAGCTTGGGTCAGAACTCATGGGTTAGAGCTATATCACATGGTCAATAGGGAGGCTGGGGCATTTGGGGAAGGTGGTAGGTGTTGGGTTGCTAACCAGCAAAAGTAATGGCCACACTGTGCCCTTAAATTTGTTTTAAAGTATACCTTTTAATAATTAAGTAATTATTTTTTGGCTGCTCTGGGCCTCCATTGCTATGCAAAGGCTTTCTCTAGTTGAGATCAGGTACTCTCTACTTGGGATGCATAGGTTTCTTATTGTGGTGGAAGACCCCTGGGGGCGTCACCTGTCTGCCTTGGGTTTCTCTGGTGGCTCAGATGGTAAAGAGTTGGACATGACTGACCAACTAACACATGTGTTCTGGGTGCATGGATTCAGGAGTTGCGATGCAAGGGGCCTAGTTGCCCTGTGGCATGTGGAGTCCTCCTTGACCAGGGATAAAACCTGCCTCCCCTACATTGGCAGGTGGATTTTAAACCACTAGACCACCAGAGAAGTCCCCTTAAATTCTTAAACACATGGTATATTCAGAATTTCAAGGATAGTCTATAGGGAAAACCTGAGAAAGGATTAGAGAAGGCAACTCTGAGGTGAATAAATATTAGACCGAAACTAATATTGGTACATTATAGTGTTCTCTCATCTAACCAAAAAGGGTGATTTCCAAAAAGTATTAGCACTTTTTAAGGAAAAAGTTATCAGGACTTTTGTTAATAGCAGGTTTCTTGAAACTAAAAGAACATAGACAAACATTCAGGTTTCATCAGATTCATATAGGACCAACTGAAAATAAAAGATACATGTGAGGCTGGTGAACTTAAATATATTCGAGCACTGATGTCTGTTAGACTTGATTTCTCTAAGGTGAGGGGGATTTGGGTTGTTGTAATTATCCAGCATGCAATTTTCATACTGTTATCATAATAGTATCTCATAACCAAAATATATAAATTTGCTGATGAAATGAGCTGTTAGTTTTTCTTCAAAATGAGATAAGAATCAATGATTTGCCTTTCAATGCTAGATTACAATGAAATCAACAAAAACATATAAATTTTCTATTTTTTTGGCATTATGCCAGATGCCTCAGTTATAAAGTCTTTTTCACAAGATTTTATTTGCCCTATTAAATTCACAAATGAAAGACTTTTATAGCCTGTATGGTATCCTTCCTTTTCCTGCATCTGAGTTTGTCTTTCTTTGTACCAAGAAAGATGGTGCTTTACAACTCAAAGAGATTAAATTTGAGAGTGACATCTTCTTGGGCACTCCAATCCATCACATCAGAGAACCCAATTACCTTAGTGATCATTGACTAACTACTGCTAAGAAAATCTCCAAAATGTTGTCCTTCCAAGCCAAGGCCAAAGTACAAATAAAGCTTTCAGCTAACCAAAGCGCCCTACAGTTTCAGCCTCTATTTGCAAAGAGATCCTTTAAAAGTCTGCTGCTCTGTTTTACTGCTTGCTTTTCCAACAGAAGAACCAATCCCAGGGTGTGATCACTTATCCACTGTGAAGGGGTGCTAGTTGTCTGTAATCCCTGCTGGGTATCACCCTGCTTATGTGTACTGTTTCTGGCCTCACAGAGAGGGAATTCAGGAAGTCAGTCGGGGGAGATAACAGAGTCTTCTCTATGTCTAGAATAAAATAAGGCGAGTCTTCTTTATATGTAGTCTTCTCTAAACTTCTCTATGTTTACCTCTAACCAGAGATGGTAGGGTGAGATTTTCCTCATGGGACTTGTACCTATAGCCATGCCAATTCAGACCTATTAGTTTATAAGTACCAAGTCAGTATGAGTGAAACTTTTCAAATCTAAGCTTTGGCAAACTCCCCCCGCCCTACCCCCAAAGAGCAAATAAATCACTTTGGGAGTGAGTGAGAGACAGAGAAGAAAAGAGAAGTTTAAGAGCTGAGCACTGGGGACACAGTGACATTTTAAGGTTGAGATGGGAAAGGATATTCATCCATGCTGTATTTCTTATACTTGAAATTAAGCAATGGTGCACTGTTTGTAAACATGTAAGATTTTGCTGTTAATAAGTTGCTAAAGTAGGTCCCTATTACAAAAGTGGCATAGAAAAAATGCAATGATGCACCAAACGAAGCCAAACCAAAAGAGCAAGTGAAAGGTGGAAATAAGCTTAGAACTTAGGACTATGGTCTGCTAAGAGTACCACAGAATCCATTTTCTTATTGTGGTCATGCATTTTTTTACATACATGCATGTCACTGAATCATTGAAACTCCCATCATCTCCTTACTTTAGGTCTCTTGAACATTGATGTTCATAAAGTCATTTAGCAAAGACTTTTAAAATTTCTGCTTATTCTGGGCACTGTTGCAAGGTACGGACAAAGATGAGTCAGACGTGTCTCTTTAGATGTGACATTTAGGAGCTCACATATGGAAGACCACTTCAAAGACAGATATTTAGAGTAATGGTTAAGATACAGAGTGATCTGGATCCCAGGAAGCAGATGTGGATCAGAATAGTGAGGCAGTGTAGGAGAATGGTGAGCGGCATGAATTCTGATGTCAGACTTCCCAGGTTCAAGTCCTGGACACAGCTTAATAGCACTGTGACCCTAGGCAAGTTATTTAGTCTCTCTGTGTCTTAATTTCCTTACTTGAAAAATAGGTGTAATAAGAGTGCTTAGTTTTTTTTTTTGAGGGGGGAACATAAGCATTGTAACAAGTTTAATGTACTTACAACATTGACCACTGCACAGTAAATGCTGTGTGAGTTTTGACTATTATTATCATTGCTACATGGAAGTCCCCAAAATAAGGGAGATCACCTTTCCTCTGAGGGTGAAAATTTCACTGAATAGATGCCATGATAAGCGTCATAAAGAATGAACAGATTATCAGAGAGTGAGAGGGCTGCTCCAGGAAGACAGAGAAGCATGTGCAAAAGGGCAGTAATTGAGTGTGACTGATGTTGCCTGTGTCTGGGTTGTGGGAAGGAGAGAAATTGAAATTAAAGTTAGGGTGTAGGATCCTCCCTGGGGGTCAGATGGTAAAGAACTTGCCTGTAATGCAGGAGACCTGGGTTCAATCCATTGGTCAGGAAGATCCCCTGGAGAAGGGAATGGTTATCCACTCCAGTATTCTGGCCTGGAGAATTCCATGGACAAAGCCTGTGCCCCAGTCCGTGGGATCGCAGAGTTGGACCTGACTGAGTGACTAACACATAGGCCTCCTATGCCATGCAAGGAGCTTGGACCTTAAAAATCCTGTACATGAAGAAGAAGCTATGAACTCTTCTAAATAAGAAGCATGGAATCTGATTTGTGATGGTTCAACATGGAACCACCATAAAAAATAGATTAGAAAGGTGTGACTCTGAAAGAAACTTTCAGCTAGCATTTATTCACTGATTCCTAAGTGAATAAGCCCACTGATTCTGAGCTTTAAAAATAAAAATATGTATAGGAAATTTTCTCTCCTTTTAAAAAAAAATTGTATTTTTAATTGGAAGGTAATTGCTTTACAATTGTGTTGGTTTCTGCTATTCAACAAAGTGAACCAGCTAAATGTATCCATGTACCTGCTCCCTCTTGAGCTTGCCTTTCCCCTACCTCACCCCCTCTAGGTCATCACAGAGCCCTGACCCAAGCTCCTAGGCAGCTTCCTAGCAGCTGTCTGTTTTATACTCAGTAGTGTACTCTCTGTGCCAGTGCTACTCTCCCAGTTCGCCCCACCCTCTCCTTTCCCTGCTGGGTCCACAAGTCCATTTTCTCTGTGTCTCTATTCCTGTCCTGCAAATAGGTTCATCAGTACCATTTCTCTAGATCTCATGTGTAAAGATCTGGAACCTATATGAGAGGCAGGGATAATACAGTTAAATGTAGTTTAGTTTGATGTGTGCTTCTTGAGTGTGACTGATGCAGTATAAGAGCACTTTGTTGTTGTTCAGTCATTGTGTTTGACTCTTTGTGACCCCCATGGACTGCAGCGCGCCAGGCTTCCCTGTCCTTCACTATCTACTGGAGTTTGCTCAAACTCATGTCCATTGAATTGGTGATACTATCGAACCATCTCCTCCTCTAAGAGCACTAGGGAAGTAAAATTAATTCTGGTAGGTGTAGGAACCAGGGCACATCCCCAGGGAGGAGGCACACCGATGCATAATCACATGTGTGTTCATGGACTAGAACACATCGAGAGTCGTTTGAGTAGCAGGTGATGGGAGAACATGTAGAAAGGAAGAGTGAAAGTTTGAATGCCACATGAATAAGGTTGGCCTTTATTCAGTAGGGAGCAGGAAACTATCAAAGATTTCTTAAACGTGGGAAAGGCATTATAGTTGTGTGGAAATTCTTGGGCTTCACAGACTGACAGACTTGAGTTCAAATCCCAGTGTAGTAATTTGTGAATTGTGTGACCTTGGCAAGTTCCCCAAGCCTTTCTAAGCCCCCATTTCCTCATGGGGCTGTTCTGTTAATAGGACTTATTTTGTCGAGTTTAGTGAGGATTAAATGAGTAAATAAATAAATGGAAAGTACTTGGAATAGTGCCTGGGAAGTACTTACCACTAAAGAAATAATTGTCATTCTTTTAGTTATGTCTGTGCTTTTGAAAGGTAGTTCTGGCAGGGGCATGGTAGCAGAGAGATTAGTAGCAGGAAGACTGGTTAGGAGGCTGTAAAAGTCCAGGCAGATGGAGTGGGCAGCAGTAGGCAGAGACATTGTCTAAACAGGCAGGATAGGACATATTTGAGGTACATTTCAGGGCCAGTGGGAACAGGGTAGGGCTGATTAGAAGGTGGTGGGAGCAGGGGTGGGGAAGAAAAGCAGAGAGTGAGGTCTTTGCTAAAGATGACTCAGCTTTTTCATCCAGGTGCTTAGAAGAATGGTGAGGCCTCATCTGAAATACAAAACAGGAGAAAGTGTGGATCTGGAAAAAAATTAATTAGATTTATATGAGTCATATGTAGACAGCCAGATGGAAGGTTGAGGTGGGGGACAGATGAAAGCACAGGTCTAGAGAAGAGAAATCTAGGCTGGAAAAAGATATTTTTAAAAAATTTTTTACTTATTTATTTGTTTTTGGCTGCACTGGATCTTCATTGCTGAAAATGAAAGTGAAAGTTGCTCAGTTGTGTCTGACTCTTTGCAACCTCATTGAATATACAGTCCATGGAATTCTCCAGGCCAGAATACTGGAGTGGGTAACCTTTCCCTTCCCCATGGGATTTTCCCAACCCAGGGATCAAACCCAGGTCTCCTGCATTGCAGGCGGATTCTTTACCAGCTGGCCACAAGGGAAGCCCTTAAAAAATAATCTTATTTATTTATTTTTGGCTGTGCTGGGTCTTCATTGCTGCTTGGGCCTTTCTCTAGTTGTGGCGAGCAGGGGCTACTCTGTGGCTGTGATGTGCGGGCTTCTCATTGTGGTGGCTTCTCTTGTGAAGCATGGTCCCTGGAGCAGGTGGGCTTCAGCATCTGCAGCATGTGGGCTCAGTGGCTGTGGCTCCTGGGGCTCTAGAGCACAGGCTCAATAGTCATGGCACACGGGCTTAGCCACTCTGTGGCATGTGGGATCTTCCCAGATCAGGGATCAAAACTGTGTCTTCTGCATTGGCAGGTGGATTCTTTACCACTGAACCACCAGGAAAGCCCTGGAGAAAGATATTTTGAAATGATTTATATATAGATCAGGGGTCAGCAAACTTTTTCTGAAAAGTGCCAGATGGTGAATAAATTAGGCTTTGGGGGCAAAATAGTACCTGCTGCAACTGTTTGACTGCCATCCTAAGTACCAGAGTGGCCAAGGAGGGGCTAGCTGTGTCCTAATAAAACTTTACATCATAGACTGCTGGCTAGATTGGCCCATGGACTGTGGTTGGCCAGTCCTTGTTATCGGTGGGAAGGACCCGAGGGTGAATGAGCTTGTGTAAGGAGAGGGAGAGAGCTGACTGGAGCAGAGGGAAGCACCGTGAGCACCATGACTCAGGGTGGATGGGTGGAGGGTGTCGATGAAGTCATCGTTGAGGATGGGCTGTCCTAGCTAGAGGTCTTTCAGCATCTTCCTGGTAGCACAAGGATTTGTTGAAGACACTGAAACTATACAGTCATGCCCTATTTAATCTTAAGGGAAGGCCTGTTGGAAGGTGGTAAAGAAAGGGAGAATGATGAGCATTTTAACAAGGGTGCCAGACTGCCCACTTTACAAGGTTTAACCTCACATGTCCTGAACAAACTTTCATTATCCCTCCCCTTTTGGTCTTCCATTTCCTATTCCCATCCACCCCTTTCTCCTTCCAACGTTGTTCCTTTCCTCTCTCACTCCCCACCCTGATGTGCCCACCATAATACCAGGTGGGTTCCATGATAATCATCAAGCCAGCTATTATGAGCAGTATAAACAAATGACAAATCTCTGGGCACAGGAAAGGTAACAAGAGGCTGATCAGTAGGTCTAGTTATCTTTCCTTCATGTTTATTGCAGTCTGCTGCAGTTATTTCTAAGGGCCTGACATTGATCGACAGCTTCTATTAAGGCCTATCCAGGGCAGCTGGATTGAACAGATACATTAAATAAAGCAGTTATTGCTTTTCATTGCCTTTCCGTAAAATATCACTGCTAAATAGCTTCTGCCATCAGATGCAGTTAGGTACATGGTTTTAATTTGAGGGACTGCTTTATAACACTGCACAATTGACACTGGCCTTTGTTTCCCCTACAATAATGATTGTGTACATCCTGGAGAATTGATGGGCTGTCCTTTGAGGTGGTGTTGGAAGGAGGCGGGGGCTCGGGGCTCCAGCTTTGTTGTTCTCCGTCTCTCTCTCTTTATACATGCCAGGTTTGTCACTTGTTTGCAGCACGGGCAGGAACAATGTCAAGCGAGGGCCCTTATCTCAGGATGTTGTAATGTAGGGACTGTAAGGCTTCGCCTGGAGACGAGATAAGAGCAACCTTACAAGCCTGGAGGAAGCCAGCATGGGAGGGGTGTGGGCGCATGATTGAGACAACAATGAGAGCTGTCGGGCGCCTGTTACAGCTCTTTCTGGTGCCACAGAAATATATGCATGTGGCACAGTGCATAACAAGCATGAAAATAAAAGTCTGGAATGTTCATCTAATAATGATGTATTTGGAGCAGGATTGTGCTGCCCAATGATATTCTTGTTTTATCTCTGGGCTAAACGCTGGGGCAGCTGTGTGCTTTGGCACAGTCTTCTGTCCCTCCTTTTGTGTCCTGCATATTAATCCTTTATTGAAGTAATTAAATGTGTGCTTAATGGCAATGAGCTGGCAGAATGAACGTACAATTGAATTAGCAGTTATGATTGGGGCATGCTACAAAATGAACTAAATGCAATTACTGTAGGCATTTCTTTCTCCAAGTCAAATCTGGCTACATGACATGACTTAATTAGAGGTGGTTAGATACACTTACAGCCTGGTCCCCTAGTGGCTGTCTGAATTTCAGTTAGAGCTTCCATCCACCCCTGTAGTTGCCCCTGGCCCCACACTTATTCAGATTCTGCTTGGCAAAGACTCCTTCCTGATCGAGTTCTCCTGCCATGAAAGATCTGACTTTCCATAGCCAAAACAGGAGCTGATGGAGACAGCTTCAGGAGGTTCTAACTCGGAAAAGTCTCTGGTGGTCCTTGGTTTAGCTGCTTGTTCAGGTGAGTGAGAGCCAAAACCACAGCCAGACCCAGCAAACTTTGTGAACAGAGAGAGGCCAAGGACACCTGCATCCACAGCAGAACTTTCCTTGGAGAATGAACTACACTTTAAACCTTTAGTTCTCAGGCACTGAAGTGACTCCTGGGTAGAGGACCAGCTTTGAGTTCAGCAGAGGAGACCTGGAGAGACTGTGGAGTTCTTGAGGGCATACCTAGGCAAGCACTGATCGCCTACAACACATTGCTCCATAAAGAACTCCAGATAAAAAGAAATGCTAATGTATTATGCCATCTTTACTTAGAGCTTTTGTCAGTTCAATTCAGTTCAGTTGCTCAGTTGTGTCCAACTCTTGGCGACCCCATGGACTGCAGGATGCCAGGCTTCCCTGTCCATCACCAACTCCCAGAGCTTGCTCAAACTCATGTCCATTGAGTTTGTGATGCCATCTAACTATCTCATCCTCTGTTGTCCGCTTCTCCTCCTGCCTTCAATCTTTCCTAGCATCAGGGTCTTTTCCAATGAGTCAGTTCTTTGCATCAGGTGGCCGGAGTGTTGGAGTTTCAACAGCATCAGTCTGTCCAATGAATACTTAGGACTGATATCCTTTAGGATGGACTGGTTGGATTTCCTTGCAGTCCAAGGGACTCTCAAGAGTCTTCTCCAACACCACAGTTCAAAAGCTCAGTTCTTTGGCACTCAGCTTTCTTTATAGTCCAATTCTCACATCCATACATGACCACAGGAAAAACCATAGCTTTAACTATATGGACATTTGTTGGCAAAGGAATGTCTCTGCTTTTTAATATGCTTTCTAGGTTGGTCATAGCTTTTCTTCCAAGTGTCTTTTAATTTCATGGCTGCAATCACCATCTGCAGTGATTTTGGAGTCCCCCAAAATAAAGTCTCTTACAGTTTCCATTGTTTCCTCATCTATTTACCGTGAAGTGATGGGACTAGATGCCATGATCTTAGTTTTCTGAATGTTGAGTTTTAAGCCAATTTTTTCACTCTTCTCTTTCACTTTCATCAATAGGCTCTTTAGTTCTTCACTTTTTGCCATAAGGGTGGTATCAGCTGTGAATCTGTGGTTATTGATATTTCTCCCAGCAATTTTGATTCCAGCTTGTGCTTCATCCAGCCCAGCATTTTGCATGATGTACTCTGCATGTAATTTAAATAAGCAGGTGACAATATACAGCCTTGATGTACTCCTTTCCCTATTTGAAACCACTCTGTTGTTCCATATCTAGTTCTAACCATTGCTTCTTGACCTGCAGATAGATTTCTCAGCAGGCAGGTCAGGTGATCTGGTATTCCCATCTGGTGAAGAATTTTCCACAATTTGTTGTGATCTACTAACTCCTTGGAAGAAAAGTTATGACCAACCTAGATAGTATATTCAAAAGCAGAGACATTACTTTGTCGACTAAGGTCCGTCTAGTCAAGGCTATGATTTTTCCTGTGGTCATGTATGGATGTGAGAGTTGGACTGTGAAGAAGGCTGAGCACCCAAGAATTGATGCTTTTGAACTGTGGTGTTGGAGAAGACTCTTGAGAGTCCCTTGGACTGCAAGGAGATCCAACCAGTCCATTCTGAAGGAGATCAGCCCTAGGATTTCTTTTGAGGGAATGATGCTGAAGCTGAAACTCCAGTACTTTGGCCACCTCATGCGAAGAGTTGACTCATTGGAAAAGACCCTGATCTGGGAGGGATTGGGGGCAGGAGGAGAAGGGGACAACAGAGAATGAGATGGCTGGATGGCATCACAGACTCGATGAACATGAGTCTGAGTGAACTCCGGGAGTTGGTGATGGACAGGGAGGCCTGGCGTGCTGCGATTCATGGGGTCGCAAAGAGTCGGACATGACTGAGTGACTGAACTGAACTGAACTGAACACAATCAAAGGCTTTGGCTTAGTCAGTAAAGCAGAAGTAGATGTTTTTCTGGAACTCTCTTGCTTTTTTGATGATGTAACAGATGTTGGCAATTTGATCTCTAGTTCCTCTGCATTTTCTAAATTCAGCTTGAACATCTGGAATTTAATGTTTCACATAGTATTGAAACTTGGCTTGGAGAATTTTGAGCATTACTTTTCTAGTATATGAGATGAGTGCAATTGTGTGGTAGTTTGAACATTCTTTGACATTGCCTTTATTTGGGATTGGAATGAAAACTGGCCTTTTTCAGTCCTGTGGCCATTGCTGAGTTTTCCAAATTTGCTGGCATATTGAGTTCAGCACTTCCACGGCATGATATTTTAGGATTTGAAATAGCTCAACTGGAATTCCATCACCTTCACTATCTTTGTTCTTAGTGATGCTTCCTAAGGCCCACTTGACTTTGCATTCTAGCATGTCTGGCTATTATGGTTACCTGGGTCATGAAGATCTTTTTTATACACTTCTTCTGTGTATGGGTCCTAAATATTAGTTACATAAATGGTTCTTAGTCATAGCTGCCCAAGAGCTAGTGGTAAGGAACCCAGCTGCCAGTACAGGAGATGTAGGAGACTTGGGGTTGATCCCTGGGTCAGGAAGATCTACTGGAGGAGTAAATGACCACTCATTCCAGCATTCTTGCCTGGAGAATCCCATGGACAGAGGACCTGGCGGGCTGCACTCCACAGGGTTGCAGAGAGTTGGACAGGACTGAAGCTGCTTAGCATGCATGCACCTCTCTTTTTACAGTGCTCCTTGGTGCTCTGTGACATTTTCTGCAGGGAGGGGTAGGAGGGAACTTAACTCACAGAGACATGAGTAATGGTGAATGTCAACAGATAGACAGTTGCTGCCTTAACCTGATATACAAAGCTAATGTTTCCTCTCATCCCTCTGTTGAACCTGGGGCTACTTTGGAGACATGGTGCTAGATTTATAATTCCATCAATTCTTGACCTCCCAGATCTGTCCAACATGCAAGGGCTCTCATTAGTCGTGCCCCCCATGTTTTGCTTAGAGTTATTTACCAAGAGGCCAATCAATATTCTATGATCAGACAGTTGGGATTTGAAACTCTCATCAATCCCTTTCCTTTTCTTTTCTCAAAATGGCGGGTTGAAACAGGAGGGACAACTCTCTACAAAATGGAAGGCAGAACCCATTGCCATATTTGAACATCTAAAATATATGTTTTGTTTAATTTGATCAGAGCATAATGAGACTGGGTCCCTGGTCAGTGGGAACTCCTTGGGTCTATTTTACAGCCTTCATTCTCTCTCCCAGGGCCATAAATGAAACCCTTTCAGCCCTAATGACCACAATGACTTTCCTCGATCATGTTATTGCTACTTTGGCACATTTATTGCTTTCACATGCACTAATGGATGAGTTTGGATATGTTAACAATTTATATATCATTTGATCCTAAAAAAGAAACCCCACCGAACTAACTTAGCCCTCACGATTGAGTAGCTTTTAAGGAGTATAAATGAATTTAATGCTTTAGAAAGAGCTTCTGTAAATTATGAACATGACACCTATTACATTAAGCTGCATTAAGCATTAATACATCTTCATTACTGGCAGGTTGCCAAAACCTCCAAGGTTGAAAAAGCTGCCTGAAAATGTTCAATGTGACAGTCACCTAGGCTAAGATTGATGGTTCTTTTTTGGGTTATGTGAGGGATGTCTATTGACTAGGTGCCTCTTCCACTTCCAGACAAAGAGATGTAAGTGGTGTCAGCCAGAGTTCCTCAAAGGCTGAATTTAATGGCCAGGCAAGAACTTCTGTACCTTGTGCTGTTATCGTATTAGGAGAGGTTCTTGGGTAGGGAGATGCCAGGTGTTCCAACCTTTTAAGCTAAAAGATTGAGTAGGGGGCACAATATTCTTTTCTGTGAGAGTTACATGTAATGCTTATTATCATCTCACAGAATGGAATTATTAACAATACTTATTGATAATAATCGGGGCTCCCCCTCATGGCTCAGTGGCAGGTAATCCACCTGTAATGCAGTAACCATGGAGACTTGGGTTTGATCCCTGGGTCAGGAAGATCCTCTGGAGAAGGAAATGGTAACCTACTCCCATATTCTTGCCTGGGAAGTCCCATGGACAGAGGAGTCTGGTGGGCTACAGTCCATGGTGATGCAAAGAGTCAGACACAACTGAGCAATTAAACAACAACAAGCAGCAATTGATAATAATTGCTACCTTTTCTTAAATATTGACTGTGTACCACCACCACTAAACGCTTTGTGTACTTTCTGTCCTTGAACCCTCCTAATGACCCTGAGAATTATATATTATTATTTATTCCGCGTGGGTACAGCATTAGTTTTTTAGGGTGGCTATAATAGAATATCATAAACTGGTGACTTAACAGAAATTTATTTTCTCACAGTTCCGGAGGCTGCAAGTCTGAAATGGTGGTGTTGGCAGGGTCACGCTCTCTCTGAAGGCTCTAGGGGAGAGTCTGTCCCATTCCTTTCTCTTAGCCTCCGGTATTGCCTGCACTTCTTGCCTTGTAGACGCCCCCCACCAACGTCTGCCTCCGTCTTCATGTAGCTCTCCCTGCGTGTGTCTGTCTTCTCTTCTTGTGAGCACATCCGTCACATTGGATTAAGGGCTCACCCTATTCCAGAATGACTTCACCTTAACTAATTACATCTGTAAAGATCCGGTTTCCAAATAAGGTCATATTCTGAGGTTGAGAGAGAGAGAGGAGATGTGTCCTGGGTGGGAAACCAGCTAAGCCGTTGTCACACTTGTAGCATATTCTGTGTGGCGAAGGCAGTGACTTACATTTGGAACTGCTAGAGTCTTACTAATGTGGACTTACATGTGTCTTAGGCTCTCAGCCCCAAGTGATTTTAGTTAGGTCATAGGTCAAAGCCTTCAGTAACTGTAGATCTTGTGCCTTGAAAAGTCCGGGAGAGCACCAGTTAGTTTAACCCCAAATGTGTAGTCCATGAGTAAAGAAATGATTTCTTTTGATGGGGGAAAAAATCTCCAGCAGTAGTTGGCTGAGCAGAGGTCAGGATATTTGACAAACATTTATTCAACATTTGCCCCACTGATGATAAGATAATGGGTTCCCTGACTGACAGGAAGAGACAGAGGAAAACTAAAGGTTTACAGGTTCACTGACAGAAGAACACAAGGAGCCTAGTGGGGACACAGAGTGGGAGGGGACTGGGGGGTCCGACCAGACTGCCTGGACTGCCCTGGTTCAAATCTTGGTTCTAACAGTTTCTGGATGGCAGTTTAAGATAAGTTTTATATGACATTTCTAAGTCTCAATTTCTTAGTGCCTTCACTTTCACACATTGGAGAAGGAAATGGCAACCCACTCCAGTGTTCTTGTCTGGAGAATCCCAGGGACGGTGGTGCCTGGTGGGCTGCCATCTATGGGGTCACACAGAGTCGGACACGACTGAAGTGACTTAGCAGCAGCAGCAGAAGCAAGTGGGGTAATAGTATCGACTTCATAGTGTTGTTTCAAATATTAAGTGAGAAATCACTTGTGAATTAGTGCTATGCTAAGTCACTTCAGTCGTGTCCGACTCTGTGTGACCCCATAGACGGCAGCCTATCAGGCTCCTCCGACCCTGGGATTCTCCAGGCAAGAACACTGGAGTGGGTTGCCATTTCCTTCTCCAATGCATGAGAGTGAAAAGTGAAAGTGAAAGTCGCTCAGTCGTGCCCGACCCTTAGCGACCCCATGGACTGCAGCCCAGCAGGCTCCTCCGTCCATGGGAGTTTCCAGGCAAGAGTACTGGAGTGGGGTGCCATTGCCTTCTCCCTGTGAATTAGTAATGACTATTTTTGGTCATGAGCACTCAGCCCATTCAGTTAGGTAAAGCGTAAAAGGAAATCTGTCAGCTGATGTGACTTGCATGTCCACAAGTTCATTTGGCTGCAGCCACAGAACATCCAGGTGTTTAATAACGATGCTGCCAAGATACTGTCTTCATCTTCTGGTTCTGACTTCTTCATAGACCTATTTTTCCCAGTGCAGTGGCAAAAAAAGGCTTAATAGCCGTTCTAGACTTTTACCCTCACAGTGGGAAGTGAATACTGCTCTACTCTTTGTTTCTGAAAAAGTCCTGGATAGGAATCTTGTTGACTAGCCTTGGAAATGTTCATCCTTGACCAGGAGTTGAGACAGGATGTGAGAACAGCCCTGGGGAGCAGTGGTTGATGCTGGGCATGTGGGAAGCACATGTGTACTGTGTCAACACAGAGAACACATGACTCTAATAGCCTCTGGGAATTCTATTTTTATTGTCTATTATTATTTATAACTGTTATTTAAACTAGCCCTATGTGTGTATGTGTGTGTGTGTTCTGTTGTGTCTGACTCTTTGCAACCTTATGGACTGTAGCCTGCCAAGCTCAGTTTTGTCCATGGGTATTTCCAGGCAAGAATACTAGAGTGGGTTGCCATTTCCTCCTCCAGGGGATCCTCCTGACTTGGGGATTGAACTCATAACTGCTGCATCTTCTGCAATGGCAGGAAGATTCTTTACCACTGAGCACCTGGGAATCCCTAATTCTTTTCCTAAGTAAACCCGGACTTCCAAATATGGAGACAGTTATCAATAGAATGTGATGAATAGCTGAATTTGAGATAGAGAATTAGAAGCACTTGAAGTGTTTATTTTGTAAGAAAGAAGTCCAAAGAGACACTAATTTCATTCATATTTCAGCTATTAGTTCCGTAAATTAGAGAGAAGAAAAAGGAATTATTGAGTTATGCTTCAGTGTACTCTTGCTTTGTTCTTCTTAAATAATTTTATTTTCCCAATATAGAAGGAAAAATATCTGAGTTCTGTAGTACTATGTGTCAAGCACTGTTCTGTTGTATTTCCCCTAGTTCTCTTTCTATAAATGTATATATACACATATGTTTAATAGTATGTTTTTTTATGTGTATAAATGTTTTTTCTATGTATCTATGTGGTAAATAATAATAGACATTAAAGTATATATAGATTTGAATTTCTACTTGTTTCAATTAACTTTGTAATATGTTATACTATCATATTAAATATTCTTAAACAGCATGATTTTTTAATGTTTAAACAAAAATATTTGGTTTTAGCATAGAACAAAAATGCTAAACAAAGATGTTTAGTATAAAATAAAAGTCTTTGAAATATGTCATGATAATTAGTTGTTTATTTATTTCTTAGGCTTTTAGTTCATTCCCACTGCTTTTGCAATTATACAATGAATAATTTCCATTTATAAAAATCAATTATCTATATATCTCTTTGTGTTTTTGTTTCTGAATTCAGATACTGGCTTTTCAAAGAGGCCTTCTCTCCGCTATCACACGTAGAGCCTTCCTTCCAGCTATATTTTCTTCCTGCCATCTATATTCTAGCACGTTACCCTTTAAAATTTTCCTCATAGCATTCACTACTACCTGAACTTATCTCATTCATTTATTATTTGTAACATGTTTTATCTGTCTTCCTTGCTTTCATGGGAAAAGAAACTCTATCTCTGTAGTGATCATTTTGCCTGGAGCAGTGCCTATAATGTTGTAGAGGTTAGTGATTACATCCACAGGTTCTGAAGCCATTCTGCCAGGTTCAAATCCTGACTTGAGGAGATTGTTTAGCCTCCATTTTATTGTATCTATAACATAAATAACATTTTATTGCCTCACAGCTTCTCTGTGAAGCAACATACTCCACTTTATAGGGTAGCTGTGAGGATTAAATGAATTATTAGTACAAGTAGAGTGTTTAGAACATGAAACTAATACATGATAAAAATAGAAACATATATAGGAATTTATAATATGTGCTGGACACTGGTCTAAGCATTTTACAAATGTTAACCCATTTAATCCTCATAACCAAATTATGAACAGCTATTGTTATATCCTCATTTTTAGATGAGGAAATAGAGACAGGGAGAGGTTAATTGACTTGCCCAATTAGATAAGACTTAGACAAGTAATCTGGCTCCAGAGTCAATGTTCTTAACTATTACCTTTTATTGCCCAAAACACTTAATAAATATTACTTGCTATTATTAGAGTTGTACTCAATATATATTAGAAAAATGAATGAAATAACATACCTGATTAATTTATTTAGGACTTATTTCTAGAAATAGAAACACTTGGTTCAAAAGAAATTATTGAGCAGATGGTAATTAATATTTTCCGAGTTTATTGAGATATAATTGACATACTGTATTAGTCCAAGGTGTACAATGTAATGATTTGAAATATGTATATATTAAAAAATGATTACAGTAAGTTAACATCCATCAGCTTACATGGTTAAACATTTTTTTTGTGTGATGAGAGCTTTTAAGATTGACTCTTGTAGCAGCTATCAAACGTACAACACAGTAATGTTAACTTTATTCACTACGCTGTACATTACATTCTCACAATCTATTTATAACTGGAAGTTTTTACCTCTTGACCACCTTTACCCTTTTCATCCACCCCCACCCCCTCAACCCCTCATCTTTGGCAACCATTAATCTCTTCTCCGTATATATAAATTTGACTTTTTTAGATTCAATGTATGAGTGAGATACAGTAGTTAAATAAGTCTGATTTATTCCACTTAGCATAATGCCCTCAAGTTTCACCCATGCTGTTGCAAATGGGTTTGCAACAACAACAAAAAAAAAGTTGCCTTTTCTTTTTTTCTGGATAATATTTTATTATATATAAATTCTACATTTTCTTTATCCATCCGGTGTATGGACACTTAGGTTGTTTTCATGTCCTAGCTATTCTAAATAATGCTACAGTGAACATAAGAGAGTAGATATCTTTTTGAGATAGTGCCTGTTTCCTTTGGATATATATCCAGAAGTTGCTGGTTCATATGGCGATTCTGTTTTAAAGCTTCTGAGGAACCCCCATACTGTTTTTCATATAGTGGCACCAGTTTACCTTCCCACCAACAGTGCTCAAGTGTTCCTTTCTCCACATCCTTGCCAACACTTGCTATTTCTTGTCTTTTTTGATAATAGCCATTCTAGCAAGTATGAAGTGATGTCTCACTGTGGTTTTGATTTGCATTTCCCTAATGATTAGTGATTCAGAGCACATTTTCATGTACCAGTTGGCCATCTGTATGTCTTCTTTGGAAAAATGTCTTTTCAGTTTCTTTGCCCATTTTTTTAAATTGGTTTTTTTTTTTTTTTTTGCTGTTGAGTTTTATGAGTTCTGCGTATATAACCCCCTTATTGGATATATGCTTTGCAATTTTTTCCCCATTTTACAGATTTCCTTTTCATTTTGCTGATTGTTTCCTTTGCTGTGCTGAGCGTTTTTAGTTTGGTTAATTCCATTTGCTTATTTTCACTTTTGTTGCCTTGGTAATAAATATTTTTAACTTATTAATGTGTGTCTACATAAAGGTATTGGAGGACAGGGACATATTAAGATATCCCAAAGGCAAGTATACATCATACACCACTGGATGCTCAGTAAGTGTTTAACAAATGTGTGAATAGACAGGTAATTTCTCAAAGGTTTATATCAGTATATACTGTCACACAAAATAGTAAAGTATGCTCATTTCACCAGGCCCTTTTTGAAAACAAGCACTGTAATATTATCTTTTTCAATTCGATAGGCAAAAATATTGTTTTTATTTTTCCTTTGCATCTTTATTCTTCAAGTTGCTTAATTCAACAAATATTTATTGTAAGTTTACTGTTTGTTGGAAAGTGTTTTAGGTATTGCAAATATCTTAACAAGATTCCAGAATAAGACTCACATACTTCCTCATAGATTTGTTATGATGACTAAATAAAACAATACAGGAAAATATTTTACAAAAAATGTGCCCAGACTTGGGGCAAAATTGTGTGTTCATGTGACTATTCTCGGCAGTGCTGTGGTGCTGGGGAGATGGAAGTTGGAGTTTAGGGCTTATAAGATACTGTGGCTCGGTGAATACCCCAGGCTTTCATTTGAGCTCCCTCAATAGATATGTATTAAGAGTAAAGGCTGCATCTTGAGAGTAAGGGAAAACCAGAAACAAAACAGCTCTCACAGAGATTAATACCTAGTCTTGATTGAGACAAGGTAGTCTGCCTTTACTCTGCATATTACAAGAACTTAGATCCTTACTGGTCATAGATTATATCATCTAGAACCTGTTTTCATATACAGTGTTCAGTGAACAATCACAAATCACCAAGAGTGTCAAGAAATAAAATCAAATAATTGAAAATCAAGAAAAGAAATAAAGAATAAAAGCAGAACCATAGATGACCCAGAAATTGAAGTTATTAGACATAGACTTTTATTCTTTGCTTCCTTATTTTATTTATTAACTTGATTAACTGATTTCATTGAAGTTGTTATACAGTGTTATGTAAGTTACAGGTTCCACCTAACAGGATGTAATGAGAACACAGGATCACTTCTTTTGAAATTTTTTTTTGGTGGTTGTTTCTCTAATGGCTGTTTTTATAACTGTGGGTGGTGCATGCCTGCTCAGTTGTGTCTGATTCTTTGTGACCTTATGGACTGTAACCTGCCAGGCTCTTTCATTCATAGGGTTTTCCAGGCAAGAATATTAGAGTGGATTTCCATTTCTTCCTCCAAGGGATCTTGGAGAACCTTCATCTCCTGCATTGGCAAGATTCTTTACCACTAAGTCACCTGAAAAGTCTCTGCTTTTATAGATAGTTTATTTTTAATTCTCCTTTTTGATAGTATCTACAGACTTCCCTGGTGGCTCAGAGGTTAAAGCGTCTGCCTCCAATGTGGGAGACCCGGGTTCGATCCCTGGGTTGGGAAGATCCCCTGGAGAAGGAAATGGCAATCCACTCCAGTATTCTTGTTTGGAGAATCTTGTGGGCTGAGGAGCCTGGTGGGCTGCAGTCCATGGAGTCACAAAGAGTCGGACACGACTGAGTGACTTTACTTACTTACTTACTTACTTACTTACTGACTTCTTATGAGTCAATTGCAAAATTAGTACATTTCCATTTTTACTACATCCTTTTATTCCTCTCTTCTAATACCTAGTGTTGATCAATTATATTATTTTACTAGTTTTTTACTTTATATTTTCACATGTGCTTTTACCATGATTAGTTGATTTGTCAGCTTTAAATTTTAGCTTTTCATCTCTGGCTTAAAAAAATTGTTTCTCCATTCATCTTTTGATGGGCTGAAGTTCCTTCTCTTGTAGTTTCTTCAAGAAAGACTCATGGGAATTGTATTCCTTGAGTTCTTGCATGTTACAATATTTACCTATTTTCTTTCACTTGAACCCAGGTAAAACAATAAAATATTTGAGTCACATAATCTTTTCTCAAGGAATTAAAGACATTATTCTACTATCTTTTAGCATTTCATGTTGCTGTTGTTAATGTTTTTTTCTGGTATTTTTCTCCTTCTAGATGACTTGATCTATTGCCTGTATGCTTAAGAATCTTTTCAATCTGTATTGAACTTTGACATCCAGTAATTTTACCTAGACATTTATCATGTTAATCATTGTGGAAGATACTGTAGATTGCTTCATAAAATTCCATCCCAGCTCTCTTTAAGCATTCCATCTATGAGAGATTGCATATTCTAGAATTCTCTGAAGCTCAGGTTCTGCATATGATTTAGCTGTCACCGAGGACCCATCTGATGGGCTTCCCAGGCAGTGTAGTGATAAAGAATTGGCCTGCTGATGCAGGAGATGCAGGTTCAATCCCTGGGTTGGGAAGATCCCCTGGAGTAGGAAATGGCAACCCACTCTAGTATTTCTTGACTAGAAAACTCCATGGAGAGAGGAGTCTGGTGGGCTACAGTTCATGGGGTTGCAAGGAACTGGACACAACTGAGCATGCACATACACACAGGGACCCATCTGAGATTTGAAAAGGGCAGTGTTTCTTTTGCTGTTAGCACTTTTGCTGGGAAACCTAGTGGTTCAGGCATTTGCTTATTCTTTAGAAGCAGTACCAGACACGTCAGTGGAATAACCATTGGCTCCACAGATCATGGCTGACTGTGTGTTATAATAATACAGCCTACAGTTATGGCAGTGTCTTCCTGTAATGGATGAAATGTCTTGTGTCCACCTCCAAATTTGTATGTTGAAATACTAACACCCCTCAATGTGATGGTATTAGGAGATGAGGCTTTTGGGAACTGACTAAGTTGCAAAGGTGAGGCCCTGAAGAATGACCTTAATGTCCTTGTAGAAGAGACTGTGGGGGGCTCCCTTGATCCTTCTTCCATTGGGGCACACAGGGAGAAGCCAACTGTCTGTGGTCCATGAAGCAAGCCACCACCAGACACAGAAACTACCAGTATCTTGATTTTGAACTTTCCAGCCTCCAGAACAGTAAGAAATAAATATTTGTTATTTAGTCACTCAGTGTATGATGTTTTTGTTATGGCAGACTGAATAGACTAAGACACTTCTTGATTTCTGGATCAGGGCATAGGTGATGTATAGATGAGTATCTGCACACTAGGTGGCTTCTTCACGAATGCTCAGTTTCTTGATCATGGTAGAAGTTTTAGCCTCCTTGATAGGCTGGTTCTGGAAGTTTTCCCTGAAAGGTCAGACTAGAGAGTAGTCCTCTGTGGCCCTTTCAGTTTTTTATACAAGGAGATAACCCTCATGTATTAAATTATTCTTAAAAGAGCCAGAATATTCACCTGCAATTGAAGCTGCTTGATATAATTATTCTGTATCATATTTCCCTGGGATTTGATGCAGTCTTTTGGTTTGTCCAAGAATCAGGATTTATTCATGGGAATTAAATTAAATTTCTTGGATATATACATCCTCTGTATTTTTATTTTTTGAAGGTTTCAGTTCTTCAGAGATACCAGTTATCAGTACATTGAATTATTTTTGTCTCTTTTAAACATAACCTCTTCTCTCTAATATGTTTTAACCATTTGTTCACTTTTATTTCATATTGTTTATTTTTATCCAATCTTCCATGTCCTTTTTTTAAAATTTTAGCAATTTCTACTGTTCTCTGGACTGCTTCAGTGTGGTCTGTATTTTTGTGATTATTTCTTTCTGTTTACTTTTTTCTGAGGTCTGCTAACTCATGTTTATATTCTTTTGGCTTTCAGTATCTTCCTTGAACTACTAGATTTCTGTTTTGAACTTTTGTTTTGATACTGGTAATTATGTTATTGAACTTTTAAAACTTTGGGGAATGTATTTGGTTATGTCATATCTAAGCTAATAGTTTTGAGTGTCATTATTTTCATAATGTCTTCTTTTTCTTATTCTATTTTTATATAGCTTCTGTACTGATTCTGGACTGACAGACTTTTTTGGGGCTCTAAAATCACTGCAGATAGTGACTGCAGCCATGAAATTAAAAGATGCTTGCTCCTTGGAAGAAAAGTTATGACCAACCTAGACAGGATATTAAAAAGCAGAGACATTACTTTGCCAACAAAGGTCCATCTAGTCAAAGATATGGTTTTTCCAGTAGTCATGTATGGATGTGAGAATTGGACCATAAAGAAAGCTGAGCACTGAAGAATTGATGCTTTTGAACTGTGTTGTTGGAGAAGACTCTTGAGAGTCCCTTGGACTGCAAGGAGATCCAACCAGTCCATCCTAAAGGAAATCAGTCCTGAATATTCACTGAACAGACTGATGTTGAAGCTGAAACTCCAATACTTTGGCCACATGATGTGAAGAACTGACTGGAAACGACCCTGATTCTGGGGAAGATTGAAGACAGGACGAGAAGGGGACAACGGAGGATGATATGGTTGGATGGCATCACCAACTCAATGGACATGAGTTTGAGTAAACTCTGGGAGTTGGTGATGAACAGGGAGGCCTGGCATGCTGCAGTCCATGGGGTTGCAAAGAGTCAGATATGATTGAATGACTGAACTGAACTGATTAAAAAAGAAATTATCTGTTTTTAAAAGTGTTGAAAAACTAAAATAGTGTTGAAAAGATTATTCTTAGGAGTTCCAAGTGGAAGACAGAGTAGGACAGACATTCTTGATTCAACACATGGATTGTGCATATGACTTCTTCAGGCTTTTTTGCTCTGCATCTAGTGGAGTTCAGAAGCTGTAGGTCTGCTTACAACACCATCTCTCTTTCACCTCCCTCAATGACACACTGCTTTCAACAATATCTGTGCCCATATGACTTCCTGTTTGAAAGTGAAAGTGAAGTCGCACAGTCATGTCTGCCTTTGCGACCCCGTGGACTGTAGCCCACCAGGCTCCTCTGTCCATGGGATTCCCTAGGCAAGAGTACTGGAGTGGGTTGCCATTTCCTTCTCCAGGGGATCTTCCCAACCCAGAGATCGAACCCAGGTCTCCCGCATTGGAGGCAGACGCTTTAACCTCTGAGCCACCAGGGAAGCCCGACTTCCTGTTTAGTCTCTTTTTTTCCTGATTCTCCTTGTTATCAAGGGACATTTCCACCACCAGCTTTCACTCTTGTTTCCACTGATCCAAACATGGGAACATTAGGTTTTCCTCCTTAGGTGAGCTAAGGGTTATAAATACACTTGGGTATAAAATAAAAAAGGCATCCAGTTGAGGAGCAGTAATAATCTGGGGAAGCCAGGGAGGACTTTCAAGTAGAGATGAAGTGTATTTGTTTACTGAGATTTAAACTGGAGTGTAGCTAACAGAGTGCTGGGGGAAGGACCTTTGATTAGAACCTTGAATGTCTGGAAGAGCATGGCCATGGAGTAGCCATGGAACTTAGCAGGTCCAAAATGGAGCCAATGACTTACTTTGAGTGTACAAATGAGGAAGGTTCATGAATTCGAGGGTCAGTAGGCTGGGTTTGACTGCAGCCTCTGCCACTTTCTAGATGCATGTAGCCCTGAGAAGTTAGTCTTTCTGTGCTTCAATTTTGTCATCTGAAAAGTAAAAAATTAACTATTTGTAGATGCCGAGTGGGGTTTATATGAGCTAGTCAATTTAAAGAGCTTAGATTAGTACCTTACATGTAGTAATAATTCAGTTCAGTTTCAGTTCAGTTCAGTCGCTCAGTTGCGTCTGACTCTTTGCAACCCCATGAATCGCAGCACACCAGGCTCCCTGTCCATCACCAACTCCCGGAGTTCACTCAGACTCATGTTCATCGAGTCCGTGATGCCATCCAGCCAACTCATCCTTGGTCGTCCCCTTCTCCTCCTGCCTCCAATCCTTCCCAGCATCAGAGTCTTTTCCAATGAGTCAACTCTTTACATGATGTGGCCAAAGTACTGGAGTTTCAGCTTTAGCATCATTCCTTCCAAAGAAATCCCAGGGCTGATCTCCTTCAAAATGGACTGGTTGGATCTCCTTATAGAAAAGGTAGTTTGGGGCTAGAGACAAGAAGAGTTTGGATTTTGTTCTACAGGTGATGGTGAACCTTTAAAGGAATTTAAGCAGGGAAAAGATATGATCAAATTTGTTGTTTAAAGAACTCTAGCTCCTGTGTGTAGCATGGACCAGAGGTCATGAGATAACGGTTTAGTACCATTTGTTCCTTCACTCACTTACTCATTCAGCAATGAGCTGACTGAGTGTCAGCTCTGCACTAAGCACTGCTGCTGCACATTCAGATGAAAGATGGGGTCCTGAGTGGAATAGAAAGAGATGAGGATGCAGAGGAAGAGTAGCATTTGAGAGGCATTTAGATGAAGGTGTGCCGAAACCTGATGCCTGATTACATGGAGAGAAAAAGATGTTTAGATTGATTTCTATTTACTGTATGAGCTTTTGTGTAGAGAAGATGTCTATCTAGGTATCTAGAAATATCTGGGATAGGATAAGATAGGAGCCTGTCACTCGAGGGAAGGAATATAGAGCCTTAACATGGAGATGATAAAGCCCTGGAAGGTGCTGCCCAGAGGGTAGTGTGGTAGACATGTTCTTTAAGCTTTTTTGGAGAAAGGGAAGACAGGAAAGGGAACTGAGAAAGAACCATCCCTAGAGGAGGATTAAGGAGATAGTGATAACTAAGAAGAGATGCTCCAATGTATAAGGAAGCCAATAAAGATAAGGACAAACAGAAATGTTACCAGGTGGCGCTGGTGGTAAAGAACCTGCCTGCCAATGCAAGAAATCTAAAGACACATGTTGCATCCCTGGGCTGAGAAAGTCCCCTGGAGGATAAAGTGGCAACCCACTCCAGTATTCTTGCCTGGAGAATCCCATGGACAGAGGAGCCTGGCAGGCTACAGTCTATAGGGTTGCAAAGTGTCAGATGCAACCCAAGTGATTAGCACACACAGCACACAAGACATTGAATGTTGTAAGAAAGCTAGAGAACTGTAATTTCAGTGGAAATGTGGAAGTGGAAGCAGTGTGATTTAGGGAGTGAGTAGCCTGGTGGGCTTCCGTCTATGGGGTCGCACAGAGTCGCACATGACTGAAGCGACTTAGCAGCAGCAGCAGGAGGTGAAGAGGAGGGAAGTGCAAAAGGAGCCTAGTGTTTCGGGCAGTGGCTCTTAATCAGGCATGATTATGGTACCCAGGAAGGATATTGATCCTGCAGTAAGTGGTGCTTCTCCCCATTCACTCCATCTTAGCCCTGTGGTCCACCTGGCCAGAGAGTCCATCACCATTTCTGGTCTAATGGGAAGAAGACCACAACTGACAGCCTTATTTCTCTCAGAATGTGGGGCAAGGTCATTAGAATGAGGGGAGGAAGTGCAAGTGCTCAGAATAGCCCTTAAGGGGAATGTGAGTGGGAGCTGACTCAGGACAGGTTGAAAAATAGTGTTGAGAATTCATCTGAGATCAGAAAACATAAATCAGCAGTGGCATTAATGTGTAGGGTTGTGTGGTTCTTTCCAGCTGTGCTTGGCAGTCTTGGTCTAGGCAAGAGAGAAGATGGATTGCTGGAGGAACCTGGAGGTGGAGGTTGGCAGGGGGTGCATGGCAGAAGGCAAAGGGTTGAGGAAACTGAAGGTGCTGACAAGAAAGGTTGACATGATGTACCATGGTGTCCTAGCTCAGCAGGGAAGGAAATGAAGCCAGATGGGGGGCTGATGGACTGGTGGAGAATGGAGGGATCAAGGAAGTGGAGGTCTATTGGGGTCAGAATGCTGGTGAGAGATTGGAATAAGGTATGAGAGAGCTGGACCTCCGCTCTTCATCCCCATTTCCACATGACTGTAATTAGTTAGTGATGCTGTCATGGTTCTCCCTAGTGTATATTTTAATGACTAAAAACATTATTACAAATGGGCACTAAATGTGCCATTAAAATAGTCCTGCTCTACATTCAAATACACTCAAGAAAACGTACCAGACTCAATTGAGTATTGGAAAGAGAAAGAAAAGGAAATATAGGGAGCAAGCTAAAAAAACCCCCTAAGTCACTTTTTGTAAATTGCTTTAAACCATTAAATAAATTAAGTTGCTGTCAGGTATATGCATGCATTTCATGGAGTTCCAATTTAGCAATTACTGTTTCTGCAGCAAAATCAATAAAATTTGCATCCACAGTCATACAGAGAAAACATGTCCAGGGGACTTCCAGATTGGGTCTCAATTAAGAAAATATTCTTAGATAAAATTAACTAATTAAAATGTACCAGGCTAAACACTGAACCGTGGTTAGTGAAATTTTTTCTTTTTGACATTTTAATTTTTTGAATTGATTATAATACACGGTTCAAACATCAAAATGATATAAAAGGCATAAACTGATAAGTCTCAATCCCACCTTATCCCTATCCACCCAATTCCCCTTGCTCAGTCCACGGGGTCGCGAATAGTCAGACGCAACTGAGCAACTTCACTTTCACTTTTCACTTTCATGCATTGGAGAAGGAAATGGCAACCCACTCCAGTGTTCTTGCCTGGAGAATCCACAGGATGAGGAAGCCTGGTGGGCTGCCATCTCTGGGTCACACAGAGTTGGACACTGCTGACTTAGCAGTAGCAGCAGCAGTGGTTCCTTGAGCTTCCCTTATGGCTCAGCTGGTAAAGAATCCGCCTGCAATGTGGGAAACCTGAGTTCGACCCCTGGGTTGGGAAGATCCCCTGGAGAAGGAAAAGGCTATCCACTTCAATATTCTAGCCTGGAGAATTCCATGGAGTGCAAAGTCAATGGGGTTGCAAAGAGTGGTTCCTTATGCCAGTTCACGCAGATAAAATATGAATGTCTTATTCCCTAGCCTTTCTTACTCAGAGGTTTGTGCATCATCTTAAGCACCTTGATTTTCTTTCCCACTTAACAATGTATCCATAGATATCTCCCTATCAGTTAAAAGCATTATTATTATTATTTTGCAGCTGTATAGTGTACCACGGGCTTCCCAGGTTACTTAGTGGTAAAGAATCTACCTGCAAATGAAAGAAAAGGTTTGTTCCCTGGGTTGGGAAGATTCTCTAAAGAAGGAAAGGGCAACCCACTCCAGTATTCTTGCCTGGAGAATCCCATGGACAGAGGAACCTGGCAGGCTACGGTCCATGGGGTCACAGAGTTGGAGAGAACTTAGCAACTGAACAACAACATCTGCATGCCAGTTAAGGGATATAATTATTGCTTCTTTCTTTCTTTTTCACATAAAGAGGTCTTCAGAATTTTCTCACATGTACCCATTAAGAGGTTTTTGAAAGTTTTCTTATGTATTTTATATTTTAAGTATAAGTAGAATATGTATTTTAAGTGTAAATAGAATAGTTGAAAGGGTGTATTTCCACTATGTTGTAAATATAGCACTTTTAAATAAAATATTGTAAATATGGAGCTTTCAAATAAATTTGTTACATCATCTTTAAAATGTTTCAAGTGTAATCTAACTACTGATTTGATATCCACCATCACCTATTAAACAGTATACAAATAAACTCTTTTAATAGGCTGAATGTTTACATCATTTATTTTTCTTCAGAATTCATATTTCCATTCTACTTCCCCTGGAGAATTTTATCTTTATAGACTACATTTTATGCTTAAAAGTCTTTTAGACTATTGTGTCATAATTCTCTGCTACAAAATAAGTATAGATATTGACATTTTAATTAAATTTTTTCCTCTAGCCATCGAATTATAAATGTTGAAACATTATTGACTAAATTATTATTATGATTATTAATAGCACACAATTGGTTAAAATATATATTACACATTTTGATGACTAATTTAAAAATAAAATTTATTGAAAATGAATTTTTTCTTATAAAAATGACTAGGGCTAAACTTTTACAATTAGTTCAACTTAATTCTAGTTGAATTGAATTGTGGCTGTCTCAGCATTGCCAGCATGAGATAAGGTTCAGCCTAATTTCTATTCTTCTTTCTACTTTTTAATAAATGAAAACACCAACATACTTGTTCAGTAAATGAGAAGATAGGAAGCAAGGAGGTTTTGTTATAGCTACATTTCTCAATTGTTTTAAATTCTAGTGTATACAAAAACCAATAGTCAAAAAGTATTTTTAATGATCCATTAGCTGATGATTCAATTAGGGCCTCCTTCAATGTGGTGGAAAGAAGAGAATAGGAAACAGTAACAAGCACAGATATCTTCCAAGTGTCTCTTTGTTTGGCCCTCTTGGGCTCTTTGTGCCCTGGGGTAAAGTACCTTGGGTAAGCCTGAAACAGAGAAAAGCATACCTTTCTGGAAAGAAGGGAGAAATGAAGGAGAAAATGAGAAACAAAAAGCCTGTTCTTTTTCAATAAGTTTCTCTTGGGAAGAATTAGGAAATTGTACATAGAAAAGCTGAGGATTTGGAAACTAATTTTTATAACCTCCCTTGCCCACCCATTCCTTGGAAAGCTCTTTTGTATTTCTGGAGGTGTACACATACCGGTTTAAAGACTCCTGTTGTATCTGTTCGTTTGTAGCACAAGTTCAAAACCAGGTTGTCAGGTTGGTGGAAGGCCGGATCAAGGAACAGCACCAAATGAGGGCTGCTTGCTGAGAAACCAGGCAGGATGAGAGTGAGGAGGACACGTGCCAGCTAGGGAGAAGGGCCTGAAGGAATTTCACTTGGACAATGTCATAGACTCTTTGTGTGGTCTAGTGTGGGCGTTCCAAACTGAACCAGGTCTGTCTAAAATGACTGGAACAAAACATAAAATCACCAGAAAGTGCATTTTATATATAAAAGTGCATTTTATATTACATTATAATCATTTCCGTTCAGTTCAGTCACTCAGTCATATCTGACTCTTTGCAACCCCAAGGACTGCAGCACACCGGCTTCCCTGTCCATCACCAGCTCCCAGAGCCTGCTCAAACTCATGTCCATTGAGTCAGTGATGCCATCAAACCATCTCATCCTCTGTTGTTCATTTCTCCTCCTGCCTTCAGTCTTTCCCAGCATCGAGGTCTTTTCCAATGAGTCACTTCTTTGCATCAGGTGGCCAAAGTATTGGAGTTTCCGCTTCAGCATCAGTCCTTCCAGTGAACATTCGGGAGTGATTTCCTTTAGGATGGACTGGTGGGATCTCCTTGCAGTCTAAGGTACTCTTAAGAGTCTTCGCCAACACCACAGTTCAAAAACATCAATTCTTCAGCACTCAGCTTTCTTTATAGTCCAATAGTCCAACTCTCACATCCACATATGACTACTGGAAAAACCATAGTTTTGACTATAATCATTGATGGCCGTGACTAAGCAGTATTATCAGAATTAAGGACACAAGCCCTGGAGGCCCAGTACTTTGCTGGGAACCCTGAGTGCAACTAGTGTCTGAAGTCAGGAAAGTTATTCAACTAAGTATCAGTTTTCTGGGTCTGCTAATAATTATACCTAGCCCATGTGCTTTTGTGAGAATTAAAACAATCTAAGTAAAACTGTGAGCACAGTGCCAGGTCATTCAATATTTATGCAGCTAACAATGCTAATTCAGCTAAATGCAAATGAATAGGAGAAGATAGCTATGCAAACATATAAGGGCCATAAAGTGTTATACAACAGATCTATGAGGGCGATATCATTCATCCCATTTTACAGATGCAGAAGTGGAAGTGACAGGATTTTCAGCTAATGTGTTTCAGATTACCAACCTGTAAGTGAGAGCATGAACTTGACTCAGAATGTTGGACCCCTTGCAGCCACTTCAAGTTTGAAGTGGCAGCACACTGCTGGGACCCATGGACCAAAATATTTGTGTCATTTCAGTGGAGAAACAGTTTGGGATGCTCACTGCTCACATGCTTGCGTGCTCAGTTGTGTCCGACCCTTTGCAACCCCATGAGTTGCATGCCCTTCTCCATGGATCTTCCCAGCCCGGGGACTGAACCCATATCTCCTGCAGCTCCTCATTGGCAGGCGAATTCTTTACTGCTTGAGCCACCTGGGAAACCCTGGATGCTCAGTCAGCGCCTAATGCCTGCAGCTGAGCCTTTGAGTCCTTGGTCTATGAATGTCTCGCCATCTCTGTAGGCCAGGGAGAGCATCCTCCTATGCATGAAGGGCATTCCAAGGTCAACAAAGTGCTTCAAGCTCCATAAAGAAAGCAGCTATATAAACGGGGGCAGAGAGGGGTTTCTTATTAAGATAATAAAGCTCAAAAGGTCACTTTTAAAAAGGGAGGTCACCCGAAGGGTTACCAGGAAAAGCCACATGCCCCAGACGTTGTTTAACTTCCAGTTTTCATAAAATATACACATAGTATAGGAATATATCTTGAATTATTTTACTTTTAGAAAATGATGACTCTAACGTTGTTTAAATAAATCAAGTCAATTCCTATTATTAGAAGCAAAGTGTCATGCCTTTTACAGGTGCTAAATCTGGTAGGAATGGATTAACCAGAAAACTCATTTAAACGTCTCGTCACCCTTGGCCAAACTGCATAAACTCTGCAGTAGAATGTGGTTCCAACTGTCTGCTGTTGTGCATTTATAGTGGAGGGCACCTCAGTGTATTTCCTTGTTTTCAATAAATTGTGGTATTAAATTCACAGCCTTCCTTCATCAGAAAGGGAAAATGATTTGACCCTCACATTCCTCAGAGCTGAACTCAAACTTTGGAGACACACTTCAAAGCTCTGTAAATAATATGAGTAACACTTTGGACCCTTCTGAGGTGGGAGGGAAATTCCCTTTCTGAAGAACACCCAAGTCTTTAAAAAGAAATGGTCAGGTTTAAATATCTCACTGTTTTTCTTGTTTGAGGCTCCATGCTGAGGATTTTATTTTCCTTTGCAAAGCTTATGCTGCTCAAGCCCTTTTCTCAGAGGTCAGCTGGCGTGGGTGCACAGGGCCTGCTCCAAGGTTGGCTGGAGCAAGTTTATTGTAGTGTGGCTGGGGGCAGGTTGAAGATTCCATTATGATGCGGGAGGCTCCCTGAGTTTGGAATATCAATGGCACTTCAAAGGGCTAGAGCTGCAAATCTGCAGTTAGGTTTCTTCTCAGGCCCCAGAATAGAATAAAATAACCCACCAAGAGATGTATGTCAAGATAAAGAATGAGGATAATTTTCCTCCAGGGCTCTAGTTAAAAAGTGGGCACCCCAGGTCTTTATAGATGTCCTGGCCTCTTTCTGGGCACAGGAGACTGTCATGGATTTTGCAGAAGCCCCTCAAGGCTCCCAGGCTGAAACCTTAAATATAGTACTAGACCCTTCCACAGTCTGGCAACCCCCTCAATTCCATTAACACTAACCCCTACTGAAAAAGAGTAGCCTGAGAAAAAGGGTAACTCAAACTGACTAACTTTGTTTCTTTCCAAAGGGCCAAACTCTATTAATCTCAAAGTTTTCTGAAGTCTTCTTTTTCTCTAAAATCTCATCCCCTTGTCTTTTTCCACCTCTGTCTGTCTTGCAGCAAAAACAGGGGAGAAACCAAGTTAGGGCTTATTCTTTTCAAGTCTCCAATATGAGTCCCAGTCTGGCAAATAAAACAAAACATACAGAATTGTGAACTCTCACATAGTTTGACTACATGATTATGTTTAAGTAGCTCTATGATGATTAACTCCTAATTGGTACAGGGTTTGGGGGGATGCCGAGAAGGCAGTGGCACCCCACTCCAGTACTCTTGCCTGGAGAATCCCAGGGATGGGAGAGCCTGGTGAGCTGCCGTCTATGGGGTCTCAGAGTTGGGCACGACTGAAACGACTTAGCAGCAGCAGGATGATCAGTTTAACTCAGAGTACTGAAGACTTTACTTAAGACTTTACAGCTCTAGGAATTACCACTTTGTGCCAGTGCCTCTCTTTCCAGTTGTGTTTAAGAGAAAAACAAAAACATGCCCAGCGGGGAGGCCTTAGACTTCAGGAGTACAGGTGTTGATTTCTGCCTGGCCGGGGGTCACGGCATGGTTGCTTCCTCAGCCCTGGTGTTTTTCTGATGCCTTGAACATAGTTTTGGCTGCCACTCTCCTCCCCTTTAAGAATAGGCTACACCTTCAAAGACAAGACAGGAGAGTAGAAGTGCCCTAGACTGGGAATATCTACAACTGTGATGTATTGACCACCCTGGTTCTTGCTTTCTCCTTGTGTTGGGATTTCTGTTGGCCAGAGTTGAGTGATCGCACTCTCTGTACTGGAAGTCTCTTTTACACGGGGTGGCTTCTTTTTTTTTGGAGAAGGAAATGGCAACCCACTCCAGTATTCTTGCCTGGAGAATCCCAGGGACAGAGGAGCTGAGTGGGCTGCTGTCTATGGGGTCGCACAGAGTTGGACACGGCTGAAGCGACTTAGCAGCAGCAGCTTCTTTTTTTCATCCATTTATGCTATTTGTCTGCCTTCTGCAGGTTGATTTGCAGCCACTGGCCCAGAATCTCACCTCTGACCTTCACTCTGCTGGTTTTATCTAGAATACTGACTCTCTCTTTACTTAGATGACTCTGAATAAGAACCTGATGGTCTTAGTTTTTGGAAATCCTTTTGTAAAGTTTTCTTGTCTCTTCCAGGCCATCCTGCATTTTCCCATCATAACTGGTACTAAGGCGCCTAATTATTTGTGAGTTCCCTCATGGGACTGTAAGCTTTATGAGGGTAGAGATTATATCTATTTTGTTTGTTTTATGTTCTGAGTACCTAGCACAGCACCTGGAACCTAGTAGATGCTCAACAAAATTTTTTGAATTAATTAACCAAGTTACTGATTAGTATGAGTCTGGAGCTTCATTCTGGATTTCACGAGAACATTTAAAAATTTCTCCTAATATTTATTTTCAAAATTTCCAACATACTGAAATGTTGAAAGAATAGCAAAACAAACAGCCTTGTAAACTCCAGTTAGATTTTACAATTTAAAATATTTTTATTTAATCTCTATATAGAAATGAATGATTTTTGCTGGAAAATAAGTTACAGATATCATGACACTTCATTCTAAAGACTTCTGCACATATCTTTTTAAAAAATAAAATTAACAACTTTATTGAGGTATAATTGTTATATAAAAACTATATTTAATGTACAATTTGATGAGTTTGGATGTACGCATTTAACTGTGAAACCAGTATTCAAAGTAATAGACATATCCACCAACTCCAAAGGGTTTCTCGTGTCTCCCTTTTGTATGTGTGTATGAAAGTGCTGCACTCAATATGCCAGCAAAATTGGAAAACTCAGCAGTGGCCACAGGACTGGAAAAGGTCAGTTTTCATTCCAGTCCCAAAGAAAGGCAATGCCAAAGAATGCTCAAACTACCGCATAATTGGACTCATCTCACACGCTAGTAAAGTAATGCTCAAAATTCTCCAAGCCAGGCTTCAGCAATATGTGAACCTTGAGCTTCCAGATATTCAAGCTTGTTTCAGAAAAGGCAGAGGAACCAGAGATCAAATTGCCAACATCTGCTGGATCATCGAAAAAGGAAGAGAGTTCCAGAAAAACATCTACTTCTGCTTTATTGACTATGCCAAAGCCTTTGACTGTGTGGATCACAATAAACTGTGGAAAATTCTGAAAGAGATGGGAATACCAGGCCACCTGACCTGCCTCTTGAGAAACCTGTATGCAGTTCGGAAGCAACAGTTAGAACTGGACATGGAACAACAGACTGGTTCCAAATAGGAAAAGGAGTACATCAAGGCTGTATATTGTCACCCTGCTTATTTAACTTATATGCAGGGTACGTCATGAGAAACACGTGGCTGGAGGAAGCACAAGCTGAAATCAAAATTGCCGGGAGAAATATCAATAACCTCAGATATGCAGATGACACCACCCTATGGCAGAAAGTGAAGAGGAACTAAAAAGTCTCTTGATGAAAGTGAAAGAGGAGAGTGAAAAAGTTGGCTTAAAGCTCAACATTCAGAAAACGAAGATCATGGGATCTGGTCCCGTCACTTCATGGGAAATAGATGGGGAAACAGTGGAAACAGTGTCAGACTTTAATTTTTGGGCTCAAAATCACTGCAGATGGTGATTGCAGCCATGAAATTAAAAGACATTTACTTCTTGGAAGGAAAGTTATGACCAACCTAGATTGGTCATTAAAAAGCAGAGACATTACTTTGCCAACAAAGGTCCGTCTAGTCAAGGCTATGGTTTTTCCTGTGGTCATGTATGGATGTGAGAGTTGGACTGTGAAGAAAGCTGAGTGCCCAAGAATTGATGCTTTTGAACTGTGGTGTTGGAGAAGACTCTTGAGAGTCCCTTGGACTGTAAGGAGATCCAACCAGTCCATTCTGAAGGAGATCAGTTCTGGGTGTTCACTGGAAGGAATGATGCTGAAGCTCCAGTACTTTGGCCACCTCATACGAAGAGTTGACTCATTGGAGAAGACTCTGATACTGGGAGGGATTTGGGGCAGGAGGAGAAGGGGACAGCAGAGGATGAGATGGCTGGATGGCGTCACTGACTCAATGGACATGAGCTTGAGTAAACTCCGGGAGTTTTTGATGGACAAAGAGGCCTGGCGTGCTGCAGTTCATGGGGTTGCAAAGAGTTGGACTGAGAGACTAAACAGCTGGTGTGGTAGGAACACAATGTGAGAACTACTCTGAATAAAAATTTTAGGTGCACAATACAGTATTTTTAACTTTAGGCACAATTTTATACCTGGGGAGATTTTGCAGATCTTTAAAACTTATTCACCTGTTTAATAGAAACTAAATCCATTGACCAAAAATGCCCCATTTCTTTCCCCCCACCAGGCCATGGCAACCACCATTCTACTTTCTGTTTATGATTTTGACCACTTTAGATACCCTGTGTGTGTGTGTGTGTGTTAGTTGCTCAGTCATGTGTTACTCTTTGCAATTCTATGGACTGTAGCCTCCTCTGTCCATGGGATTCTCCAAGCAAGAACGCTGGAGTGGGTTGCCATTTCCTTCTCCAGGGGATCTTCCTGATACCTTATATAAGTGAAATCATGCAGTATTTGTCTTTCTGTAGTTAGTTTATTTCAATTAGTGTAATGTCCTCCGGTTCAACCACGTTCTTGCATTTTACAGTTTTATTCTTTAAGGCTGAATAATAATCCATTGCATAAATATGTCTCATCTTCTTTCCTTATTTGTCTATAGACATTTGGGTTGTTTCCATATCTTGGCTACTGTGAGTAATGCTGCAGTGAATCTGGAAGTGCGGGTACCACTCCAAAATGCTAATTTCAATTCTTTTGGATATATACCCAGAAATGAGATTGCTGGATGATGAAGTAGTTTTATTTTTAAATTTTTGAAGAGCCACCATACTCTTCCTAGTGTTCCAAACTTGTATCAATTTTACATTCCCATCAACAGGGCACAAGATTTCCAATTTCTCCATATCCTCCCTGATATACTTATATGTTTTTGTTTTTTAACTAATAGCCATCTTAACAAGTGTGAAGTAATATTTCATTGTAGTTTTGATTTGCATTTCTCTGATGATTCATGAAGCTGAGTACCGTTCATATACCTGGTAGCCATCTGTGTATCTTGTTTGAAGAGATGTCTATTCAAGCCCTATGGCCATTTTTAAATCTGGATATTTGTTTTTTTCTATTGACATGTTAGAGTTTCCTATATGTTTTTGTTATTTACCCATTACCAGATATGCGGTCTGCTATTATTTTCTCCCATACTGTAGGTTCTCTTTTTATTCTGTTGATTATTTCCTTCACTGTGCAGAAGATTTTTAGTTTGGTGTAGTCCCACTTGTGTGTTTTTGCCTGTTTATGCATGCATCTTTGAAAAAAGAACAAAAAATTTTATTCTTCCTGGAATACCATACCATTATTTTACCTAAAAAATTCATAATTCCACAATATCATTTAATATCCAGTTCATATTGAATTATCACCAGATATCCCCCCAAATTGAGAAATTCACAAAACATAAAATTAACCATTTAAAAGTGTACAATCAATGGCATTTGCTGCTGCTGCTGCTAAGTCGCTTCAGTCATATCTGACTCTGTGCAACCCCATAAACGGCAGCCCACCAGGCTCCCCCATCCTTAGGATCTCCAGGCTAGAGAGTGGGTTGCCATTTCCTTCTCCAATGCATTAAAGTGAAAAGTGAAAGTGAAGTCGCTCGGTCGTGTCCAGCTCTTAGTGGCCCCATGGACTGCAGCCCACCAGGCTCCTCCGTCCATGGGATTTTCCAGGCAAAGTACTGGAGTGGGTTGTCATTGCCTTCTCCACAATGGCATTTACTAATTCACAATGTTAATATTATACAACCATCACTTCTGTTGAGTTCTAAAACATCTTTATTCTCCTCAATTGAAAATGAACTTATTTAGGCAGTCACTCCTCATTTTGCCCTGTCCTGAGTCCCTAGCAACTACTAATTTCCCTTCTGTCTCTACTGATTTACTTATTCAGTATATTTTATATAAACAGAATTATCTAGTATGTGACACATCCTTCTAAATTATCTTATATCTGCTTTTAAAAGAAATGTTAAATGTAAATTGAAATAAAAACTATGGGTGTACTATTTAAAAAAAAATTCATTTTGATCTCAAGCCGGCCTGGACACCCCCTTATCTCCTACCTAGTTACAACAAAGAAAAGCATCCATGTGGGCTGAGACCTGTGACATCTGCAACTCAGGAAAAGGGGCCTGTGGTTTTGAGGCTCTTAGGAACATCAGGAAAGGCTGCCAGGCTGAACCTAGGCTATGCACCAGTCTCCATAGGTACCGTAAGGATGCTGGTCAGTGGGAGGGAGGGATTCATGGAGACACTCACTGGCTGTGATGATAGGCACAGTCTATTGTCAGGCTAGCTCAGATTGATGTGGGTGGTAGTGATATATGTGTTTAAAAGGAGATATTTTTCTTCAGGTCTAATTCTGTATGACCAGCATGAATCATAATTCTCCATGACCAGTCTGAATCAGTTATCTTCTTTGCTTCACTTGCGGAAGATATATTCTGCACTATTCTCTGCTCTATAAAGGAAAGCACATTTGAGAGATATAGTAATAACCACTGCCCCTCTTAACCCGCCTTCCTCATCCACCTTCTTGTGCTTTCCCAGGTGACTTCCTGTGCTCGGGCAGTAATTTCAACCAACTGCTTTGGCTGAGCACCAGCTCAGGACTCAACCAGTCGTTTGTTACTAGACATGACAGCTTGAAGGAGCAGCAAAAGGTCCATAGGGTTTGGAGGGACTGCTTGGCTTAGCATGTAAAAGTCCACTGAGCAAATCCGTGACGTTAAATGATTGTATGTGGCTTGTAGGTCCAGTGTATGTAGCAAAAAAGGCAAACACCTGCCATCATGCGCTCACCTCCTTATTCCTCTGCCCTCGATAGATGTCATTAGTTGGTTACAAAAATTTTCCCCTTGAGCTTAAACACTGCCTGGGGATATTTCTCAACAAAGGGTTCCAGAGAACCATTCAACTGGTCTTGGCAATCAAGAAGAAACCTCCTTTCCTTCCCATTTCTGTGATTCAGTCTTCCCAGTTCTCAGTCTGTCAGAATAAATATGTACTTTAAGCATTACAAATTAGAGCATATCTCCGCAGGAGGCCAAGAGTGTTTATGTTTATTGGTTGAACTCCCATCTCCAGTAAGTCTTTAAAATGCTAATCCTACAGCTTGCTGTAGCAAAATTTATAGTAAAAATAATTTTGTGAGGAAGTAGTGCGAGGCATAATTAATATTCAAAAGTAGACTTCTGTAAATCTACACACCGAGATGCTTCAGCTCCCTAGAGATCTGATGCTGAAAGTGATGTGGCATATCTTTTCTAAAGTGAAATTTATTATGGGATCTTGATTTTGGCGGTCTCACTAAATAACAGTGTAGCATTGCACACCCTGATAAACATGGAAACCAGTGAAGGGATGGGAGAGGGAAAATCTAAGTGCAAAGTGAAAGAGAAATTTGGGTGGATCTTTTCGACCAGTATCAATTGAGGCCACTTTATTCTGCTTCTTGATACTTGTGCCCCAGCCACTAAAGTTTATAGTAGCCTGTTTCCTGATAACTGGTATTTTCATGGGAGCGGGAGCAAGAGTCTGTGTCCTGAAGTGAAATAAAAATGAAGTTTTAGTCTTCCCAGGAGTCCTTTTAGTGTTGCTAAGTTGTGCCTCAGTTTTGGTTGCCATGTATTTGATGCGTAATTCATGAAGAAGAAATACAAATTTTCATTTTATTGATCCATAGGGTCAAAATGGATTCTTTGCAGAAAAAAATTCCTTTTATTTTTGCCCTTCTTTATTTTCATCTATTGACTTGTGTCATTTTACTGTGTTTTATTATCTTTGTGAACCACCTTAAATCTTTTGTGGACAAATTGGGGTTTGTGTGTTAGTTGCTCAGTCATATGTGACTCTTTGTGACCCCTGGACTGTATCCTGCCAGGCTGCTCTGTCCATGGAATTCTCCAGGCAACAATACTGGAGTGGGTTGCCATTCCCTTCTCCAGGGGATCTTCCCTACCTGGGGATGGAACCTAGGTCTCCTGCATTGTGGGCAGATTCTTTACAGTCTGAGTCACTATTTTTGGACAAACTAAGGTACAAATAAATAGTAGTAATAACAACCACAATAAACTTCTATTCATTGAATGTTCACTTTATTTCAGACTTTGTTCTAAGGACTTAACAATGCTATTTTATTTTAATCCATCCACAGTTCTGTAAGGAAAGTATTTTTTTTAATCCCTGTTTTATATAATATGTGTGTGTGTTAGCCACTCAGTTGTGTCCAACTCTTTGTGACCCGATAAACTGTATGTAGCCCGCCAGGCTCCTCCATCCATGGGATTCTCCAGGCAAGAATACTGGAGTGGGTTGCCATTTCCTTCTCCAAGGGATCTTCCCAGCCCAGGGACTGAACCCTGGTCTCCCACATTGCAGGCAGACTTTTCACTGTCTGAGCCACCAGGGAAGCTCATTTTATGTAATAGGTAAACTGAATCTCAGAGAAGCTTATGCCTGCTTGGGATTTGAACCCAGATCTCCTGACTTGGAAGCCTGGATCCTTAACCACTGCCCTGGACTTGCCTATATGCAAATAGCTGTGGTCCTGTGTTATTTTGTTTGAAGTACTGCCTGAATCCACATAAGTTGTTGCTTATTTCTCTGAATCTTCCACTGGGAGAGGAATCCCTTTGGTCTTACCAGGATTACTATTTTAAGATGTACTGTGAGCTCAGACATTCTACTTTATCACTTCTGGATACTGTTATGTTGAAATAAGTTTAGGAGGGTAATTGATCTGACTCTACTATTTGTTAAAAAGTATTAACATATAAGTTAGTTTATTATTAATATAAAAAATCACTATGATGTATATGAGTAACAAAATAACTCTTTATGGTATATTTACATTTTCCCATCATCCATTAGCCTCTTTGTTTTATGTGGCCAGCAGATGTTGAAACTTATAGCACCTGCTAAGACAAAGTTGATTCTTTATGACTGAAGGCTGGTCCCATCTCCATGGAATTTTATGTACCCTCAACAGCTGCCTTGCTGGGGCCCAGTGGAATCTGCGCTCTTAGTTCATTAGTGCAGCCGGAGTCTGTGGTGGGTCTTGGATTCTTCATTCAAGAGGATCTGCTGGGCCTGCTTTGATAGTGCAGCCAAGCAACTGCTGGTTGCAATGTAAAAAATGCCAGAGGCTTCTTTTCTGTGTAGAAAAATCATCTGAAAGCCCAGTAGGAGGAGAAAAGCCCATGTTTTCTTGTTATAAAACCTTAAAAACAAGTTTAGGAAAGAGGGCTTAGACCACAAATGTCCCCTGTTTCTGCCTGCCCCTGCCTAGATGAATGCACCTGCATTTGGAAAAAATCTCCCTCTCTACTTTTTCACTCATGGAAGAAACTTTTGACACAGGTTTACAATACCTTGTGAACAATATGCCTACCTATTTAATTTTCCTCTATTAGAAGTCATGTTGGAGAGGCCACTAAGACTATCTCTTCATGAAAATGCAGTGAAAACCTGAGGCAATATCTGAATTGCAAGTGACTTTTCCTTACTTTGGTTATCTGGGATGCTTGTTTTAATTTTCCACTTTAGTTTGCATTTTTACATACCCATTCCCAACTAAAGATTAATAATTTCATCTTCATCGCTATTTTCCTTTTTGAGTAAAGGCTTTAAGTGACATGAAGGAATTTTAGATTATATGCATGCATGCGATGACAGTGAATAAAGACAATTCCAAGAAACATTTAAATTTTATGAGAAAATATTAATGTACAAATGTTATGAAATCATAAGGTGTTCCCATTATTTAAGATAATGGGACATTTTGATACATTTCAATCACATTGCTCATATATGATCAAGTGTTTTACAAGATACTAATTTAATTCCTGTCTTTCTAGCAGGTACCCAGTGTTATTTGTGCTAGGAAGGTGTATAAAGAGAGGCAAGGAAGAGTTAGATAAGAATTTGTAAAAAGGAAGTTGCTGGCTCCATCCTCTCTTCCTCCATTACCTGTTAATTTTACTTTCTTGGGCAATAAGGGGAGAAACATACTTGAGCTCTGGGGAAATCCTATCCCAATTTAGCAGCCTTACAGGCAGAGTACTGCAGTTCTGACAACAGTGGCAGGAGAATCTTAAATAGAGATTTTTTTTTTAAATGAATTTTTTATTGTGATTTCCTGGCATATCCAATTGAACTATTATTACAAACTTGCCCACCATCCACATGACATTGTTTGACCACACTAAGATAAAGAGACACTTCCACTTGAACAAAAGCTGCCAGTTACATGCTCTTTGTTTGAGATTGGTTTGTGTTTTTTAAAGAGTGATGGCTTCTTTTTTTGTGTGTCTTTGTCTTTTAGCTCTAAGGACTAGCCACATTTATTTAACATATAAGAAAAATATAAAATGGCAGAGAAGAGTCACCTCATAAAATAGCATAAAACCTTTTTAGAAGAATTAGGGGGAAGGCAGAGTGAAATATGCTTATGCTGTTCAGTGGTACAGAGGTTTCTTTTGAGGCTGGCTTGCTGCCCTGCCACCCACATATCTCTCAAGGACAATTCTAGAGACAGACCCTGTCAGTGATGGAAAGAAGTGGTCGAAGCAGTAATGTGTAATATCAAGTGATCCTGAGGAACCTTTTCTCTGAACTTGTGTTTATAGGAAAGAAACCCATGCAACTGTGCATTTCTCCCTAAGACAGCGTTTAAAGCATTTTGCAAAATAATCACTCAAATTCCTATTTGTAGTGAGATACATAAATTATTAGCATATAGATTTTTATATTTTTTCAGAGGGTAGGGAGGAGGATCTAGGCAGTGGTTAATTATATATCACTACGGTTTATCCAACTAATAAAACAGAACTAATTGTCTTGTTGAAACTTGTTTACATTGAAGATTTTTGGGTCCAAAATTAAGAGTATCAGGGTCCTGTCCTTGGAATGTTCTTGAATAATTTTTGTTCCTAGCCTTTGCGTTGTTGCTAATAAATAAGTATGAACAGGTGCTTAACTTTTTCATTATAAAGCAACCACTCATGCTTTATTATGGGGTTTCCCTGCTGGCTCAGACAGTAAAGAATCTGTCTGCAATGCGCAGACCTAAGTTTGGTCCCTGGGTTGGGAAGATCCCCTGGAGAAGGAAATGGTAACCCACTCTAGTACCCTTGCCTGAGAAATCCCATGGACAGAGGAGCCTGGTGGACTACAGTCCATGCTGTTGCAAAGAGTTGGACATGACTGAGTGATTCACACACACACGCTTTATTTATCAGAGAAGCCATAGCAATAGTAATAAAAATAAACAAAACAAACACTGAAACAAAATAATAATTCTGTGCCTCTATGATAAGTTGGAAAGCAGGTAAATAAACCTTGTGTGTGCTTACTCAGTCACGTCTGACTCTTTGTGACCCCCCTGGACTGTAGCCCTCCAGGCTTCTCTGTCTATTGGATTTTCCAGGCAAGTGTACCAGAGTGGTACAGAGTGGGTTGCCATTTCCTTCTCCAGGGGATCTTTCCAGGGATTGAACCAGCAATTGAACCTGAGTCTCCTGCAGCTCCTACACTGGCAGGCGGTTCTTTAACACTGAGCCACCTGGGAAGTAAATTAGCCTTGGACAATTTTTAAAATGTTAAAGTCAAATGGCCAATAAATTAAAGAAAAATAAAGTTCCAGTGATTCAATAAAAGAAATAAGCCATCTATTGTTTTCTTCACTTATCATTTAGGGAAAGAATTAAAAAAATAATAATGACTGTTTTTGATTAGAGTGTGCCATAGCTTAATCTTACTGCAAATTTTGGGGGGAGGGGACTTGGCAATTTAAAGGCATTTTACCGCTTAAACCAGCAGTTTCGCTTTTAATAGTGTATTCCATGGAAATAGAAAAGTGCATAGAGAAATATGTCTTTTGAGCATGGTGTTTTTAATAATAAAATATTAATAATGAAAATAACTAGTCCTACAATAGGTGACAAGTTAAACAGTTGATTGCATATTCATATTCGGAAATACTATGTAGTTTTTAAGAATGATACAGTAAAATAATATTCAATGCCATGGAAAAGTTCAGAGTATATTACTATATGGAAGCAGAAACAGGTTACAAACAGCATCTAAAGCATGATTCTACTTTTGTAGGAAAAATGCATAAGAAAACTATCAGAATGTTAATAGTGGCTATTAATAGGGGTACATGGATTATGCATAATTTTTTCCTTATTTGTGTTTTTATGCATTTTTAAGTATTCTGCAGTAAACATATTACTTACTATATGATCTGAATAAAAATAAATAAGTGCTGTGAAAAATGGCCTGGACTTCTGGTTACCTGGTGACAAATCACTTAAACTTTCTGGATCTGAGATTGTAAAATGATCCTGTTGAATGGATGAGACTGTGAGAATAGATGAGCTAACTATGGTTAGCTCTGTGGTCCTGTGACACCAGAGTTTTGAGTAGTAACAACATATTCTGTTAAACTCTTTATTGTTTTGGCTAACCGGTATTGAGAAAGAATGTAAAAGGCATTATTCATCTTTAAGCACTTGGCATATTTCTAAACACCGAGTCAATTTTGTGTAATTACTTTTTCATAATTAAAATTTCAGAAGTGTTTCAACTAAAGTTTCAACTATTTAATCAGCTACCTATGTTCCCAGCCTGTAAACCTGGGGCTTAAACGATAGCAAACAAAAACATTTAGGCACATTGATTCCTGGTATTTAAAGAAAACCTATGGAGAACACTTGTTTGAAGTAAATGCTTCCCTGGTAATAGAAGTAATTGCCACCAATGTCTGTTATGTTAGTTGACGTTATACTCTCAGTTACCCTGACTGACAACAGGACTGGGGTAGAGAAAAAGAGAGTGGAGGAAAATTTAAAAAATGGTGCTGTTCTGAGTGGAGCATTCCCATACACTGAATTATAGACTTTGAAGGGTGGAATAAGGCCAAGAAATGTGAAGTGTCTTGAGATTTTTGTCCTACATCCTACAAGCTAATATGTTAGTCTGCCATAGTTGCATGCATGTTGAGAGAAGCTACAAGATGACTGGATCAGAGACAGAAGACCTTATTCCTCATAGCAAGTGAATGGGATGGACTTCAGGTTCTTGTTCATTCCGCTTGGCCCCCAAGTCCCAAAGGACCATTTGAGGGGGTCCAGATACACGCTGCTCACACAGTGGGTTTGTGTTGCAGTGTAAGAACCCCGAGTTTAGCAAATTCAAGCCTTTTATAGCAGGCTACAAGCAAATTTCCCAGTCTCTGCTGTAGAGTGGGCATCCCTGTTGGCTCAGTGGTAAAGAATCCGCCTCTCAATGCAGGAGCTGCACGTTTGATCCCTAGGTTGGGACGATTCCCTGGCGAAGGAAATGGCAGCCCACTTCAGTATTCTTGCCTGGGAAGTCCCATGGACAGAGGAGCCTGGTAGACTACAGTTTATGGGGTCACAAAAGAGTCAGATACAACCTAGTGACTATAATAACATCAACAACAATCTTTATTATCCTGGACAGTTAGTACATCTGTCCTTTGCTCTAGATGGAGACAACATTTTTATCTTTTAAGATAAAATGTTATCTCACTATAAAACATCTATGAAAACATAATTCAGAATGAAAGTGGGTTAGGGTCTCTGCTCATAAGGTTTAAGCATGAGAAACCCATAGAAAATCATCTCCCAACAAATAGCACCATAAGTACTGCACTATTTGCAGTAAAAGGCATAAGTGCCCTTGAAAAGAGAAAATACCAGCCAGTCATGGGCCAAAAAGAAAGGCTGGCCAGTCAAGGGCTAACCAGAGATATACAGTTGAGTCTTAACATTTGTGCAGCCTAATAACCTCCCAGAAGACCATGATCCCAGTGAGCAGCAGAATTTTCATGGCATCTAATAGAGAAAGGCAGGTGAGGTCATGGGCACTGAGGCTCAGACCTCAACGTAATTACCTCTCTGTTCTATTTTAAAACCGAACAATGCTACTATCTTCTGGTAGAAAAGTCTGCCTCATGACTACATCTATTTATTTCTCATGAAAAAAAGAAGCTTTTCTAGTTTTTAAATCCTAGACTGTTATACATACTAGGTTAAAAAACTAGGAGTTATAGTGTGTTATTTATACCAGCTGTTATGATAAAAATACTTTCTTCCTAAGGCCTCTTTAATGTTTGAGGATGGAGCAGATATGGGCACAATATTATAATAGATCAAAGGTTAACCCAGGGTGACACTGGGGTCTCTCCACCACCTTTGAAATGTTTGTAATTTTTCATTCATATACTTATTGTTTATACTCGATTTCAAAAATAAGTATTCAAATAAGATGACAGAAAATGGCAAAATGTCCATTAAAATAAGAAAAAGAGAACACATAGTTCTCTAAGCATTTAAGTTATAGAAGTTACTACCACTGGTTGACCAGAATTGTATACTACAATGGTCATTGTAGCACTATTTATGACAGAAAAAAAATGGTAAAGAAACTGAATATTTCCTAATAAAAGATAAGTTAACTAAGGGTTTCTCAGCATTGAATGATTCCTGTGCTTCAGCAGTTTCTCCCCTCTGGATGCCAGCAGCATCACTCCCAGTTGTGACAAGAAACTCCTCTAGATTCCTTTAAAAACTGGAAATGGAACTGTCATATTATCCAGCAATCCCACTGCGGGGCATACACATCGAGGAAACCGGAATTGAAAGGGACACGTGTACCCCAATGCTCATCGCAGCACAGTGTATAATAGCCAGGACAGGAAGCAACCTAGATGTCCATCAGCAGACAAATGGATAAGAAAGCTGTGGTACATATACACAATAGAGTATTACTCAGCTCTAGGAAAGAACACATTTGAGTCAGTTCTAATGAGGTGGATGAAACTGGAGCCTATTATACAAAGCGAAGTAAGTCAGAAAGAGAATCATCAATATAGTACATTAATGCATATATATGGAATTTAGAAAGATGGTAATGATGATCCTATATGTAAGGAAGCGAAAAAGACACAGATGTGAGAGAAGGTGAGGGTGGGATGATTTGAGAGAATAGCATTGAACCATGTACATTACCATATGTAAAGTAGATGACCAGAGCAAATTCAGTGCTTGAAGCCGAGCACTCAAAGCCAGTGCTCTGGGACATCCCAGAGGGATGGAGTGGGGAGGGAGGTGGGTGGGTGTGTTCAGAATGGGGGACACAGGTGCAGCCTTGGCTGATTCATGTCAGTGTATGGCAAAAACCATCATAATATAAAGTAATTATCCTCCAATTAAAATTAATTAATTAAAAAAAAGAAACTCCTTTAGACTTTGCCCAGTGTCTCCTGGGGGGCAAAATTATCCCTGTGGAGAAATATATATGAGAATTTTACTAAATTTCTAGGGTTGCTATAACAAATCATCACAAAGTAGCTTAAAGTAATAGAAATTTATCATCTTGTAGTCTGGAGGCTATGAGGCTGATGCTGAAACTGAAGCTCCACCTGTTGCGAAGAGCTGATTTATTGGAAAAGATCTTGATGCTGGGAAAGATTGAGGGCAGGAGGAAGAGGGGGCAAGAGAGGATAAGATGGTTGCATGGTATCACTGACTCAGTGGATATGAGTTTGAGCAAACTCCAGGAGATGGTGAGGGACAGGGGAAGCCTGGCATGCTGCAGTCCACAGAGTTTCAAAGAGTTGGACACAACTTAAGTGAATGAACAACAAGTCTGGAGGCTAGAAATCCAAAGTGTTGGCAAGATTGATTCCTTTTGGTAGTTTTGTGGGAAACTCTTTTCATGTCTCTATCCAAGTTTCTGATAACCCTTGGAGTTTCTTGGTTTGTAGATGCATCCTTACGATCTCTGCCTCATTTCTCACATAGTGAGTCTCCCTTATGTGCCTGAATCTCCATTTTCATCTTTTTATAAGGACACCAGTCATGGATTAGGGACAGTCTAATCGAATCCTCTTTAACTGCATCTACAATAACCCTATTTCCAAAAAAGGTCACTTTTATTGGTGACCTTAAGTCACAACCTTGAGTCACATTTAAGTCTACCACAGTGTAGACTTAAACTGACTTTTTTGAGAGACAATTCAATGCACACAACGGTACTGATAGTGACTTTTTGAAGTGACTCTTAAGCTCTTACGGTGTTTTTGCTGCTGCAGAGTTATCACTCAGTTATTTCTAATAGTTTTCATTGAAAAGTAGAGGTACCATATGTGCTGCTGCTGCTGCTAAGTCGCTTCAGTCGTGTCTGACTCTGTGCGACCCCATAGACGGCAGCCCACCAGGCTCGCCCGTCCCTGGGATTCTCCAGGCAAGCACACTGGAGTGGGTTGCCATTTCCTTCTCCAATGCATGAAAGTGAAAAGTGAAAGTGAAGTCGCTCAGTCGTGTCCCACCCTCAGCGACCCCATGGACTGCAGCCTTCCAGGCTCCTCCATCCATGGGATTTTCCAGGCAGGAGTACTGGAGTAGGGTGCCATTGCCTTCTCTAGAGGTACCATATGTAGGTAGATCATTTCTCAACTGTCCCCAGAAAAGAGCTGTGACGTCACCATGAACTTGAATCCAGATTCTTCAGAGTGAGTTGTAAAGAGTTCCTAGCTCTATACATTGGGGGATGTTTATTAGATAGTGAGTTTTTAAACTCATAGAACTATTTTTTTAACTCTATATTTCATTTTGTTTCTTCAAAACTTTTGTACTTCTCAAGAGATGGAATATATGTATTTTTCCTAAATATTTGGTATCAATACCTAGTGAGACCAGACCAAACCAGGAGGGACTTGCCTTTGACTTCTTTTGGAAAAAATCAGGCACAGTGCTACCTAACGCACATGCTCCTGATTTTGGGAAATACATGGTTAACTCTCCTGAGCACCTTGCTTGGGCTGTGAGCACTCACTTCTATGAGTGAAGATAGGAGTTTTCTCTGAAAAACATGGGTTTTAATCATTCTGGGAAGAAAGACTAGGGTGTCTTGGAGTTGGAGAGGGAAGGTACTATTCTTTCTTTGAAGTTAAGTGAGGAAGTGTGGCTAGGGCTCTGGAGGATGGAGATGTGTAGAATTTTCTGTTGGGTGACCCCTCTACCTGGAGACTCCTGGAAGCACCCACCTGGTAGTAAATCTGTACTGAATGCATGCTAAGTGTAAGCTTTTGTTAAAATTCTGTGTAATGTTACAGCCTGATTTTAGTTAGATTTCAGGGACTTAATGTGGAGAGGGTACGGTTCACTGTGTGAACAGAGGAATAAAGGAGTCTGTTTTTTCCATCCCTCCATCTTTTTCCTCTGAGCCTAGTTCATGATGGCTGTGCTACTTCATGGGATATGGGACCCAGTTATGTTTGTGTGATGGTGTGTACCAGCACAGACAGCAGTGGTTAGGAGCCAGTTAAAAGTATACAGGCATAGGGGCTTCCCTGGTGGTCTGATGGCTAAGACTCCAGACTCTCAATGCAGGGGACCTGGGTTCAATCCCTGTTTAAGGAACTAGAGGGCTTCTTTGGTGGTTCAGCAGCAAAGAATCTGCCTGAAATGCAGGAGATGGAGGTTCAATTACTGGGTCAGTAAGATCCCTGGAGGTGAGCACGGCAACCCACTCCAATATTCTTGCCTGGAAAATTCTGTGGACAGAGGAGCCTGGCAGGCTACAGTCCATGCATGGGGTTATACAGAGTCAGACACAACTGAGGCAACTAGGCCGTATGCACTCAGGGAACTAGATCCCACGTGCTGCAACTAAAGATCCTGCGTGCCTCAATGAGAAGATGGAAGATCCTGTGTGCCACAACTAAGACCCATCACAACCAAATAAATAAATAAATACAATTAATTCTAAAAAATAAAAGTACAGACATAGACTGTGACAACAGATAGAATGTTTTTTGGAAACAGATACACATTTGGGGGAATTCCCAGATGTACTAAGTAAGAAAATCTGAATAGTCTGCATAGCAGGTTGGAGAATTAGAGGATGTTCTTTTAAAATTAAAGAGTGACTTTTAAAAGCTGGGGAACATTGAAATACTTGGATTATATTGAAATATATTCAATACATTCAAATGTATTGAAATTATATATATTATGACATGCCTGTATGATGAAATATCATTAAAAGATTTAAAAACATTACTGAAAATAGCTAATAACATAAAGCATACCTTTTTGAATCTAATATAAAGTTAAGAGAGAGACCATAAACTGTATATACAGTTTGATTCCAATTCTGTTTACTAAAGCATTATAAGAAAGAGGCATACCAAATTGTTCATGCTGATTATTTAGGAGTTCATGGAGGAGTTACAGGTGATTTTTCTTTTAAATTCTCTTTGGTTTCCAACATCTCAAGCAGGGAAACACCTATGCATTACAGAAAGCAAAATTTAGTTCTGGCTGGCCAAAGGTGAGGGGAAAACACAGTAATAGCGCTTTTATTAGCGCTCAAGCTAGTGTTTTCTGTTGATTACTGAGTGACAGTCCTGAGGAGGTAGCTGTTCTCTCACCTGCGGATGTGGGGCCTACGCCTCAGGGCCCCCGAGGTGACTGTGTCCCACCCCGACTCTGCTCTGAGCACTGGCGCTTTACACTTGGCTTCCGCCGCCTTCGTCCCCTCAGGGAAAGCTGGCTTCTTTTGTAGCCCTAGTAGCCACCCAGAAGCTGTAATGGCAGGCCTCACTACCAGCGAAATCCCACATGACAAATTCGTCCTTTGTGCTGATACAATTGACTTGTCACCTCATTTTTACAGCTAATTAGCTCTTTAGTAAGCGAGGGTTAGTGTCAGAGGTCATCTGATACCTGATTCTGGTAAATTGACCGTAAATATTACTGTCCATCTGTATTTGCTGTCAAAACACTGCTTAGTGACCAGGTTTTAAACTCTTTTTGTCGGGGACCCTGCTTATTTTTGTTGGCAAGATAAAGTTTCCTGATAATGCTCATGAAACTTATCATCCTGAAGTTATCTGGAGTTGCTGCTCAATTAGCCTTTTCAGTTGGTCATGCCACCCACAGGGTGGGGGTGGAGGGTTGAGGGAGCAGCCACGCAGTCTTCAACTTTCCCAGAGTTTCTTTTGTTTCCTCGTCTAAATCAGAAAGTCACTGAAGGAACCCTTGTTCTGACTCTGTCCATCACTATTAAAACTTCTAGGAACATTTTATTGTTTTATAACAATAACACCAGTAATGCTAAGAGCAGCTGGTAATTACTGGGGGTGGGAGGCGGGGTCATTCTATGCCTAGCGCTGTGCTAAATGGTTCCTGTGCATTAAATGCTTGCATTCCTGTAGTAGCCCTATTGTGATATATTTTTAAATCCCTAAATAATGGAGGAGGAAACTGAGGCTTAGAAAGTTTAGCATTGTGCCCAGTGTTATAGAGATAAAACAGAAAATCAAGGATTTGCTTTGGTCTGCCTGACTCCTAAGTCAGATCTCTGAACTTCTAAGCTGTATAGCCTTATGGATCCCATAGTTAACGTGACTAGATGTTTAAAATGGGGAGGGAGGAGCGAGGAGGGTTCAGGATGGGGAACACGTGTATACCTGTGGAGGATTCATGTTGATGTATGGCAAAACCAATACAATATTGTAAAGTAATTAACCTCCAATTAAAATAAATAAATTTATATTTAAAAAAGCTAAGTCTGAAAATATCTGTGGCATCAAGTGTGTAAATAGTCATTTGTTATAGGTTCTTTCAGAGAAGGCAATGGCACCCCACTCCACTACTCTTGCCTGGAGAATCCCATGGACGGAGGAGCCTGGTGGGCTACAGTCTGTGGGGTCGCTAAGAGTCAGACATGACTGAGCGACTTCTCTTTCACTTTTCACTTTCATGCAATGGAGAAGGAAATGGCAACCCACTCCAGTTTCTTGCCTGGAGAATCCCAGGGATGGCGGAGTCTGGTGGGCTGCCGTCTATGGGGTCGCACAGAGTCGGACACGACTGATGCGACTTAGGAGCAGTAGCAGCAGCATAGGTCCTTTAGAGACCATGAAATTAGAAGACTGCCCCTCGGAAGAAAAGTTATGACCAACCTAGACAGCATATTCCAACCTAGACAGTGTATTAAAAAGCAGACACATTGCTTTGCCAACAAAGGTCCGCCTAGTTTAAGCTTTGGTTTTTCCAATAGTCAAGTATGGATGTGAGAGTTGGACTATGAAGAAAGCTGAGCTCTGAAGAATTGATGGTTTTGAACTGTGGTGTTGGAGAAGACTCTTGAGAGTCCCTTGGACTGCAAGGAGATCCAACCGGTCCATCCTAAAGGATCTAACCAGTCCTGAATATTCGTTGCAAGGACTGAAGTTGAAGCTGAAACTCGAATACTTTGGCCACCTGATGTGAAGAACTGACTCATTTGAAAAGACCCTGATGCTGGGAACGATTGAAGGCAGGAGGAGAAGGGGACAACAGAGGATGAAATGGTTGTATGGCATCACGGACTTGATGGACATGAGCTTGCATCAGCTCAGAGGGTTGGTGATGGATAGGGAAGCCTGGCGTGCTGCAGTACATGGGGTCGCAAAGAGTTGGACTCGACTGAGTGACTGAACTGAACTGACCTTTAGAGACCAGTATTATCCAGACAGGGTTTCCTAGGTGACACTAGTGGTAAGGAACCTGCCTGCCAATGCAGGAGACTTAAGAGATGCAGGTTCAATCCCTGGGTCGGGAAGATCCCCTGGAAGAGGACATGGCAACCCACTCTAGTATTCTTGCTTGGAGAATCCCATGGGCAGAGGAGCCTGGACCCTATGAGTCCATAGGGTCGCAAAGAGTTGGACATGACTGAAGCAACTTAGTACACACACACGTTATCCAGACAATATGGAGCAGAACAACAGAAACAGATTAGAGATGGACTAAGGTTTTGGTTTTGAAAGGAGCTTGGGTTATCTGGAATGAGGCTGGCTGTCAGAGCTGGACCAAGACAGATCTGGTGAGCAGTATATTTTCTCTTGTTCCATTTGGAAGTGCAGGAGTGGCATCTATGGACGGAGCAATAATGAAGTACAGTAGATGAAACAGGCAAAAAGAACAAGCTTTTTACATCACAGAGAGGGAATAGAGGACAGATTACAGTTATGTTCCTAAAATGCTGGTGAACACATTTCTACACAGCTGAGACAGTTGTTTCTAAATCCCAATGTAGTTTCAGAGAATTTAGCACTCTTCTCCCTTCCCCTCCTTCCTGAGGGAGAGTGGGTAATAAGAAAGCCTTCTTGGAAGGCATATTAAAAGGATTAGGCCATCGATCACTAATGAGATGTCCAGGATTTAGTAACAAGTAGACAGAATCTAGGACCCTAGTTTAGCCCAGTTTGTGCAGAGATGGCACTAGAAATCAATGAATACAGTGACTGCAATTTCCTTTATGCTAGGTTGATCAGATATATTAATAGCATTTGATAATAATAAAAAGATAAAATGAGCAACATTTTACTTTTTCCTTTGAGTAGACCAAAATTGGATGTAACCGACTGCTGTGTAAATTTACTTTGTAGACTTAAAAACATGAAAGGTTAGGTATGCAAATGTGAGACTACAACATAATCAATCAGCCAGCCCCTAAGTGTATTGAACAGTCTTGAGTAATAGAGTCAGCACTGTGTGTGATGCCAAATGATGACAGAGTCTCTGACCTTATCTAGGGAGGCGAAGAGGGTATACAGCAGACAAACGAGAGAACCAAACACTTGGTCATGAAATGCCTGTTGAAGAAGAGAGACTGAATGGCAAGAAATTTTAGAAGGCAGCTGGATTAGAGGAAAGAGAATTAGATTGGGTATCTGGTTTTGCTACTAACTAGCTATGTGACCTTAAATAATAGATAAGTGTCTCTTTCTGGGTTCTTCTCAATTTCTCACCTGTGAAATGAGGGGGCCAGAGACAGCCATTTCTGAGATCTTTCAAAGCTAATATTCTAAAGTAAAGAAGAAATCTTTGAGAGCCTAAATCATTGGGGACGATGTCCCGGAAGTAGGGGGTAAGATATATCCAGGTGTGGGCAGGATGTTTGTGTGTGTGTGTGTGTGTGTGTGTGTGTTGGGGAAGGGGCACTGGAGGTGTGAGGCTTATGAGGAAGATCAGGGAGGCAGGAGAAGGTGGATTTAGAACTGTGCAGAGGAGAAATGGAGAGGTGTGTTACACTCTTGACAGCAAAGGCCTATCATTGTGAACCTCACTTCCTTGATGTGAAGCAAATGCACAATTAAGCCGAAAGCAAGGCATCATTTTTAATTCCTCTCTTTCCCCGACTAAGCACATTTCAGTCTATCGAGAATATCTCCTCAGATCGGATGACTTCTCTGCCTCTCTACCACCGCCAGCTTACTGCCAGCACCTCCTTCTTGGAAGAAAGCAACAACCTTGTGACTGGCCTTTATCTACTGTAGAGTTGGTCTCTGACAATACAGTCAGAGCAATCTTTAACACTTATCAGCAGGGCTTGTCACTCCCCTTCCTGAAGCCCACTCACTGCTGCTGCTGCTAAGTCGCCTCGGTCGTGTCTGACTCTGTGCGACCCCATAGATGGCAGCCCACCAGGCTCCCCCGTCCCTGGGATTCTCCAGGCAAGAACACTGTAGCGGGTTACCATTTCCTTCTCTAATGCATGAAAGTGAAAAGTGAAAGGGAAGTCGCTCAGTCGTGTCCGACTCTTAGCAGTCCCATGGGCTGCAGCCTACCAGGCTCCTCTGTCCATGGGATTTGCCAGACAAGAGTACTGGAGTGGGGTGCCATCACCTTCTCCGTGAAGCCCACTAAGAACTTAAAAAAAAAAACTTTTTTATCTTTTATTGGAGTATAGTTGATTAACAATGTTGTGATAGTTTCAGGTATACAATAAAGGGATTCAGTTATACATGTATCTATTCTTTTTCCAATTCTTTCCCTGTTTAGATTGTTATAATAACATTGAGAAGAGTTCCCTCGCTGTACAGTAGGTCCTTGTTGGTTATCCATTTTAAATATAGCACTGTGTGCATGTCAGTCCCGAACTTCCATACTCTCCCTCCCCACCATCCTTCCCCACTGATGACCATAAGTTTTTTCTCTAAGTCTGTGAGTCTGTTTCTGTTTTGTAGATAAGTTCATTTGTGTCATTTCCTTTTAGATTCCTCATAGAAGCAATATCACACTGAAAGCCCTCTAAGGATTTAGATTTGCGCCTAGAATAAAGCCACTTCTCGTCCTTATCATTCTTCATCTACGGGAGCTAGAGGATCCAGTCCAGGATTCCTCATCACCCTATGTCTTCGGCTGTCACTTTCTCCTGGCCTCATCTGTCTTCTTACCTTTAGGCCTTTCTAGCACATTCTTTGGAGAAGGCAATGGCAACCCACTCCAGTACTCTTGCCTGGAAAATCCCATGGAAGGAGAAGCCTGGTAGGCTGCAGTCCCTTGGGTGACTGAGTCAGACACGACTGAGCAACTTCACTTTCACTTTTCACTTTCATACATTGGAGAAGGAAATGGCAACTCACTCCAGTGTTCTTGCCTGGACAATCCCAGGGATGGAGGAACCTGGTGGGCTGCCGTCTCTGGGGTCACACAGAGTCAGATATGACTGAAGCGACTTAGCAGCAGCAGCACACTCTTACCTCTGATTCTTTACACTTGCTTTTCTTTCTGCTTGGAATATTCTTCTATATCTTCGTGGTTGTTTTTTCCCCCTGTTTTATTGAGGTTGATGCTCAAGGGTCACTTTCCTCAGGAGCTTTCATCAAACTGCTGTCAAAAGTGGATTTTCCTTCTCCAGTCATGCTTTACCACAGTGCCTGGTTTCACTGATTCCATAGTATGATTGAGAACTGTGTGTGTGTGTGTGTGTGTGTGAAGACTCAGTCATGTCCAACTGTTTGTGACCCCATGGATTGCATCCTACTAGTCTCCTCTGTCCATGGGATTTTCCAGGCAAGAATACTGGAGTGGGTTGCCATTTCCTACTTCAGGGCTCTTCCCAACTCAGGGATCCAGCTCATGTCTGCTTGATTCCAGCATTGACAGGTGGATTATTTGCCACTGAACCACCTGGGAAGACCTCATCTTGACATCTCTCTCAGTTATTGATATAGATTCGTATGCGTTTATAGCCACATGCTAATATTGTCAGTTCAGTTCAGTTCAGTCGCTCAGTCGTGTCTGACTCTTTGTGACCCCATGAATCACAGCATGCCAGGCCTCCCTGTCTATCACCAACTCCCAGAGTTCACTCAGACTCACATCCATCGAGACAGTGATGCCATCCAGCCATCTCATCCTCTGTCGTCCCCTTCTCCTCCTGCCCCCAATCCCTCCCAGCATCAGGGTCTTTTCAAATGAGTCAACTCTTTGCATGAGGTGGCCAAAGTACTGGAGCTTCAGTTTTAGCATCATTCCTTCCAAAGAAATCCCATCACTGATCTTCTTCAGAATGGACTGGTTGGATCTCCTTGCAGTCCAAGAGACTCTCAAGAGTCTTCTCCAACACCACAGTTCAAAAGCATCAATTCTTTGGTGCTCAGCCTTCTTCACAGTCCAACTCTCACATCCACACATGACCACTGGAAAAACTATAGTCTTGACTAGACGGACCTTAGTCGGTAAGTAATATCTCTGCTTTTGAATATGCTATCTAGGTTGCTCATAACATTTCTTCCAAGAAGTAAGCATCTTTTAATTTCATGGCTGCAATCACCATCTGCAGTGATCTGACACTGTTTCCACTGTTTCCCCATCTATTTCCCATGAAGTGATGGGACTGGATGCCATGATCTTCATTTTCTGAATGGTGAGCTTTAAGCCAACTTTTTCACTCTCCTCTTTCACTTTCATCAAGAAACTTTTTAGTTCCTTTTCACTTTCTGCCATAAGGGTGGTGTCATCTGCATATCTGAGGTTATTGATATTTCTCCTAGCAATCTTGATTCCAGCTTGTGTTTCTTCCAGTCCAGCATTTCTCATGATGTACTCTGCATATAAGTTAAGTAAAGTAGAGAATGATAAATGAATATACTCAAGTAAATCAATATTCTGTAGTTGTAGGATAATATTAATATAAGGAAAACAGTTTCACCATGGTCTGTATCAGAGGTCAGTAGTCTGTCCATTAAAAGGGCCAGGTAGTCAGTATTCTAGGTTTTGTGGATATCAGTCCATTTGGGCTGCTACAACAAAATATGACAGATTGAGCAGCTTATAAACAGATTTCTCAGTTTGGGAGGCTACTCGAAACGCAAGACTAAGGAATCAGTAGATTTGGTGTCTGATGAGACCCTGCTTTCTGGTTTATAGACAGCCATCTTCTCTCTGTGTTCTGATATGGCAGACCACAAGCGAGGTTCCATGAGTTTAAGGGATCACTAGGCCTATCAAGGCTATGGTTTTTCCAGTGGTCATGTATGGATGTGAGAGTTGGACTATAAAGAAAGCTGAGCACCAAAGAATTGATGCTTTTGAGCTGTGGTGTTGGAGAAGACTCTTGAGAGTCCCTTAGACTGCAAGAAGATCCAACCAGTCCATCCTAAAGATCGGTCCTGGGTGTTCTTTGGCAGGAATGATGCTAAAGCTGAAACTCCAGTAGTTTGGCCACCTCGTGCGAAGGGTTGACTCATTGGAAAAGACTCTGATGCTGGGAGGGATTAGGGGCAGGAGAAGAAGGGGATGACAGAGGATGAGATGGCTGGATGGCGTCACCAACTCGATGGATGTGAGTTTGAATGAACTCTGGGAGTTGGTGATGGACAGGGAGGCCTGGTGTGCTGCAATTCATGGGGTCGCAAAGAGTCAGACACGACTGAGCGACTGAACTGAACTGTGGACTATAGGGGAGAACAGTTCTGCAGAAGCTCCCACTCATGCCCAGCCTGACCGTGGGCTGGCATGCCTGTGAAGCCTGTGATAAGTGGTTACAATAAACTGTAGTCACTCTTCTTTCTTTTCATGTGAGCTACTCCTCTTCTCTCCTAATGGCTTTCAACAGCTATCAGCTTCAAGTCTATATTCTGGTGTTTTAGCTCCGCTTCTTTCCAATCATAGCTCCTTTTCCAATTACTGAAACTTTCCCATATTATTTGGATTTTCAGATGAGAAATTTTGATTGAATCATGGTGCTGCTGCTGCTGCTAAGTTGCTTCAGTCGTGTCCGACTCTGTGCGACCCCATAGACGGCAGCCCACCAGGCTCCCCTGTCCCTAGGATTCTCCGGGCAAGAACACTGGAATCATATTTGTTTACAAATGAGTCTCCTCTAGGATCAGTTAGCCTGTCAACTATGGTCGAGGATTAGTTTTTCATCTGGTTGATAGCTAGTTAGCAGAAACTGAATGGGACAGATAACTATAAATATATTTAATATGTAAGAAATGGAAATGAAAAGATTATCAGTATTTGCTAGTTTGCTACTCTGCTGGATAGACTATAACTATTATACTCATTTTAAAGATAAGAAAACTGAGGATCAAAGTTTAGGTAATGACTTCAGGGTCTCATATGTAATGTGTGGTGAAACTGAGACCTTAAACCCATATCTGACTCCATTGTTGTGCGTTTTCTTCTGCCGCTAGCTCTCAGAGAGCCCAAGAGCTGGTTACATTAAACACTCAGAAAAGCAACTGGCTGTTTTTAAAGATATAGACAAAGAAATACTTTTGCTGAGAATAAATTTGACTTAAGTTGCCAAAGCAATATGCTATTAATATTCACTTTATCTTCCATGACATTTGTATATCATTTTTCCTGTTGACTGCTCTCCTCTTTTTACAATAATTGTTTTTTTTTTCCCCTGTAGTTTCCCCTTAATACTTTATCATTTGCTTTCATTCATGTCATTAGATATCCTTATGAAATTTGTTTTCAATTGTTGGACGAACTTGGTTGATCCAACAACCACTTTCCTACAGAAATTTGGATAAGCCACTTCCATTTTTTTTCCCACTGTTACAAGCGATACTTCCAGTATATCATAGTATTATTCATCTGTATCTGATTGTTTTCTAAGGTCAGCTTTCTAGAGGTAGGATTATACATATATATATATGTGTATATATATATGGTTGCATGACACCCCACAGGCCTGCATGCCTTATAGTTGCCCAGCCTGGAGACCAAGGAAAGAACCTAGAGACAGTGACAGAGACATCAGTGGTTTAGCAGACAGGGAATCTTATCAGTGTGAAGCAAGGTCCTGGAGCAGCACCCTCACTGTGTGCAGCAGAGAGTGAGCAAGACATGCTCCTAGCCTTCACTAATCTGGGGAAGAGGAAGGCTACCATTTATAGGGGAAATTGACATCAGGTGGGCTAATCAGTTAGCAGGCACTAATAAAGCCCTATAATTAAGAGGATTGGATAGTCATGTGAGTGAAGCAAGGCCTGGTCAAGTAGGGGATGTACAGAGAAAAAGACAACAGCCATCATGGCGGGCCTGACTCTCTATAGTAAGGGAGGTTAGGGAGGTCTATGGACTAGTTCAGATTGACCTGAGCTTCAATTTCACTGGTATAAGCACTAACGTAGCCTGAAGAGGCATTTCTGTTCCTTCCGGCATTATGACCCTTAGGGATCAGGGCCTTGGTTCTTCCTTAGAACATAGGTTTGGGGAGGAATGGCCTATGGCAGAAACCAGCCCCGAGTTGTTAGTACACATTGGGCAAATGGCTGATGTCACTTCTCAGGTACTGCAGATTAGGTCTGGGCACAATCTTTGGAATACCCAACTGCTTCTAGGCCTCAGACTGCTGACACTTGACCCTGAGGTTGCTGTTGAGGACAGAGTACTCATCTGTGTCTTGAGCACAGAAGCAAGGCCTGGCTTCACTGTTGAGAGCTTGTAACTAACATACTTAAAGAAATTGATTTTAATTGCAAATTAAAGGGCAGATGTTCTCAAACATGAGATACACATACACACGCATGTGTATACATATATATACACACACACACACACACACATACATACACACACACAAAGTTGAGGAGGTTATAGTAACACGAACCTTACACTGCTTGCAGTTTAATTGAAAATCCTAAAAGAATATTTGTGTGTGTGTGTGTGTGTGTGGTGGTATATTTGACAGCTTGCAACTCAGAAAATTGTAATTTGTTTGTATTTTCTTAACTACTAGTAAGGTTGAATCTTTTCTTATTTGCATTTCTTTGGCTCATCTGATTTCCTTATTTTAAAATGTGAGTAAAAGGATATCTGTTTTAATGAAGAAATCTTTAGATTTTTAATATTCAACCAGCTTCCTATGTGCTAGATAAAGATGAGTAATCCTTGGTGCCTTCCTTTAGGGATCTTAGTCTATCAAGATAAATAAATACAAGGATCATAGGCAATACTGCAATATGATTTGTACTACAGTATGTTGCAATAAGATCACAGAAAAGGGAGAAACTAGTCCCAGTTAGAGTCATAGAACCCTTCTCAGATGCTCACAGATATTTCCTAATAGGTACATGGTTATATGGGCTTCCCAGGTGGCTCATGGTAAAGAGTCTGCCTGCCAAGCAGGAGACACAGGCTCGGTTCCTGTGTTGTGAAGATTCCCCTGGAGGAGGAAATGGCAGCCCACTCTAGTATTCTTGCCAGGATAATCCCATGGACAAAGAAGCCTTGTGGACTACAGTCTATGGGGTCACAAAGAGTTAGACGTGACTGTGTAAGTGTGTGCGCGTGCACACACACACACACGATTATATAAATTAGGGGAAAGTTGCAATATGATAATCAGCAGCATCACAGAGCAAGAGGATTGTTAAAAAATGAAATTGGAGAGCCTTAAAGCTAATTTTCTGATATCAAAATTTGCCGAAGGCCAACCTTATGTTTCTTTAGGGGGTTCTTAAGAGCTATGACTGTAATTTTCTTTTCTCCTGGCATTTGACTATGAAAAATTCTGTCAGATAAGTGAGAGAAGACAAACCCCCACCTCTTCAGCCTGCAGAACTCAGTGCCCTTGAAACAGTTGTTGAGGATGAGTCATGGAGTACTCCCTGGGACTTTGTTGCCTGGAAATGAGAAAGGTGCCTCTGGCCTGGCTGTGGCATTTTGGAGGAATGAATTCCCAATCCAATTGGAATGGCCCCAAGGTTCACCTCCGGATCACTTACATTCTTGACTTTCAAAATGAGTTGCAATCTAAATTCCAAGGTGAGGTGAAAGATGAAGCTCCAACTAGGGGCCCTGGGGAGTGTCTCTGTTGAACTTCTGGAAGCAAGGATCAAAGGCTGGTGTTATAGAAGCTGATGATGTTAAGGGAGATGGAAGTGGTGGTGAAGTAGGAAAAGAGTGATGATTCCATGATTTGGAATCACAGTGAGGACATTAAGTCCAACATATAGTGTGTGAGCACTGTCAGTCTTAAACTTGATAAATCTGCTTTATGAACTTCTAGGATGGAAGACAGCTTTGCCTTATTTTCTGTATTTATGAAACTGAGAAATCAGTTCCATTCTAGGCACTGTTCATGACCACCAACTATGCTTCATGAAGAAATATTTTTAAAAATTTGAAAATGTTTTAAATCCAAAATTCAGGTTTCAGCATCAGAGGTTGTTTTAGTTTTTTTGTGCACTTATTAGAGTTCTGAAGTTTAAGACTTGAAAGTTGCAACTGAGATTTTTAGTTTCTTCCTAGGAGATTTACCTCCCTGCAGGTGGCTGCCACCAGGTGAGAGATGGAACTGGCTGTTGTCATCAGCTGTTTAGCTTTCCTGCTCTCTGCCAGGTGCAGCTGAACACACACCCGGATCCTCACTGTGCTTAACCATAAGTGAAATACGATGGACAGCAAAAATGAGCCCTGTTACTAAATCATAGATTCCCCCCTACTGAAAGCACAGTTGAAAAACAACGAGAAAATATTTAAGTGCTAAAAGATCCATTACCTGTTTGAGCTGATAACTCTGATTTTCTTCACTGATAGCATTTTACTTTCCTCTAGAGCCCCCCTTTTCCAGAAACTTTCCCTATAGTTATAATCTATCTATATTCTGTTTCCCTTACAAGTGCATCATTAATTTAGATAAAGCCTTGATTAGAAGAAATAGTCTATTGATTTGTTTTTGAAGAGTCTATAAATCCATTTTGGAATAAAGTTGGAGTCTAAATAATTAGTGGTGCTCAAGTCAGACTGTTATTCTTTCAGACCTAGTCTGAATGCATTTGAGAAACTCTTGGCCTTGGGAGAGGTTCTGAGAAGGAAACACAGAGCCTGAGCTAAGGGTGGCCACTAGTGCTCAATGATTCTGGGAATCTGGAGCTTCTGGATAGCTGGCAGATTTCCCTCCCTTAAAAGAGCATAGTTTATATAGTACTGTGTTAGGGAGCAGCAGAGACCTGGGGCCAGGATCTCCGGGCATCTTTGGGGTCTAAAAGAAACTGCTGAAGAAGGAATTTTGTCAGAGGTGGAGAAGCCTTTTTAAATGATTGATTTGAGTAGGACAAATTCCTGGTGGCTGGGCCTTTCCTTGCTCAAGTCCCATGGCTCAAGCCTTAATCAGTTGTGATTTACCACTTGCTTTTGCCCATTGAATTCTAACACTTTTCTGAATCCTGAGTCAGCACTTCAAACTGACTGCTATGGCCAATGTGAAAATGCCTGCCCAGGTCTCCCTTTAGGAAAGGACTTGCTGTCCAGCTGCTGAGATTATGGTTGGTTAACAACCTAGACTAGTGTATTAAAAAGCAGAGACATCACTTTGCTGACAAAGATCTGAATAGTCAAAGCTATAGTTTTTCAGTAGTCATGTATGGATGTGAGAGTTGGACCTTCAAGAAGGCTGAGTGCTGAAGAACTGATGCTTTCAAACTGTCACACTGGAGAAGACTCTTGAGAGTTCCTTGGACAGCAAGAAGATCAAACCAGTCAATGCTAAAGGAAGTCAACTCTGAGTATTCACTGGAAGGACTGATGCTGAAGCTGAAGTTCCATTACTTTGGCCACCTGATGCAAAGAGCTGACTCATTGGAAAAGACTCTGATGCTGAGAAAGATTGAGGGCAGGAGGAGAAGGGGGTGACAGAGGATGAAATTGTTGGATGGCATCATCGAACTGATGGACATGAGTTTGAACAAACTCGGGAGGTGGTAAAGGACAGGGAAGCCTGGTGTGCTGCAGTCCATGAGGTTGCAGAGTTGGACATGACTGAGAGATTGAACAAGTGGCCTTCTGCTGTCTGGTCTTCCAGTGTCTATCTCAGCCTTAGAGCTGAGGCTGTACTCTTTCAATCCCTGAGCAAGGCTGTGGTATAAGGGCCTGACCATTTGTGTGTAATGTGGGACATTTCTAAGGGGCAGTCTGTGCTCTAGAGCTCCTAGATGGGCGTTCAGATGGCTCCCTCTGTTCCATTCCACTTCCTTTTACAGGTGTTAGTCACTAATATACCTTTTGCATTCTTAACTTCATATCACATCTACATCCAAATAACCCCAACTGACCTAACTACTAATCAGCTTGATGAGAAAGACACACCAATATTTTCTGAGTGCCTATTATGTGCCAGGAATTGTTCTAGATAATATTCACTTTGTTTTAAAATCATCTTGCAGTGTTATGTACTAGGAATTATCATTATTTTTAAGGTGGAGAAACTGTGGCACAGAGGACACAAATGACTTGCTCAAGGTCAAACAATTGAGTGGAATCAAGAATTGAATGTTGACTCTAGTGGTCCTAATTATTTTCCTCACCTAGCTTATTTGCCATTCCTGGGCTAGTTCAACCATGTTAGCCATGTTTTGCTACCACCACTTAAGCAGATACGTTTGCTCAAGCGGTAAACCCTTAGTATATATGTGGGAGAAGATGAAATCCTTCATTCTGTTTCTGGTATTTCCAGCCCACAGTGTTGCCTGGCATGTAATAGAAGCCCAATAATGGTTTGATGATGAATAAACAAGGAGGGTTGAACATCCCAGTGCCTCAGCTCAGGTAAAGGAATGTGGCATAAAGGATAGTGATTTTGGGAGGACATAATGACTGTGGATGGGGTCAGTGTAACAAGGAAAGAGAATTTCTAGATGTGGAAACTATACATGAGCTATTATAATTTTGAACTCATTCTAGTTTCAACATAGCTTTAGCCCCCTTAGTCTCGCTTCGGCTGGTGCACTGATGTGGGAAAGGGTATAAAGCAATTAGCTCTAATATGTTTGACATTGTTGTGTGGGTCTATACTTTCCTTTAACCAAAACAGAACAGTGTCCTTTAAAATGTAACTGGGATATTGTAAATTAACATGTATAGAGGAGTTGATTTTTTGCTTTAAGCTATAGAATCATTCAGTTCCCTTCCTTCTCATTCTTCTTTTCATCCTCATGCTGAAATCCATACTGGGTTGGGAACTCTGGAGGTTTTGATTAAGATTCAGAAACATCCCTGGAGATCAGCCCTGGGGGTTTGCTTGGGGACTGGACCGCTAAGGTCCTGCTAGTGGAATTAAATCTTGATATACTCGCAGTGTGTACACTTGTAAACCTGTATACTGTATTATGTGCTTCTTTGAAAATGCAACTCCCCTGAGACCTTAATGAGAGAGTAGATCTAAATTAGTAATCCCACCCTTTTCTTCCTTTTCCCACTTTTCTTACTGCTGTCTTAGCACATTTGTTTATCTCCCTTCCAGGACTATAAATTCACAGCAGGTTGGAACTATGTCTCATTCACCACTGTTTCTCCATCTGATTCCTAGTCAACTTAAAATTGTAAAGTTCCATGAACTTTTGCTGAATACATAAAAAAGAACAGTATGAGCCAGCTGAGGGGTCTTAGGCTCTGGGACTTGAATCTACTTTTATATTTCACCAGCTATGTGACCACAAGCTACTCACTTCTTTGTCTCTGCACAATTTTATGTTGATAAGGAATAATATCCCTCTGTTACAAGGTTGTGTAAAGAAAACTTGGTAGTATGTGTGTATATTTGCCTCATGTTGGTTAGTTGCTAAGGCGTGTATGACTCTTTGTGACCCCATGGACTGTAACTCACCAGGCTCCTCTGTCCATGGGATTCTCCAGGCAAGAATACTGGAGTGGGTTGCCATTTCTTTCTCCATATTTGCCTTAATAGAGATTTAATATTTATTCCTTCAGTCTTTTATAGAAACATTATCTTAAAGCTTTTTTTATTGTATTCTTAATAGTCAAAGAAATGATTTTCTCTTCTTAAGAGCACATAGGAAATCCACTGTCTTTGATTGTCATGGTTTGCTTTTCACTGGTTTGTCGATTTCCAACACTGATTCTGAAGCTTTTCTGCTAATGCTCATCTTACAATGCAAGTAACAGGAAATATTGCAGCTGAATCCAATGGGAACTAACCAAAAGGAAATTTTCTAATGTGAGATTTGACACACATTGCAGCTGAGAATAAGGTTTGCTAAATATTTAACTGGATTAACACTTCTTAAGAGGACTTCTGTTGAACTTTATAAAGAAAGATCAAAGTTTTGAGGTTTAAGTTCTGAATCTGTGTATTTTCTACTTAGAGTGAAAAACCTCTGAATCTTTTCCTTCTATAGGAAAGTTTTAATAAATCCTTGGTGAACTATTTCCACCAGAGCATTCATCTGTATTATAGTAAAGAGACTGTGTATTTTAATTCATGGTTGAATTCCAGTTTCAGGGCATCTAAATGCTCTGTAGCCATGGTATAAATGAACTTACAAAACAGAAAGAGACTCACAGACTTAGAGAACAAACTTATGGATTCCAAGGGGGGAAGAATGGGGGAAGGGGTAGTTAGTTTGGGATGGACATGTATACACTGCTATATTTAAAATGGGTAAGCCACAAGGACATACTGAATAGCACATGGAACTCTACTCAGTGTTATGTGGCGGCCTGGATGGGAGGGGACTTTGGGGTAGAATGGATACATATATATATGTATGGCTCTGAGTCTCTTTGCTCTTCATCTGAAACTATCACAACATTGTTAATCAATATACTTCCATACAAAATGAAAAGATTTTTTTTCAAACTAACAGCTGAAAGGAAAAACATGCTCTATATTCTATAACATGAATGATCAATTGGCTAGCTATATTTCATGACCCTGGTTTATATAAAATTCATAGAGGGAAGATGTTTAACTAATTTATTCTTAATATCCTTAAGATGTAGTTCTAAAAGTAAAAATATATCTCAAATATAGTAATATTGATAACAATAACAGCAACATTACTTATGGCATCTAGTGTTTACTGAGAGCTTATTATGACCTAAGAACTTTGTTAAGGACTTTATAGATATTATTTCATTGAAATCTCTATATTCTATAACATGAATGATCAATTGGCTAGCTATATTTCATGACCCTGGTTTATATAAAATTCATAGAGGGAAGATGTTTAACTAATTTATTCTTAATATCCTTAAGATGTAGTTCTAAAAGTAAAAATATATCCTCAAATATAGTAATATTGATAACAATAACAGCAACATTACTTATGGCATCTAGTGTTTACTGAGAGCTTATTATGACCTAAGAACTTTGTTAAGGACTTTATAGATATTATTTCATTGAAACTTCATAATAACTCTGGAAAGTAAGTACTATTATAATCCCGAAATTACAGATGAGAAAAATGAAATTCAGAAAAATTATCTAAATTGACTAAACCAACATTATAATTGTTTTAGCTGGACCATTATGATTCTGATTCACTTCAGATCACTAGCTCTTAACCATTAAGCACTACAGTTAATAAATAACAAAGGTTGGTATATGAAGAAATAAGAAATAAGAAATGAAGAAAAAAGAAATAAGTTTTGGACTT